>CAJHZI010000310.1:247500-337296 GCA_905160935.1 Enchytraeus crypticus | reverse complement strand
TCTCTCTCTCTCTCTCTCTCTCTCTCGTTCATATAAGTTGAATCGTTGTTTATAGAGTAATTGAATGTCTGCAAGAACGTCCCCTACATTGTCTTATGTCGAGGAACCGGTCGTTAAATACTTATTGATTCAATGATTGAATAATAATAATAATAATAGTAATAAAGATTTAGCGTCCTTTTCCTCATACAAGCATGATCTCAGGGACGTACCCCCATCACATGTTACTACAAATCAACTATTGAAATTCAAGATATGAATAGAACGAAAGTATATTTTTGAATGAGAGAATAATTTTGCTTCTTATGGTGTTATAAACGTAATTCACTAAATCGACAAAATGTTTCTAAAAGATGGCGCTACCGTACAGTCAACTTCCCGTGAAAATAAAATTAAGTTAATGTCGTATTGATCATTGATTAATAATAATACTAATAATAAAGGTTTAACGTCCTTTTCCTTATACAAGTATGATGTCAGGGACGTCCCCATCACATGTTACTACAAATAAACTACTTAAATTCAAGAACTGAATAGAATTTTGTTTCTTATGGTGTCATAAATATAAGTTGATAAATCGACAAAAATGCTATGAAGAGATGGCGCTACCATACACACAACTTCCCGTTAAATAAAAAATTAAGTTAAATTCATATTGATTCAATGGTTGATTAATAATAATAATAATAATAATAATAATAATAATAATAATAATCGTAATAATAATAATAATAATAGTAATTTTTATTATTATTATTAATACTATTTATCTAATAATATTAATAATTGCTATTATTATTATTAATCTTTCCCGTGTTGTGTCCGGGTTGTTTGCTGAATTAACCAACCGATGACTGCACGTGTCGTAGAAGGCGACTAAAGCACTAAGATCCATACCAACGTCAGAAAGGGCATTCGGTTGGTGAGCGCCTAGGCTACAGAAATTGCTACAAAATTTAAACGAATGTAAAAGTCTCAAATAGGGAATTTTCTGGTGGTGTGGTGTAGTACAGAGAGGCTTTGTGAAAGTCTATTTGTATCCCGACCCTAGTTAAACTGGGATTCAAAGAAGGATGATGATGACGATGTTTATTATTATTATTATTAATCTGCTTCAACAATTCTTTTAAGCCGATTGATGACCACGAGTAGCCGGGCGGCGATTCAGCACGCATTGCTTGAATCGATTTTGTCAAACCCCAGGTTCCTTACACCGGGGTAAATTAAAAAAAATTAAATAATAATAAAGGTTTAACGTCCGTTTCCTCATACAAGGATGATGTCAGGGACGCCCCCCATCACATATTACTACAAATCAACTTTTTAAATTCAAGAAATGATTAGAATTTTGCTTATAATGGTGTTACAAACATAAATCGATAAAAATGTTTTGAAGAGATGGCGCCACCGTCCACCCAACTTCCCGTTGTTAATCAGAATTAAAGTAGTCACGTTAGGTAGGTTCCCCGTGTTGTGTTCGGTTGTGGTTGGTCTACTGCAGAATAGGGAAACCGCAAACAATCCGCTGCGTGTACGTAAGAGGCGACTAAGGCAGGAACTGAGGAAGGCTAGAGAGGACGCACCTCATCATGAATTATTTTCCACCATGATTAAATGGTAATTAATATATATAGCTGAGGAAGGCAACGTAAAACAACCTAAGAAGCCATACTTTTCCCATGTTATACTCCACATAAGCTATGGATAAGACATACGAATAAAAAGTAAGGATACGAATTGTTACGATAAAGCCATTTTTTCTGAATCCAGGAGGACAAGTGACGCTCAACATTTCTAAACACCTGACGTTCTCATAAATCTTCAGCCAGTTTTCGTCATTAAAATTTAAATCGAATTTCTTTTCGATATAAATTTTGCTAATAATTCATCTCCGATCTATTATTAGCAATAGTTTATAACCTAAATAGGCTTAAAAATACCAAGGTCTTGTGTTTCTACATTCAAATGTTATCGCTCGACTTGAATCAGATATCTCTGATTACATAAGAATTACAATATGATTGAAATTTATTTGAATTTGCAGATGAGAAAAATCTTGTATCTGTCGTAAAGCTGTTACACGAGACTTAGCATTTGACTATAAATACGCATTGATTACAGAGGCCACGAGTTCGTAAAGTGTAGATCTGACAAAGACACATTCGTGCTACACTGTGTTTAATACTATTAACGAAAGAGGTTCTGAACTAATTGCAGAGGTCATATCAAGTGCTTGCTTAATTTACTTTAATTATTAATTTGTCATAAATAGTTTGTACGTAAGAACTGATGAGTAAGTATTTAGTCGAAACAGCCAAGCATCAGCTGCATTCCTATGTAGGATAACGGTCCATAGACAGGATACCTATCTAGATAGGATATATACAGATAGGGCATCTATCTAGATAGGATATATAACAGATAGGGTATCTAGATAGGATATATTATAGATAGGATACCTATCTAGATAGGATATATTATAGATAGGATATCTATCTATCTTAGATAGGATATATTAGATAGGATATCTGCTTAGATAGGATATATTACAGATAGGATATCTGCTTAGATAGGATATATTACAGATAGGATATCTGCTTAGATAGGATATATTACAGATAGGATATCTGCTTAGATAGGATATATTACAGTTAGGATATCTGCTTAGATAGGATATATTACAGATAGGATACCTATCTAGTTAGGATATTTAATTCAGATTTCTAGACATGATATATTACGGATAGGATATATAGCTTGATAGGATATCTATTACATGTAGATAGGATATATTTAAATATAGTATATCTATCTAGATAGGATATTTTACAGATACATATCTAGATAGATTTCTCTCTAGATAGGGTTATAACAGATAGAATTTAATATACACGTTAGTAGGGTGGCTTGATGATAAGGCGTCATAATAGATAACATTGCGTGGAGGATATTATATCATTGAGAAATCATTACATTTATATAGTTGTCGAAAAATAACGAGTAATTAAAACTATTTTAAATTTCAATTGATTTATCTGTATGCATACTTATATCTAATCTGTTTACTTATTGATATTTCTGCCATATATTAAATTTGTCAAAGTATAATTCATTTCCCTAATTGGAATTTATATTTTGAACATGTTTATATTCGCTTTTTCAAACGTAATCTGTTAAATTCTGATTTATAAATTCTAAAAACTACATTTAATTAAATTTCAGAAGTCCAACATCATCATCGCAATGAAGCTCAGCAAGAATCTTTGCGTCGTCTTCTCAATCTTTTTGATTCTGATGACGTCAACAGTTCAAGGAGCTCCAGCGATGAAAGAGGAAGACCAAGACTTGACTGAGGAATCTCTGGAGAGAAATCTTCGTCAGGAAGAACTAACTTCTGACGGATGCACGGAATTCTGTAAGGATAAGCCGTGGAATCTGATTAAAGGTGTATGCTATAACAACCTGAACGCTTGGGCCCCTATGGACCAGGGAGCGCCCGCCACAGCTTGCCCTGCTGGCTACACCTGTACCTGCACTCTACCCGAGCTACACTATATAGACCTTCCCCCTGAGTTCCAGGGACTTCCCCAAAACAACAACACTGCCACTGGTTATTCATTCAAGTATAACGGAAAGTGAACCTATCGACAACTGCACGTGTTCGTAAAGGGCGGCTAGCGTAAATATGACCGTAGAATAGAATAGATATGTTTATTTTCCGCAAAGACACAAAATGCATATCGCGACAAAAATTGTTCGTCAGACAGTAGAGGGACTTGTTGTCATATGTAGGCCTATTAGCAAAGAGTATAAAGACTCTGTATTAAAGAGAAGGGACAAAATAACACACCAAAGGCGAAACATCTGTCTAACCACGTTCATTCTGTCAGACATTACTGATTAGACAATTATAATACTATAAATTATAATAATAATAATAATGATTAGAGATTAATAATGATTAAATATTGATTAAGTGATTAAACATCGTAACAATACAGAATTACAGTGTGAAGAGAGCTTCATTTCATTCTAGAAACAGTCATCAAAACAGCTAAAAAACTAATGTTAACGTCATATCTCTCATGTCGCACACAATCGGTTGTTATTGGTCAAAATTGCTCTTCTGAACTACCCCTCCTACGCGGTGTTCCTCAAGGTTCAGTGTTAGGTCCATTGCTCTTCTCTTTATAAATCACTCCGCTTAGCTACCTGCTTGCTCAGTCCTCCATAAATTTTCATTTCTATGCTGACGATACACAACTATATATTTCCTTTTCTAATCATGCTTCCGATCAGAAACTGGCTCATCTCTCATCCATTCTAGATAAGGCTTATTCCTGATTTTGTGATAACCGCCTTGCTATTAATCCCTCCAAAACTGAATATCCCTTAATTGGCACTTCTTTGCAAAGAAGTAAAATTACCAATAACTCTGTTAATTTTCAGAATCTTGCTCTTTCACCTTCTCGATCCGCCAAAAACCTTGGAGTCATATTTGATGAAAACCTTGACTTTAAATCCCATATCTCTTCTGTTTGTCGCGCTTCTTTCTTTCAGATTCGTCAGATTAGGCAAATACGTCCATCCCTTACTAGAAATTCAGCCACTATCCTTGCTAATTCTATAGTTCATTCAAAGCTCGACTACTGTAATTCATTATTACATGGATTTCCTACTTCTTCTCTCAATCGTTTGCAGCACATCCAAAATTCTCTTGCACGTGTTGTTTGTAAGTCCTCTCGACTTCAATTTCGCTCTCTTTCTCTTCTACGCAGTCTTCACTGGCTCCCTGTTAATCAACTCATAAAATATAAAATAGCTCTATTAACTTTCAAAACTCTGCGATCTGGCAAGCCTTCTTACTTATCTGAAATTCTTCTTCCCTATCGTCCCTCACGTACACTTCGCTCCACCGATGCCAGTCTTCTCTCAGTTCCAAATATTCTCACGTCATGGGGCAGACGTTCATTTTCTTACGCAGCACCCACAATCTGGAACTCTTTACCTGCTAATCTTCGCTCTTGTTTTTCTCTTTCAACATTCTCTAGCAAGCTTAAAACTTACCTTTTCTACCATAGACATAATCAATCTACCTTGACCATTTTTTTTATCACCGGACTGGCTTTCGTTTAGGACCTTACTTCTCCTCAGCACATTTCTTTTCCAGATTGGTCTGGGTGAATTGATCTGTAGTGATGTGTGCTGTTGGGGACGTCCATGACATCATCCCTGGATGAGGAAACGGACGTTAAACGTTTATTTTTTATTATTATTAATATTGCAAAAGTGTTATTTCGCATATTATGGAACGTGATTTATATAATTGCCTGTTGCTTATTATCTATTTATCCACTTGATTATTTATTTCCTATTAACGAGTATTTTATACTAAATTGTTAACTACCTGCCTGTTACTTATTATCTGCCATATCTAATTATGCACAATGGTACATGTATAATAACAATGTCTTTTTTAGCGTTTTCAATCTGTTAATGTAAAATATCAATTTTCTTGTAGAAAGGAAATTCCGGTAAACCAACCCCATTTTTCACCGCCGAGATTTTCAATGGTAACTTTACATGGGTGCCGAAGATAGGTGTTAATTTTACTGGTGGGCCGATACTATTCAATCAACCAATTAATAGTATGCCAAAAGTGATATATCAATTAATATTATTTCAAAGGTCGATGATGGTTTGATTCGTCTATAAACAGCTGACGAAGTTGCTAAACGTGGTTGAACCAGTGCAACATACAAGAAGAAGAAGAAGAAAAAGTTATTAAACTGTATGAGGGAATTGTCAGGCAGAGCTAGGCGGAAAATTAAAATGCAAATAATTAGTGTTCAAAGTGTTGCCCTTTAGAATGTAAATAACTATATACGGATGTTTGAGATGATGATGACGCTGATATCAATGAAGAGGAGGAGGTGAATCGTAATTGTATAGTTAGAAACTCGTTCTGATATATTATCTATCCGGTCACGATCCGTGCAATTACAGGCATCAGAGCAGTCGTACTTAGCATTCCTGTAAGACTACTTTATCGAGAGGGGAGGGGGAGCGCTTGAGGGGCCAAAAATGTAAAGGTTCTTACTGGAGACAGTGGAGAGGCAAATTTCCGTGATACTTTAAAGACAGGCACTGCGCGGTACTTAATGAGAGGGCTTAGCAAATTTAATCGTATGAACAGGAAAAAATATTAAAAGCGAAAATAAAATATAAAAGCTCACGTTAACGTCAGTTTCCTCACTCGAAAGCGATGTTAGTTACGGGAGAGCCCAGGATTTGAACCCCGCACATACTGATCGCGGTCGAATGTCTTATCGAGCCAGTGGCGATGAAAGTAACGACCACTTTGAAACATCCAATTATTTCAATGTATAAATTATTATCGAATTTTTGGTGAAAAGGACCATCTTTGAGGAAGGGGCTAATGATGATTACTGGGGGTAAGCACAAATAGCGGATAGGGGGCATCACCCCTACCCCCAGTTTTACAAAAAGTCTACGCACTATATGCTAGCACATATCAAGCCGAAGTAACAGTAAGGCATAACAAAAATAGCCACAATTGACTGAAAACACATATGTCGTACAGGACTATGTGTTACTTCGAATTTAGCTTGTAATTGTAATTAAATTGTAATTGTATTGGTCGAATATCTTACCGACATCGCCACTGGCTGGATTAAGTTAACATACAAATTGCCATAAATGCAAATGAAAATAATGTTTAAAATATTTTCGGCGGGCCTAGGGGGGCCGAACACCTTGAGCCCACAAATGGATCCGCGCCTGTGCGGGGTTCAAATCCTGGGCTCGCCTGTCGCTGACATCGCTTTCGGGTGAGGAAACTGACGTTAACATTAGCTTTACCAGCTTTAATTGTAATTGTGCAGAATTCAGAACAGGGACATTATATACAACTATCAGCTTATGTTCGTTAGAACATATTTTGCGTTAGAATTGCAAGGTTATGAAACGAGGATATTAAAATAAGTAATGAGGAAATGCAAATTAATATGTTATTAGAAGTTTAACCTTCATATATTGAGATATGATCTTTGCTTATTGGTGTATTCATGTAAAAACTGATGTTAAATTAAATATGATATGACATTCAGTTAAAACAGTAGATTATGTAAAGCAATAATAAAATTATATGCATAAGATACATGCATGCAACGCAACCACTCGTGGGGGTTGGGTGGAGAAATGCTTATGAAGAGCTTGATTCTGATTGGCTGTTGAGCATGGCCTCGATCAATACTATACTACCAGAGAACAGGCTATAGAATTTTAGTTCACTCCTGAACTCTGGCATGTGCGGAATTACTAGTTGAACTTGTCTAAATATAATTCTTAATGAATTATTGCGACAAACACATAAACTAGTAGATTTCATACAAGCTTCTGAATTTCTGACTGTATTCGTAGGAAGTACTGCTACTATGCACCTTCTATAGGTCGGTGATAGTTAGCACGAAAAATACGAAATCTATATTGAAACGATTGTGCCTCACGGGACTGCAGATTTTGTGTGGAATTGTCGTCTAACCTTCAATAAGTCGGCTAATCACGATCCATTTCAATATCTCAATCCATTGAACGTATAAATCCTTGATTGTACCAGAAACGCCGATTACTAGAGATCTAGATAAAGCGTTTTCTCGTCAATTCAGGTGAATAGCTGCATTTACAACACTTTGTGTTGGCAGTGAAGATAGAAGGCAGAAAATTGAAGACTGAAGAAGTGAAGAAAGAAAATAGAAGACTGAAAATTGAAGAAAGAAATTGAAGAGGAAGACAGAATCAGGAAAGAGCGAATTCTACGAAGAATACTGATTTTCTAGTGTCTAATCTAGATAGTTGTTGCTTTCATAGATTTCAGCTAAACAACTACAATTCTGAATTCTACGGAAAGCGCAATTTACTAGTTGCCTACTCTAGTTAAGCGTCTTTGCCTTAGATTCAGCTAAACGACTGTAAAATAACACCTCTTGTGTTAACAGTCAGAAGAAAGCAAGAAAAGAAAACGGAAGAGAATAATGCTGAAGTTCTACGAAGAACGCTAATAATTCTAGTTGTCCACTCTAGATAAGCGTTATCCTTCTAGAATTCAATCAGGTGCTTGCAGATCCTAAAATCTATGAAAAGAGCAATTTACTAGTTGCCTACTCTAGTTAAGCGTCTTTTTCACAGATTTAACTGAACGACTGTAAAATAACACCTCACGTGTTAACAGTCATACTAAAGAAGAAAAGAGGGAAAGTATCAAATCATATAAGCGAGGAGTGCCTTGAAGCCAATAACTCGTTCCCATTTTCTATCTCTTATTTTAATGGCAAATACAGACATTTAACTAACTGATTATAAGTAGACTGATTTTACATTTATCGCCTATTTTTAGCATTTTATTAATTGTTGCGTATTGTTAGTTTAATATTCTATTATATCTTTATGTTAAATATTTCAACTCGTTATATTGCTATCGTGTTTCTTTATTAATAATAAATCGTTTAAAATAATAAATCACTAGTTTTTGTGTCAATATTCTAATTAGTTAGAATCTATAGAGATAATTACAAATAATACACAAATACTATAATTTATCATACATTGAACGAATAAGCATGAGTTCTGTTCACAGCAGCTCCAGTCTTATTGATTTAGCCTCTAACTGGCTATATGAGTAAGAGATCCTTGCATCCTCAAGATTAATACCGCCTAAGCATAAAGAGTTGGAAAAATCGAACCCACGACTCCATTTCCAAACTCCTATAACGGAGAGAGGATTGGAGAATTCAATAATATATATATATATATATATATATAATGTATTATATATTTATTTATTTATGATACTTTATACTCTGCCTACATTTTCATATGCACTGCCTACTGGCAGGGCCACGTTATATAGTTATATACCATGAACCTGCAGATATGCAGTTCATTGAGAGAGATATATATAGGCCTACTTCATATCTGATAACTAAACTTGTCAATGTGCAATACCAATGATAACACATTATGATGATGAGTCCACTATTTGAAAGTCAACTATTTGTGCCTATTCTATCAGTAATGATGTAGGCCTGTACTGTTCTTGGTATTAGTCAACAAACATGAGAACATAATAATAATTAGATGAATAATTAATATTATCAGCCTCAATAAAAGACGCTCTATCTCTCCTTACACTCTGTCATTCTCACAAAATGAGAGAAGAAAAAACAGACAGAGAGACAGACTTAGAAATAAAGTGAGAGAGATAAAAATATGAAGGGAAAGATAAACAGTGTTGTAGATAAGAGAGTCAACAATTATATTAAAACATACAGGAATCATTTGCACATTTACAGCTTGATCTATATAATTATGTAGACATACTGTACAAAATTAAATGTAAACTCTTTAAGCTGAGTAATGGGTAGGCCTACAGAATTTTAGACCCAGCAAGACCATTGGGCTTCGACCGAGCGATTACTCTACAGTTATTATAATCATCTTTGATGCAATAATACCTGTGGCAAAGTTAGCTTTAATTAAAGACATTTGTTTCACTAATAAAGCATTTACTCATTGGCAGTAGGTCGTTAACTTTGCTATTATAAGGTAGTTATAGCAATTACTTAGTTATCGAAAAGCGTTAAAATATTCACACTATATATTAACTATTATAGTTGTTCTATAACTCTATCTTTATCAAGATAGAGTTATAGAACAACTATAATAGTTAATAAACTTTTAGTACATACTTGAACTTTAATAAAGTTATAATATTCATAATAAGCCAAAGCGGTAGCAATAAATTTAGTCCCTACTAAAGAGAGAGAGAGAGAGAGAGAGAGAGAGAGAGAGAGAAAGTGAGAAAGTTACAGATGATGTGAGAGAGGAAGAGATTGTCCCATATCTAACTATGCTCAACATAACATACTTTGTGCCATGAATTCTTTATGCTGACTCTGTTCATCAAGATAAAGAAACTAAAATGTCGTGGTAGTTAATTGGTTAATTGAATTTCTCTATTTCTATTACAGGCGCAGTGTTTTGATCCTCGAATATCTGGAGGAATGCCGTGAGTAAAATTTGATTTAGTTATAATTTAATTATCTTACTGGGCTTAATTTTTATTTATGGAAGCTACTTGCCATTTATCGATTGATTTGATTGTTTTGTGACGTTACATTTAAGCAGATATTATAGGACGCTTGCTGTAATTAACGGTATTTGTTATTTAAATGATAGAAACCTATTCACTGTTGGTTAAGCACGCGTCTGCCAGCCAGTAGGTGCCCATATTTAATCCTGTGCTTGTCTATCATTGATATTATACCGAGATGTAAAACGGATGTTAAACTCTACTATACTCTAACTGTTACGCCATATTTCACATAAACTTCATCATCATCATCTTCCCTTTAATCGCAATTTAACTAATGTCGGGTCATATTCCCTCCCAACATTTCTTGGTATATTAGGATGATGATGATGTTGATGGTGATAATGCTGATGATGATTGTATTTTACTGCATTTTGTTGTATGATGATGATGATAATGATGATGATAATGATGATTGTATTTTACTACATTTTGTTGTATGATGATGATGATGTTGATGATGATAATGATGATTGTATTTTACTACATTTTGTTGTATGATGATGATGATGATGTTGATGATGATAATGATGTTGATGATTGTATTTTACTGCATTTTATTGTATAGCGCCTATTCATTCCAAGTCAGTTCAGACGGTCAGGTGCAGCCCGTGCCGTTCCCGCCCGATGCCCTGTTTGGGCCGGGCATTCCACGCCACGCCCGTCAGATCAGCACGTTCAACCACGGCGGGGTCGTGTGCGCCGTCACCATCAGCAACCCCTGCAGGAACGTCTACACGGGCGGCGACAAGGTACCGAGTGCATTACTTTGTACTGCATAATTTGTATCGCTTTTGTACTTTATAGACCTACATGTATGGTAGTTTTATTTTTTATAAACTTGAAATTCAGGGGAAGATGATAAAGATTATATATATATATACACGTTTATATATATATATATATATATATATATATATATATATATATATATATCTGTGTGTGGTAATTTATATTTTGTTAATTTATTTAAAATTTAAATAGAATGTTTAAGTTATGAAACTTTATTCTATTTTATTTCATGGTTGAAAGTAATCTTTTGTACTTCTATATTATATATTTATATATATGCTATATAGATATCTTTTTATGCTCTGTGTTACCTTTGACAGGCTAGGCTACTTTTTAATGGCTAAATTGATCAATTCTTTTCTAGTCTAAGGTAAAGATGTATTAACACAAAGATGTATAGCCATCTATTACATAAACTGTCGCTATATAGATACTTCTAATTCATCATTATTTTCCTTTGAATACCAGTTTAATTTGAGTCTTCAACTAGGATAGATACTTTAAAATATACGTTCTGTTAACAGGTCTATAACAGGGTGACTGGCTGCACATGTTCATTATCTAACTTTGTTACCTGTGTAATTAGAAAGTTACAATGTTTACTAGGAATTGTAAACGATTGTGGTGATGTACAATTCTAGCAATGGTTCTGTATCGTTGATGTCTTTTATTACAGTTACATAGTTTCAGTTTAGTGAGACATGTAACTCTAATAATCTGTTGCAAGTATTATAGTGCACGTCTATTTTCTCCGTTCTCAATAAACTAAACCTTTCGTTCTTGTATTTTGTAGGGATGCGTTAAAGTGTGGGACATACGGGACACTGGGGCTAAGTCCCCGATATCACAGCTGGACTGCTTGGTAGGACTGTATTACATTTTTGTTTATTTTGCATTCCACAAGTTTATACTTCTGTATGTTAGTAAAGATTTTTTAAACTTTTTATTCTTCTATATGCTCTAAATGTACTTATTAAGTTTCTTATATATGTAGTTCATTTTAAAAAGATAGTTTAAATTAGAGTATGAATAACGAAAATTTCTTTGATCTGATTCTCTCAGGAAAAAACTATTTATTTATTTATTTAAATTTTTATTAAAAATTAATGTATTGAAATATTGTTTATAATAACGCAAAGATTTCTTTTACTGATATATGCAACGTTAACTCTGATTTATATCCTAAAAACCGTGCTGAAATTTATCTTTTAAATTTTTTTGCAAATGAATGCATGTATATCTTACTTTCACATTAATCAGGATATCTCTTTGGAAATTTTAAAAGATGCATTGAATTTAAGTGAACCTATTAGTATTGTATTTAAATCTAAATTTGTTAATGAATTTTTAACAGCTAAGTTAGCTCAATTTTAAAAAATAAATATATATGAATCCAAATTTCTGATATTAAGTTTAATGATGTCATGTTGGTCTTTATTTCGCAGCAAAGAGATAACTACATCAGATCGGTTAAGCTACTACAAGACGGCAGGACTCTGATAGTGGGAGGAGAGGCTAGCACTATTTCCATCTGGGACTTAGCCGCGGTAAGTTTTTTAAAAGTTTTTTGCAAAGTTTTCTTATAAAGCTAAAAAGCTAAGGTTAACGTCAGTTTCCTCACTCGAAAGCGATGTCAGTGACGGGCGAGCCCAGGATTTGAACCCGCATCAACTGATCCGCGGTCGAGTATCTTACCGACTTCGCCATTGGCTCCAGCCCTAATGGAGTTCAGCTATGATGCATAACTTCTGTTTTAGTTTGTCGCACTGGTTCAATTATCGTTGATGTTGAAATTATTCCGGCCGGGATTCTTTTTAATGGAATTTGGTCGACTTGTGATATCATCATAATGTCCAGGAAGAACTTTTGTTAAAATAGTTGTTTCGTAACCAGCTTAACCTGATTTACCTGTCTTAAACATTAAAAAACCCGATGTACATTATATAGTTTTCTTTCTCTCTCTCTCGCTCTCTTTCTATTGTTTATCTCTGTGTCTAGTACCTTGCTACTCAGTGGCCCGAAAGTTTACATAATAACCAATTTTACTTTAGCGCTCAATTGAGCAGCAAGCAAATCGCATCGGAATGATTATACCTTTAGCAAATATTAATATAGTGTAATATCTATTTAGTAATATAATATAAGAATATAATGTAATGGCTGTGCCTTAACAAAATCTTTCCTAGATTGATTTTCTATGCTTGAGATACATCACATTGTGATTACCCATGTGTTAGCTAATACTGCACTGTTTTATTAATTGCAATGTCCCTGACATCATCGTTGAATGAGAAAACGTACGTTAAACCTTTATTATTATTATTATTATTATAAAATTTTTAATTATTTTTATCCCGAGTGTAAAGAACCCGAGGTTTGTTAAAAACGATTCGAGCAATACGTGCTGAATCGCCGCCCGGCTACTCGAGACCATCTAGCTGCTTAAAAGGATTATTATTATTATTATTATTATTATTATTATTGTTCTTAATATTATAAAATAGATAATAACTGCAGTTATTGATTGATTGTAGTCGACACCGAGGATAAAGGCGGAGTTGACGTCCAGCGCCCCTGCCTGCTACGCCCTCGCCATCAGCCCTGACTCGAAGGTCTGCTTCAGCTGCTGCAGCGACGGTAACATCGCCGTGTGGGATCTCCACAATCAGACTCTAGTCAGGTATCGATCAATCAATCGATTAATTAATAAAATCAATTAATTATTAACTTACCGACTCCGCCATTGGCTGGAGTCAATGGCGATGTCGATAAGTTATTTGACCGCGGATTAGTATGTCCGGGGTTCAAATCCGGGGCTCGCCAGACACTGACATCGCTTTCGAGTGAGGAAACTGACGTTAACTTTAGCTTTTTTTAGCTTTAAAACAATCAATCATTGCATGCTAAATAATGAGATAAAAGGTAATCAAGTAAGCAGCCTGTTAGTCTCGATCAGTACGGCAATCAACAACACTAGTGAAACTGTCAAGTAAGGGTTTCATGTGATATGTTTCGTGGCGTACTGTGTAACCTAGTTGGAAGAAACTAGTCTCATAAGCTGATGGTTCAAACACCTTTAAGTATCCTTTGTGGTTTGTAAATAGACGTTGAAATTGACTATTGCTTTTACTGAAGCTAACTGCAAAATTAAATTTTATTTATTTGATTTGATTAATTGATTAATTAATTTATTAAATGCCTTGCTTCTTCATTCTTTTTCTGTGATTGTAGTGTTTGAAATGAGCATTCTTTCAGTCACTTCAAGCTCTCTCTTTTACTGAATTAATAAATATGTTACAAGTAAGACTAAATTAATGTTTATTCTTTTTCAGACAATTTCAAGGTCATACTGATGGGGCCAGCTGCATAGATATAGCGCCAGATGGCACAAAGCTGTGGACCGGTGGTTTGGATAACACTGTTAGGTCTTGGGACTTGAGAGAGGGCCGACAACTACAACAACATGACTTTTCCTCACAGATCTTTTCCCTTGGCTACTGTCCTACAGGAGACTGGTTGGCCGTTGGGTGAGTGTTTATTCTTATGTTAAATACATAATGTAGCTTGAAGGAATATGGAATACAATGTATCTTAGAAATGTATTTCATGTGTGTGCGCTTTAGAATGCATAGGTGTAATATAGAAGTATATGTTTCTTGTGCGTGTTGTAGAATGGAGAGCAGTAACGTGGAAGTGCTGCATCACACTAAACCCGACAAATATCAGCTTCATCTTCACGAAAGTTGTGTGTTGTCGTTGAAATTTGCCTACTGCGGTAAATGGTTTGTCAGCACTGGAAAAGATAACCTGTTAAATGCCTGGAGAACGCCGTATGGAGCAAGCATTTTCCAGGTTACTACTCCATCTATGCAAAATATTGCTATTATTCTTTTAATAATTAGAATAATTAATAATAACAATTGATAACAGTTAACTATATTATTTTATGAATTATATTATATTAGATGTATATTGTTCAGTGTTCTATTTGATATGACCGTTTATTATCTTAATAAAATCTGTTGTGAATTAAATTTATCTGCTTAATCCTTAAAATCCTTGCATACTATTTGATCTAATAACGATAAATAAAATAGAAATAACTTAATGAAAGCACGTGGCCGACGAACTCATTTACCACATCGTGCTCAGTCAGCAGCTCATTATCCCCGCCCACTGCTGTCATGAACTCATCTAATTAACCCCGCCCACTGCTGTCATTAACTCATCTAATTAACCCCGCCCACTGCTGTCATTAACTCATCTAATTAACCCCGCCCACTGCTGTCATGAACTTATCTAATTAACCCCGCCCACTGCTGCGAGCGGGCGACCCTAATCGTCAACCGAATGAGACCTCTTGTGCTTCGGCCTTATGGTGAAATAAAAGATTCCTTATTTCTCTTCAAACATCTTAATATTAAATATTTATTTTATTACTTTTATGATATTTTTCTATTTCAGTCAAAGGGATCGTCATCAGTCCTGTGCAGTGACATTTCCACAGATGACAAGTATATAGTAACAGGGTCTGAAGACAAGAAGGCGACGCTTTACGAAGTCCTCTTCTAACTTTTCCTAATTTAATTCATCGTCCAACGATACTTCTACGTTGCCTGGCTGAAAGCTAACAGTATTGTGCTTCAGTCTCTTGGGTCATAAGTTCGGCTACTGAAGTAATCGTGTTTCTATATCTACTAATTGTATTAATTAGAGACTGTAGAATTGATGAAATTAAGTGTATTTGGTATAACAAGTCGATTACGGTGAATTTCTGACGGCTCGACTTTCTGAAACCATTACCACGTGACGGAAAAGCTAACATCTAGTAATGCTTGCTATCTAGCGCACTGAAAGAAACTGATATCTTAACTCTTTGTTAAGAATTGCTGATGAGATCTACTACTGATCTATCATATCTGGTGGAGAGAAAACGTTTTCAACTGTATATATGCCGTTGTATTGACGAGTTTCTGTTCTTTTGTGTTTCTTCTGCGAAACTCTGAGGCCGGCCTGATATGGTATTTGCGTGAAGTAAGCGTAATATTTGATTACCCTTACTTAACGACGTAAAGTATGAAAAATGTACTTCATGGGGCTGGGTTAACGTATATTTGATTGACTACTTTCATAACGACCGTAATGATTTTCTGAGATGATTTGTCAGCAGTTCGTGTGCTGATTGCTTTGTGTTGAACTGAACTCTTTGTGTTGAACTGAACTCTTTGTGTTGAACTGAACTCTTTGTGTTGAACTGAACTCTTTGTGTTGAACTGAACTCTTTGTGTTGAACTGAACTGTAAAATTGAAACAAAGTTTTCTGTACTGGTTTATGCTGCAGAGTTGGCTTGCTATGGCGTTGGCTCGATACAGAGCTCGTCTGATATAGTACTGGCATTACCCTAGCTCTAGGCTACTTTAAGTTTGAATGCGATATGTACAGTCATCTTGTGAAGAGATTAACTTGTTGGTTTATGGAGTGTTCTTTATGGAGCGTGGAAACAGATTATGAGTAGGAATATCTGTTTTGGAACTGCCTCTAAACAGAATATAAAAACAGAAAATACTAAAAAATACTAAAACAGAGAGAGAGAGAAAGTGTTATTTGGGTTTCTGTTTACCATTACACTGGACAGTATAGTAATTAGTTAGCGCTTAGTGTTGCGTGTGCTAGTCGTTAGGCTGCCAGTAGTACGTTTTGTGTATCTTGTTTGTAAATATGTTCATATTGTGTACATAATTGTGTACTTATTGCTGCTTAATTGGGTTCATTCTTTGTGTACTTTCGTGTCTGCGTGTCCATGTCTTTTTTCTGTTTTCTGAACTTCTGTGGCATTTTTGATCATTAAAAGCGAAAAATAGATTAAATTGACTTGTTTAAAATATTTCATCTAATGTTGCGGCATACATCTGAACTAAATAAATTTTTGGCCAATGATTTGCATGTAGGACAAACAACTACTGTTTACTCAGTAATTGTTCGCAAAGACTCAGTATTATATTAAATTTTGCAATAACATTTGGCCAACGGATTTTTACAAAATTTGTCGATATAAAGCTATAAGGCTCCGTTGCGTCTGACTTATCAGGCAAGCGTGCTATCCATTCGGCCACAACATGGTGCTGATTAACGTCTGTATCTGTGCAGCAAGGGTACATTGAGAGCATCTGTTAAGAACTTGACCTAATATGCGATAAATGAAAAGGTTACAAATAGGGTATAACTCGACGTGTACTTAAACTGTTTCAATAAAAATTTGAGGAAATGCGTGTAATTGGACCAGGACTAATCCCGGAAATATTCATGCCAAAAAGACATCAGGTATAAAAATTATGGAAAATTTTCTTTCAGGGCTTCATTTCTTGAGTGTATAAAACCGGATTGCGAATAGGAATTTTCATCTTGGATATATTATTTGATAAGACCGCAGAAATATGTGAGGAGCAACACTACCAATCTTATCATATTCAATTTTGAAATTAACCCGAATTGAAAACTGAAGACAGTAAAAACTCTGACTCAGGTTGAGATGGTAGCATATCGGTTAGTTGTTCGACGGCGGATCATTTGTTGCAGGATTTAAATCCAGTGCCTTCGTGATATGAAACGTATATTGAAATTGGCTTTACCCTACCCATGCGCATTCGTACAAGCATGCGTAGTGATGTAAATATTGGGTACACATCATCAACGTGTACCCTTCACCCCTGGGTACACCTCACTCCCGGGTACCCCTCACACCTGGGTACCCCTCACCTCTGGGTACACCTCACCCCTGGGTACACCTACCTCACCTCTGGATACCCCTCACCTCTGGGTACACCTCACTCCCGGGTACCCCTCACCTCTGGGTACCCCTCACCTCTGGGTACACCTCACCCCATTGGTACCCCTCACCTCTGGGCAGTCCTCACCCCTGGATACCCCTCACCTCTGGGTACACCTCACTCCCGGGTACCCCTCACCTCTGGGTACCCCTCACCTCTGGGTACACCTCACCCCATTGGTACCCCTCACCTCTGGGCAGTCCTCACCCCTGGGTACCCCTCAACCTCTGGGTACACCTCACCTCTGGTACTCCTCACCCCTGGGTACCCCTCACCTCTGGGTACCCCTCACCTCTGGGTACCCCTCCCAGGAGCATCCCACCTAGGAACACCTCCACCAAGGGACAACCACTACCCACGGGGCGATATAAGCACCTGGGAGCCTTGGGACAGCCAACCCAACAAATCTGAACCCAACCCAACAAATCTCAACCCAACCCAACAAATCTCAACCCAACCCAACATATCTCAACCCAACCCAGCAAATCTCAACCCAACCCAACAAATCTTAACCCAACCCAACAAATCTCACGTCAAACTCATCGCGAACTCATCATACCGGAGAGAGAGCGAGAGAGAGAGAGACAGAGAGAAAGAGAGAGACGGGACAGACAGACAGAGAGAGAGAGAGAGAAAGACAGTGAGAGAGAGAGAGAGACAGAAAGAGAAAGAGAGAGAGATTGAAGGAGGCATTTCAAGCCCCAGCAACTTCAGTGATACTCCTTGTGGCCGCCATACTTAAATATTTATCTAATTATGGAGCTGAAGCACCAGCATCACTAATGATAGAACATCAGCACCACTAATGATAGAACACCAGCAACACTAATGATAGAACACCAGCACCACTAATGATAGAACACCAGCACCACTAATGATAGAACACCATAGGAGATAATTAGAACTCGATAAATCAGCTCGAAAGTTAACTTTTATTGTATTTATACATTTTTCGATAAACTGTATATAGTTTCATTATCTTTATATGACCAGTATCAGGTAAAGTATTTTAAAACTTAGGTCAAAGTTTAGCAGTTGAATTAGGCCTACTTATATTTTCCAAGTAAATTTTAAATGTAATGTTCTTGATCGTTGTAGACTTGCATTAAATGGACAGGAATTATTTGATATTCAGAGTAACAATGGGGAAGAAAGCCTATATTACTCAACGACGAAGTAATGTTCAATCTCTAAAAACACAAATTGATCAGTTAAATTTACTGATTTATACGATCTACTGATTATGCAGAAATAGTAGTAAAAAACAGTAGTAAACAACAATAGGAAAAATATGATCTTAAAAAAGCTTAAATAATGATTTCTTGAGCATGAAACTAGAAATAAGAGAGTTAGACGCCAAAGCAATATTTGTATCATAACATTAAATTTTAAATTTTAACAGTTATATTTAATGTTTATATTATACAAATCTCTCTCTTGTGTTCTGCCATGTGGCAAGTTCAAGGTACATACTCATACACAGAGTCTACTTTCATTCTCCGTACAGAGCACTTCCTAGAACAACAAGTAGATAAATAGATCTTAAAATAAATAAATACAGTAGATCACTAAAATTGGTCAACAAGTTAATACCTTCACAAAAGTCTATGCATTACCCATACCTTATGTAGCTTAGGAAAACCCTGACTTCAGAGGTGATTTTACCTTGCCTTCCTCAGTGTTTGCTTTGTCGCATCTTACATTACAACAAGGACAGTCAACGGTTGGTCGGTTGGAAATTTTATGTGTCTCAGACACAACATCTACATTCAAATTATATAGGCCGAATAGCCAAACTCTGTAGCTCTATACCCTCCAACTCCATTGACACCGACAACTCCATTTCTGTAAATATGCCTGAACTACCACTACTTTCTAGTTTTGAACCAGCTATAGCCGATGAAATACGCAATTTTATTCTTCGCTCTACCGAATCATCTTGCTGCCTTGATGTTATTCCTACACGATTACTGAAATCCTGTATTGATGTATTAGTTTCTCCTATTTCTTACTTAATCAACCTCTCACTCTCAGAAGGTATCTTCCCGACCTCCTTCAAACAAGCAGTTGTATATCCTTTGCTAAAAAAACCTTCTCTACCAAAAGATGATCTTTCCAGTTACCGTCCTATTTCCAGTCTTAACTTCATCTCTAAACTTCTTGAAAAGGTAATTTATACCCGCTTATGCACTCATCTTGATTCTTTCCCTTCTCTCTCTCATTATCAATCTGCCTAAAGAAAACTCCTCACTCTGAAGCGATGTCAGTGACGGGCGTGACATGCAACGCTAAGAGAAGATTTAATGTACCAGTGATGCGGAGAGCACTGGATTTGAACCTCACACCTATTGATCCTCTGTCGAACAACTTACAAATAAGCCACCGAATCAATCAACAGAAATATTAACGGCTTTTAACTGAAGGATCCTTCAAGTAGTTTCTTCAACACATTTATTTCCATATTCAGCTATGAAACAGATCTGCTTGTAATTTATACACAAACTAGAAATGGTAAAAAAGCTAAAAAGCTAATGTTAACGTGGGTTTCCTCACGCGAAAGTGATTTCAGTGACGGGCGAGTTCAGGATTTGAACCCCGCACATACTGATCCGCGGTCGAGTACCATACCGACATCGCCAATGGCTCTAGCCGAATAAAAGGAATCAAATGCTTTCAGTCGTAACACAGAACACTCCTTCGACGAACAAATCAATTTAATTACAATGATCAATGGATCTTATTTTTATGTAAAAACCTATTAAATTGGCCCGTGACGCTGATTTTATTCTATTAGCTGCAACTGTAATAGGATTTGGATTACTTTGTCCTCATCATCAGATTAGATTATTTGCTAGGTTATTAATATCAATAGATATACATGTATGTCGTTCTCATTAAATCTCCCATTTCTATCCCACGACCTTCTACGTTTAGTTATACGATAGGCTCTCGAATCAATTCTAACAATAATCTTTATCGTTTATTTTAAATCATATTTTCTTAATTAGAGGTTATGTAATACAGGGTCTTTATACTCTTTGCTAATAGGCCTACATATGACAACAAGTCCCTCTAGTGTCTGTCTCGTCTTCATGGCGAAAATCAAATTACTCAGATATCATCAAATGTAGTAATAACGTACTAATTTACTGATAATAATTAAAAATAGTTAATAACGTAAGATTTACAAATAATCTCAGATAAGAAAGATAGCCTATCGATCGTAAAAACTATAATTGCAGAAGGCTTGGCATTTGGACTATAAATATGCGTTGATTAGATTGGCCACGAGTTGTTAAAGTTCGGATCTAATAGAGACATATAGGTGTATCTTTGCTTGTAACACTGTCAACGAGAGAGTTAGGGCTTATCTCAGAGGTTTTTTTGCTTTATTTTGCTACAGTATTAGCATTGTTGGCTGAAGCCAGTGTCATGTCGGTACGTTATTTGACCGCGGATCAGTACGTGCGGGGTTCAAATCCTGGGCTCACTCGTCACTGACGTCACTGACGTCACTGACATAGGATTTGAATCCCGCATATACTGATGTGCAGTAGGGTATCTTACCGACGTAGCCAGAGCCTCCAGCCAGTTACGAATTGAAAGGATTAACAATAGAAGATGAATTGCCAATGATTTAAAATTGATGTTACCTTTATTATAACAGCTTATGCCTCAAATAAACTTCCATATATGTTCGGTAGAGTTTAATAAGATTCCTTTAGTAGAATGCATTTGCTTTTCTTTCTGCATTGGCGTTTCTGTCTGAATCTCGATTTGTATTTTTGAAGATATTATGATATGGGCTACATCATAGTTTGTCTTGCACGTTTTATAATCAATATAAACGTAATTCTATTTCACCAATTTTGAAACTGGGATAGGCTTGTTTTATGATTATTTTAAATTTAAATTTATTTAATCTATTTGATATTTAATTTCATATTATGTATATATAATTAGATTTAACATATAATTTTCTACATAGTTGAGATTTACAAATGTATCATACATCGAATTTATCAAAATTTAATTTACTAGATTTAAGATATTCGACCGCAGATCAGTATGTGCGGGGTTCAAATCCTGGGCTCCGTCACTGACATTGATTTTGAGTGAGGAAACTAGCTTTACCAGCTTTTTAACCATGTGAAAAAGCACACGGGCACATATAGAAAAAATGATACATATTACTGAGCTGTAATTAGCGTTATTATCTACGAATTATAAATATGTCACCACCATCATCTTCCCATGAATCCCAGTTTCACTTGAGTCGGCATTGGACATTTTTTATTTGTCTGGAGAGGCTCTTATACACCGAATGCACTTTCCGACGGATCTTAGTGCTTTGTCGCCCTTTACGACACGTGCAGTACAGGGTTGTCTGTTCTTCGGCAACACGCACTCAACACAGAAATTTCTAAATTTTACGTCGCTATTAAATTTCAATTAGCCTATATGCTCGCAATAAATGTATTGTCTCCAAACAACTGAGCCGTTATTAGCTTATCTATTAAGGAATTATTTACATAAGACTGTATGATGTCATCGTTATTTCAGACAGACAGAGAGAACTGGCTTATTATTATTCATTTCTTTATTCGTAAAAAAACAGACAAAATCAAGATGCATCATATATACATATTATACTATACATTGCATTTTATAAATACATGAATGTTGGTATATTGCTAAAATATTACCATAATATATTTTTAAATTAAATCGATCATAATTTAAAATATATATTTTAGGAGAAGTTAAGCTTCGTCATCGCAATGAAGCTCAGCAAGAACCTTCTCATCGTCTTCTCAATCTTTTTGATTCTGATGACGTTCATATTTGAAGGAGCTCCAGCGATGAAAGAGGAAGACCAAGGCTTGAATGAGGAAACTGTGGAGAGAAATCGACGCCAGAAGTACATTTATGCTGCATGTGACAGCTTCTGTGCCAGTATAACTGCATGGTACAAAGGTGATTGTAGGCCCAACTCGCAGAACCCTGAAAACTTTGGGGCACCCTGTTCTGTATGCCCTGCTGATTACATGTGTGTCTGCTCGGAGATCAAATTTTACTGAGAAAACTTTGGAGAGAAATCGTTGCCTGCTGCATACTTTCACTGATGAGAGAACCATGATCATTTAATTGTAACTCATTCAAAATATACAGTACACAAAGCGCATACAACGAGACAGAATACAAACGAAACGGCCGTCAGAAAGAGCACAATTGAGCTCTATCTAGCTGACTACCGGAAACACAGAAATATACAGTAGTAACATAGCAACATAAGATCGTAGAAAAATTGGAGATAATAAACATAGATAATGAAAATAGCATTGAATTGTAAAGTGCAAAACATTGATGAATTTGAAAAATATTTCAGAAATCTGAAAAACTTTACTAGAGATGTACGTATGTAACAGCAATTAGTTGTCTCCGAAGGACAGTTAGAATCCAGCTAATCCTCTCCATTCTTCTCAAAATTCACATTTCCAATGCTTCTAGTTTCTTAATATTTTCCATCCTTAATGTCCATGTTCACATGCATACAGTAGCGTGGTCCAAACCAACGTTTTCACTATGATCTTTTAATTGATTTGAACGTTCGCTGAAAGTCATTTAATTATTTTTCAGTTAATATTTGTAGTTGCTTGTTTGATGTTATGTTTGCGTCGTATGAGCAAACATAAAATTACTTTGCTTTCCTATGAGCAGTTCCACAGGCAGTTGAAGGCCTATCTTTTCCACCTCTCTTTTCCATCCAGTGTCCATGAGCAGCGTCCTGCGCCTAAACCTCCGTTTCTTTAATTCCCTTTACTTTGGACTGATTTTCTGGATTTTGGAATTTGCACCTTCTTTGGACCTTCTTTTTGCTCGTCGGCTTGATTTTGTCTTAATAGTGCTCGATGTCGTCATTGATGACTGTAGCACTCTAATTGTTGTTATGTTTTGTTATTCGTCGAATTTTTTCTGTGCTATTTTGTGTTTGCTTGTATTATTGTATTAAATTTTGTAGTTTGCTTTAGTCTTGCTACCTGAGTGGTGAAATAAAGCTGTACAATGACACAGTTCGTGACATTTGTACAAATACATTACAATTTAAGCAGACTATAAAAAATGACCAACATAGAGTTAAGCAATCAGTCAGTAGTGGTGTATACGCTATCGTAGTACAATTAATAGGCTATATCACAAAATTGGAATAATTCAAGTCAAATACACATGTAGAAAATCACACACCGGCAAAAAAGCTGGTAAAGCTATTGTTAACGTCAGTTTCCTCACTCGAAAGCGATATCAGTGATGGGGGAGCCCATGATTTGAACCCCGCACATACTGATCCACGGTCGAGTATTTTATCGACATTGTCACGGCGACGTAGTGATTGCAGAAGTAAGATTTTACTGCCAACAACTGTTGTAAAGTGAACCGATAAATTTCGAATTATTGCAGAACATCGTACGTAACATACTAATCTAGATTTGAACATTGATATTGAGTCTACATATTTCATATTATCGGGTTTAGAGCTGCAATACATTGGACCTCTAGTTTTGAAACATTATCGCGTATTGATGAACTACGAGAAGAATAATGTAGTCCTATACTGTTGTAAGATTTTACGAGACGTTATTAAGAGTGTTCAAGTTATTGATTGATATTATTACAACAGGCAATTACACATTTCAGGCGAGGTACTGGCTGGAGCCCGTGGCGCTGTCAGTAAGATATTCGACCGCGGATCAGTATGTGAGGGGTTCGAATCCTGGGCTCTCCCGTTACCGACATCGCTTTAATAATAGTAATAATACTAATAATAATAATACTAATACTAATAAAAAATTAATCTAAATCATGTTCTTCATTGAATCATGAATTATGTGACTGAATCATTAATCATGTGCCTAACTGAATCATGAATCATGTCTGCAATGAACCATAAATCATGTGCTTCATTGAATCGTGAATCATGTGACTCCTTGAATCATTAATCATGTGCTTCATTTAATCTTGAATCATATGTTTCATTGAATCATTAATCATGTGCTTCATGTAATCATGAATTATGTGATTATTTGAATCCTTAATCATTTGATTCAATGCATCGTGAATCATGTGATTCATTGAATCATGAATCATGTGATTTAGATACTACATAGTTCTTCTCAATTAGTTTATTATGTACACTCCTTTGAAAGATCATTGCATTGTTTCTAATTGAATAACACTGAGAAATCACAACGGACAAATATATTTTTGTACTCGGTCTTCCTCTTCAAGATCTTGTTATGAAGGCTTCATTGATTGGTATAGTAAAATAGAATTAAAAGTTAGATAAGAGGACAATGGTAAACAACTTAAGTGGTTGCACATTTCTCTACGATGATGACTATAAATAAAAACTAAAATATTTAGTATAGTAGCAAAATCTTTGGAATTGGACTAACTTGTGCTTCATCTTGTTTTTGTGATCTTTTCTTCATTTTATTCAGAATCCTTAATGATTCCTGTGTTGTGCCTGGGCTGCTTGAAGAATAGACTAGCCGGTAAGTGCACGTGTCGTAGAAGATAGCTAAAACACTAGGGTCCAAACCAACGTCAGAAATGCCATTCGGTTGGTTGGTTAGCGCCAGAAATAGTTACAAAATTTTGTGAAAGGAATACAAGAGATTATAGTGGATTTACTGATGATATGGTATGAGAAAGAGAGGAGTGGAGAAGGTCTAAGCGTATCCGCTCACTAATTAAACTGGTAATAAAGGAAAGACGACGACGAAAGAGAGAGAGGGAGAGAGAGAGAGAGAGAGAGAGAGAGAGAGAGAGAGAACTATATTTAATGACATTATCTTCAAAGCACAAATACAAAACTGCACGTACAAAGGGGTCATCAAAGAGGATAAATAAATCCTATCTAGTTGACAGCCCACAATCATAAGCAAACATACACAGACAACAGCTCATAATAATACGCCAATTAATGCAGATTACAACACAGCAGATTCTCATAAAGTTGCTACAGGAAAATATGGTTAACTGGTCAAAATAGAAGTAAGTGGTAAAAAATAGTAAGCAAATTTAAAGGTGAAGTTAATTAGAAGGTTGTGTACAAAATGTCGTTATATTGTTTTATAGAAAAGATTAAAAGATTTGATTTCGATGATGGTTCAGAATCCACACAGGGATGTGAAGTAACGGAACTTACAAACACCTGCCTGTCTCCTAAATCTGTCGGGATCATCTCATGACTTTAGTGGTCTAAAACGAGATTGAATATTCGATCAATTATAATTTTTTATATGACATAGTCTCAATTAGCGCTTGAGTTGTGACATAAAATCGAGACTAATATTTATCTACGCATCTGAATGTAACGTAAAAAACGTAATGAAAGTAACGTAAAATTTACCTATAATGGCACATGGGAAAATCAATCTATAGATAATTAATAAATAGTAGATATTACTGCAGAAGGCTCGGCATTTGGACTATACAAATACGCGTTGATTAGATGGGCCACATGTTCTTAAAGTTCAAATCAGATATTGACACCTCTGTGCGACCCTATTCTCAGACTAATAATAAGAACAGATTCTGGACTAATCTCAGATAGTATTTTTTTGTTTTATTTATATTCAAACCCAGTGTTGTAAAAAGTACTCGGTGAATTACTTTAAGTAAAAGTAAAAGTAAATGATTAGTGAAAGTAAAAGTAAAAGTAAAAAGTACTTGATCAGAATTTTACTTAAGTAAAAAGTAAAAGTACTCGACAAAAAAGTAGTACTTTTGAGTAAAAAGTAAATGTACTCATATTTTTTTAGAGAAAAAAATATATACATTGATAGAATCGTTTTAAACGTTCTCAAATTAGTTTCAAATTACTTGATTTAATTCTAATTAAAAACGAAACTGAAAAATAAAGGCTAATGAAAAATCAGGTAATGTTGAACGGGGGCCGTAACTAGTTGACATAGGCGGCCGGACGGCTTTTGGACGACTTTATGACGTAGATCAAAGTCTATAATTAAGCTTTGAAGTTAATGCTCACAAATCATCTACAGCAGGGGTTTTCAACACGTGGGTCGCGAACATCTTGATTCGGTGTCATCAAATCAGTGTAATAGCTGCCTGATATTAATTTCAACAGTAAAAAAGCACAATTTCGCAACACATAGCAAATTATGTAACTAAATTATATCATACATCATCACTGGGACTTTAGCCACAATATCTACTAATGCTTGCTTTAAACATCTTACAGTGCCGGCGGGCTGCAGCTACTTTACTGTCCGAGAATTAGGGTCCCTAATGGTCCTACTGATCCAATTCCTTTGGGCTGTAAAGTGGTAGTAAAATCACGCCTCCAGGGCCTAGGGCTTTATATAGAGGCCTATATATACGAGTCTCTCTCTCTCTCTCTCTCTCTCTCTCTCTCTATATGTATATATATATATATATATATATATATATATATATATTACTACCACTTTACAGCCCAAAGGAATTGGATCAGTAGGACCATTAGGGACCCTAATTCTCGGACAGTAAAGTGTCTGCAGCCCACCGGCTGCAGCCACTTTATTTTTGCAGGCCTCTCTCTCTCTCTCTCTCTCTCTCTCTCTCTATATATATATATATATATATATATATATATATATATAGAGAGAGAGAGAGAGAGAGAGAGAGAGAGAGAGAGACAGAGAGAGAGAGACTCGTATATATAGACCTTTATATAAAGCCCTAGGCCCTGGAGGCGTGATTTTACTACCACTTTACAGCCTATATATATATATATATATATATATAGAGAGAGAGAGAGAGAGAGAGAGAGAGAGAGAGAGAGAGAGAAAGGGAGAGAGAGAGAGAGAGAGAAAGAGAGAGAGAGAGAGAGAGAAAAGAAAGAGAGAGACTGAGTGAGAGAGATAGAAAGCGCGCTCGATATGTCCATACTCTCGAAACAAACCATCCATATCATCTATACAGCAGATAGTCGAGTTCCTTTTAGCTTGGATGACATCCAAGGACTAAACGAAGCAGTCTAGCCCATATGTGACTGTTGACATTAAAATATAAAAATCTTCCACATATTCTTTAATTAATTTTAATTAAAGAATAGAAGACTGCTAAAAAACCGCAAGGGTCTCCACCTGAAAGGAAAAGTAGATGTCGTTGGGGTAAGCTGGCTGGGAACCACTAATCAATACTAGAGAAGAAATGTCAAAGCTTAATTATTGAAATGACGGAGGTCAATGTACGGTAAGCCTAGGCCAATATCAAAACGTTTGATCAACGTCATACAGCTGTTACCAAAACCAAACTAAAAGCAGGTGGCCCATGATATTTTGTTATGTATTAAAAATTTGGCGATTGACATATCCATAGTTTTTCAAATGTAACGCGACTTTTTAACTTCCACGGATTTAAAGTAAAAGCAAAAAGTACTACAAAAATTACTTCGTTACAAGTAAAAAGTACCCAGGCAAATTGGCTACTTCATTACAAGTACAAGTATCGGTTGAGTATTTTCTACTTGTAACGAAGTATTTTTACTTCGTTACTATACAACACTGTTCAAACCTGTTTAGATTTTTATTATACATTTATTTCTGTGTTAATGTTTGGAATTTATTTTGTCAGCAATTGAAATTTATGATATAATTTATGTTTCTAAAGTAAGTGCTGGACGTTTGCTTCACGTGCATAGTTAACAATATTACTAAACGTACATAGTTAACAATATTACTACACGTACATAGTTAACAATATTACTACACGTACATAGTTAACAATATTACTACACGTACATAGTTAACAATATTACTACACGTACATAGTTAACAATATTACTACACGTACATAATTAACAATATTACTACACGTACATAATTAACAATATTACTACACGTACATAGTTAACAATATTACTACACGTACATAGTTAACAATATTACTACACGTACATAGTTAACAATATTACTACACGTACATAGTTAACAATATTACTACACGTACATAGTTAACAATATTACTACACGTACATAGTTAACAATATTACTAAACGTACATAGTTAACAATATTACTACACGTACATAGTTAACAATATTACTACACGTACATAGTTAACAATATTACTCTTGTTTTACTAAAGTAGGGGAAGAGCCCAGAAATACGATATTATAGTTAAAAGATAATGTTAACGTCAGCTTTTTCACTAAAAACGATGTGACAGGCGAACCCAGGATTTGAACCGCGCACATACTGATCCATAGTCGAATATCTTGCCGGCATATCCACTGGCTCCAAGCATTATACGCAGCTTAACTACTCTACAATAGGCCTACTGTATAAAGAACTGATAGTGTAAAGTTCCACTTATTTGTAGACATTTTTGCTAGTTTAGATATTACTTTAAATGTAATTGTTATTTTGCTTATTATTACTATTGAACTCTTTCTGTAAAGTTGTCTCGAAGACCGAGTTCGGCCTTGACACTGCTATATAAATTTTCGTTGTTAATACTGTGAAAACTGATTGATTATAATTCATATTTTACAACTTCGGAAATATTCGTTTGAAAATCTATCTTATATATGTGTTTGAAAATTACTGTCTTATAAATGTGTTGGTAAGATGTCATACAGCATATCATATCATAACGAAAGCTTTTGCACCAGTTTTAGAAACAGAGACAATTTATAGCTATTCTGACTTCAAATCCATGTATCTGTATGCCTTTGGTTATTTAGCCTAAACCTATTGTCTTATTATCTAGATCTGTGCGATAAATTAATTTTATTTAGAGATACTTTATTAAATATAAAGCAAGATATTCGACTATGGATCAGTATGTGCGCGGTTCAAATCCTGGGTTCGCCTGTCACATCGTTTTTAGTGAAAAAGCTGACGTTAACATTATCTTTTAATATAAGAGCTGGAGAGAATCAGATGTAAGCCCAACTGCATCATGTGTGACGGGATTGCCAGAGTCGAGTACTACTGCAGAGGAATAAACTAAATTGAATTTTAAATGAATTATTTGTAACTAAATGATTATTCATCAAATCGTCATCATCATCATCTTCCCTTAAGTCCCAGTTTAACCAGGGTCGGGATACGAATAGACTTTCTCCAATCCTAAGACTTTTGAAGTTTATCCATTCGTTAAGTTTTGTGGCAATTTCTGGAACCTAGGCGCTCATCAACCGAATGCCCTTTCTGACGATGGTATGGATCTTAGTGCTTTAGTCGCCTCTACGACACGTGCATTCACTGGTTGGTAAAATTCTGCAAACTATCCGGACACAACACGGGGAGATTATTCATCAAATGTAGAATAATTTTATTTCATTGGTAAGGTATGAATAAAATCTAAATTTTTTAAATTTTTATATACAGTTTAGCTATGTCCATATTTACTTTTCAAATGAATTTTTTTAAAATCAGCTTTATGTATTTTATGAGAAGTCAAACATCATCATGACAATGAAGCTCAGCAAGAATCTTCTCATCATCTTCTCAATCTTTTTGATTATCATGACGTTCATAGTTGAAGCAGCTACAACAATGGAAGAGGAAGACCAAGGCTTGATCGAGAAAACTGTGGAGAGAAATCGACGTTTAACGTTTCTCTCTTCCTCTGCTGCTTGTACCAACTACTGCAATTCTAGACCGGCTAGTGCAGGTTTAGGTGGCAATTGTGTCTACACTACTAAAGGTGGATTTGCTCCCACTCCCACACTTTGCAATGGTACCAACAAAAGTTGCGTTTGCAACGCTAAATTCCCCTGAACGGGCGTTCGTATATTTCTTATTTAAATCTTCATGAACCTGAAGACACGACAATTACTACTCCTGTAATTTATCTGATTTAAACTTCTTAATTTTTATTTTTGAACTGGGCACATCATCAAGAGTTGATACATACTGAATGTCTAAATTTTAGATTTTCTGTTTTTTGAATACAGAATATTTATCTTTGACTAATAAATGAGAAATAAAGAGAATTATTCGTCTAGAAGCTGTTGTTTATTTGCTTTTTATTGTCATTCATTATGTTATCCGTCACAAACAGTCAGTACCAATTTACACCAGACACGCACATACACACACAAATACAGACCCACACACACAAATACAGACACCCACAAACACACTAACACAAACCCTTGTTGCATCCGAATTGCTGAAGAATAGACCAACCGTGGACTGCATGGGTCGTAAAAGGCGACCAAGAACTAAGATCCAAACAATGTCAGAATTCGGTTGGTTTCAATGGAATTCATTCGGAGATCACCTTTGTTACAGAAATTGGAACAAAATATTCTAAATTGAATTGAAAAGTTCCCAACCTCACTGAACGGAGTGGGGAAGATCTATTCGTATCCCGATCCTAACTGAGCCGAGATTCAAGGGAAGATTCGGACGAACTAGAAGTAGGATGCGATCATGTTGTGATTATATCTCATTGAAATGGAAGAGTATGCGAGCTAGATGTGATATGATATCAGCAGAATGTAGATTTTATACTTGCTTACATTTTGTATTACTGTGATTATTGAAAACAATTATATATCAATAAGCAGCATCTTTACAACCTTTTGCCGAATCATTATACAATAATTAATATACTTTATTACATTTTAATGATTGTCGGTTTAACGTCAAGGTCAGGCGCTCAATGTGCTTACCTTCAAGATTTCAGGTGTACCAGTGTACCCTGAAATATGAATGTCAGAAACCTTTGTCTCTGATCAGCTGCAACATGAATTAATCCCATGACCTTAGGAAAAAGAGCTGGTAAAGCTAAGTTTAACGTCAGTTTCCTGACTCGAAAGGGATGTCAGTGACGGGTTAGCCCAGGAACAACCACTTAAAACTTTATTTCGTCACCTAACGTGCTAACTCATTAAGCTATTGAGACATTAGATTATTTTCTACATTGTTCAGCCCGAATGTACCAGTAGCAGTCGCTTCTGACAGTGATAAGCTGGAGTTGTTATGACACAAGTTATACTGGCTGGAGCCAGTGGCGATGTCGGTAAGATGCATGAACGCGGATCAGGATGTGCGGGGTTCAAATCCCAGGCTCGCCCGTCACTGACAACGCTTTCGAGTGAGAAAACTGAAGTTAACATTAGCTTTGCCAGTTTTTACAATTTTTTTTTGAATCCATAGAGACAAAAGAAGCCCCACATTATCTTAAACATCTGACGTTCACATTAAATCTTCTGCCGAGTTTCGTCATTTAATGCTTACGTTTCTTTTCCATAGAAAACTAAATCATCTAAGAGCGGATCAAAATTAACGACATTGTTATTCAATCAAATTTTATCACGAATAAAATCTGACAACTCTAATCATATCAGAATTATAAAAAGATTACAATTTATGTGACTTTTCTGAAAAGAGAGATCTCCTATCTATTGTAAAGCTGTAATACGAGATCTTAGCATATGACTATAAATACGCTTTGACTACAGAGGCCACGAGTTGTTAAGTTCAGATCAGACAAGAACCCATCTGTGCTGCACTGTGTGTTATACTGTTAACTAGAGAGTTAGGATTAATCGAAGAGGTTGTGTTATATTAGATTAGTTTTATATTTTATTGTGATATTATGTTAGGAATTACTTCGTAAGCAAATATTCAAGTTGTATTTAGTAAAAGAATGAGTTAAACGTTAGCTTAATTCCTCTATAGGAAAGCTACATAGTTATTCTTTTGAAAAGATCTCTTCTTCAGTGCACTGCCAAGTGGCAGTTTCAAGGTACATATTCATACTCAATGTCTGTTTTCTCGCTTCAAAAGAGCACTCCTTAAATCAACAAGTTAATCCCATCACAAAGTCTATGCCTTACCTTATGTAGCCTATAGTTCGGAAAAAGTATGACTTCTGGGGTGATTTCACGTTGCCTTCCTCAGTTAGATGGTTTAATTACCATTTATGTATGTATGTATGTTTATATGTTTGTATGTATGTATGTATGTATATGTATATATGTATGTATGCATGTGTATGTCTGCATAAATATACGTACATGTGTGTGTATGTCTGGGTATGTATGTGTGTATGTATTAGCATGTATAAGTGTGTATATATGTATATATATATATATATATATATATATATATATATATATATATATATATATATATATTTATATAGAGAATGTATGCATATATGTATCTTTATACTTGTAAGTATTTTGATTGTATATATGTATATATGTAAATGTGTATGTGCATATCTGTGTGTGTTTGCATGTATGTGTGCATGTATATTTGCATACGTGGGTGCATGTGTGTACAGTATGTGTATTTGTGCATAGTTGTATACCTGAGTGTAAGTTTTTATGTGAGATGGTTATGTGTGTGAGTGGTATGTTGGTGAGAGTTTAGTTTTTTCTTATGTTCTTCCTTTGAAGTCTATCAACTTGTCAAGGTTTGTATCTTTTTTCCCATTACGGTTTCTATGTATAGAGGTATGACATTACGTCAAAAACTGGTGTTACAAGTCTTTGTGAGTTCCTTAACCAGTATAATTAAGTTAAGTTAAGTTATTTAATCCTGGGGGAAATATTTCATTGTGAGGTGGGTCCCCTCTTGCCATCCTCAGATCCTGCCTTTAGTCGCCACTTACGTACAAGCAGCAAATTGCTTGCGGTTGTCTTATTCTGCAGTGGTCCAACTACACCCAAGCACGACACGGGGAAAATAAGATATCATACAAATTTGATAAGATATTATACCAATATTATGTCTATAGAATAGTTGTATCGTACATTTTATTATTTATTATTTTTTCTTATTGTTTTGCACAGTAACCGAATCAAAATATTTCGTTATAAATATACAGTACTCAAAAGAATTTCCCCACCCCTCCCTATTTTCTCCATTCAGCATCCTTCATACTAAATATCTAGGGCTGAGTTTGTAATAATTAACTTGCACTGTTAGTTACGCAATTTGGCATCGTACCGTTTGGTACGTATCACATATCATAACTTGTGAATTAATTGAATCGCTAATCTATGCAATGCTCTTCAAGGAGCGTGCAGGTAGCATGTGGATAGATATACGTACCTTGGACCTGCCATTAAACATATATAGAGATGTGCTTTTATTGCAGCATCAACACCAAATCAATGACAAATACAAATATAAACATAATCCTATGACAGAACATAGGAGAAAGTTCGGTTTAACCATGCAATTTAAGCCTAATTACGAATCCAAAATGTAATACAGAATTTTGAAAGGTAAAAAAGGTAAAGCTAAGGTTAGCGTCAGTTTCCTCACTCGAAAGCGATGTCAGTGACGGGCGAGCCCAGGATTTCAACCCGCATCAACTGATCCGCGTTCGAGTATCTTACCGACTTCGCCACTGGCTCCAGCCAAAAAAGGAAAGCGTAAAAGCGAAAGCCTATATAAAATTGTGGATGTGCCTCAAACTTTAATTTATTTAGGAAAAGTTAAGGTTATATTTAAATTTTTAGGTTTCAATACTATTTAAATCGAGATGCTATAAATTAATTTACGAAAGTGTAAAAGTTCTCTATAAATGTAATTTTGTTTTTTAAATATTAAGCTTATTTTTGGTTTCTACTCAAAAGGATTACATTTTGTCCTATGCACTTTTACATGCCTAAAATTCAGATAAATTTTTGTTTCTTGTACTTTTACTTTCATTAACCAATAACTTCAACTTTTACTTTAATTATGTGCTGCGTACTTCCTACTACACTGCTATCTAGGTATCCAATAGATAGGTTATCAAATACTGGATATTGTGGGCCTATATCATATCAAATAGATAGGATATCATACATATTGTGGGCATATATCTTATCTAATAGACAGGATATCATACATATTGTGGGCATATATCTTATCAAATAGACAGGATATCATACATATTGTGGGCATATATCTTATCAAATAGACAGGATATCATACATATTGTTGGCATATATCTTATCAAATAGATAGGATATCATACATATTGTGGGCATATATCTTATCTAATAGACAGGATATCATACATATTGTGGGCATATATCTTATCAAATAGACAGGATATCATACATATTGTGGGCATATATCTTATCAAATAGACAGGATATCATACATATTGTGGGCATATATCTTATCAAATAGACAGGATATCATACATATTGTGGGCATATATCGTATACGTGGAGATAGGATATCATATCATTACCAGTACTAATCCAATTTACGAATACTTGTAACTTGTATATAAGTATACGAATACTTGTAACTTGTAACTTGTAACGAATACTAAATGAAGACAATTTCAATCAATCAATCAAGAATTTAACCTCCGGTTCTTTGCCATAAGGCAATGTCAGGGACGTAGTTAATGTCAACATAAAATGTATCTAAATATCCATTTCCTTAATACCAGTGTATTGTTTAAATATGCTCATGCCCATTTTCCTATCAAATCGGTTACTATATGTTTGCTGAACTTTAGGAGAAGTTAAACAACATCACTACAATGAAGCTCAGCAAGAATCTTCTCGTCGTCTTCTCAATCTTTTTGATTCTGATGACGCTCATAGTTGAAGGAGCTCCAGCGATGAAAGAGGAAGACCAAGGTTTGAACGAGATAAATGTGGAGAGAAGACGTATCGATCGTTATGCGGCAACAATAGTCTCTCCTGCATGTCTTTCTTTCTGCATGAGTTCAAAGTATTATTTATATGGTTTATGCAAAAATCGACCTCAGAGTACTCCAGTGCAAACTACGTATTGTCCTGAAGGATACCAGTGCGTTTGCTCTGATTGGTCATAGAGCATATTTCTAAAAATGTCTTGCAAATATTTAACATTTAAATATTTATCTAAACTTCCATAATTAAAGGAGCTCCAACAATTAAAGAGGAAGACCGAAGTTTGATTGAGAAAACTTTGGAGATAAGTCGTTGCCAGTCTAACTCTGATTGTGATAAGTACTGCAAGGATACTCTGACGTATGCAATAGGTTCATGTGCCAGTAATTCGATGTCACCTATCGTATCAAATCTAATTTGTTAATTTTATGAGAAGTTAAACCCCATCATTGCAATGAATTCGATGTCATCGATTTGATGGAACTTCGGGGCACCCGCCACGATGTTGCCCCGCTGGCTACATGCCTCATATTTTGGTAGAGAATTTTCCGCAAATTGACTTGCCCATATTTCTCATTTAATCTACCTTAAAAGCCTAGAGACATGCATAGAAATTAGTACTTGTGTAATTGTTTAATTTAAACAAAAATTACTTCTCAGAATAAATCGACACTGAAGGACTGAAATTTTGGATTAAGTTAATTCGAGACCAAACTGGGATTCGCTCTGATCTTTTGGACTTCTGAGACTTCTCGGATATGTCTCGATCAGCACCCAGTCCAGTCTGACTTCCGGTTTGGTTGCTCGGCCAGTTGATCCACCACAACGATGATTTGACGTCAGGGTACAACGGTTCAACGGTGCACCTGACATACTGAACAGAAGTGTGTGATATTCGCTTATGCGTTAGGATATTGAAAGAGACCGTGGTTAGAAATAAATTGAATAGCCAGACACCCCCAGAAGTAGAAGTGGTTTAATTAGTGAAATGTTGCTTAATCAAATTAAAAAATAACCTAAAATCTTGAGATCTACAGTAGTCTAACTACTGCAGATATAAAATAGTCTAGGTAATATGGATCTGAATGTATATTTATTAAAGACAAGTAGTAGCCCTTAATGTTTTCATTAGACAAGTAATATTTTCAATGAGCTAGGCTATGGAAAATACTGTTATATGCAAACACAACCCACCTTTTTACCAGGACAAATGTCAGGTCTGACAAGTTTAGAGTAATACGTATGTCTTCCTAAGTACTCCAAACATTTTCCATTCGAATCAGGTTTTCCTCTTTCGCGACAATAATCTCGACACTTTTCGTTATCCAGTTTGCTCCCTACCTGCTTTCCAAACATAGGAGGTTTCGGTCGTATCTTGTACGCACCCTCCACACAGGTGAAGAAGAGGGAGATGGAGAGAAGACAAATCATGACAGACACGGCTGTGATACTTCTAACCGACATCTCAGTCTTCCTGTTAACTCATCAAATACATAACACATATATTCCTTTATTCAAAGGAATACATAGCACGAATACATACCACAAGTACATAGCACGAATACATAGCATAAATACATAGCATAAATACATACCACAGATACATCCCACGAATACATAGCACAAATACATAGCACAAATACAGAGAACAAATACATAGCACGAATACATGGCACAAATACCGAGAACAAATACAGAGAACAAATACATAGCACGAATACATAGCACAAATACCGAGAACAAATACATTGCACAAATATATACCTCAAATAAATAGCGCACACTCATAGCGGCACATTCATAGCACGAATACATACCTCAAATACATAGCACGAATACATAGCGCAAATTCATTTAAATATAGGAATTAAATTTAAATGAATTAACAAATCTTGCTTCATTAAGTGTTGACAAATCATCTTTAGCTTCCCTAGGTACAGTATTGTCAGCGATGCTTTCATGTGTTTTGGTTTATCTACATGTACTTGTGGTTTATCAACTTGGGACGGGATTTAGAACACCCCGTTTAGCTGCACGCCAATTGAAAGATGCTAAGCACGGTCGCGACCGGTTAGTATTTGTCTGTTACCATCCTGGATACTTCAATGTGTGAAATGTAAGCAATACCAATAACCATGGAAGGAAAAGTGGGATATACAGAAAACTAAAACAATTTATGCAGAAACTAATCAAGTAGCCATTCGATTGTAATGTAGGTTTGATTTTTTAGCCGAAGCCTGAAGGAACATGGCCATGAATATACTTAGTGTGCTTATTAGCTGCTAGTGTTAGTGACAGAGAAGCACTGGATTTGAACCCTACATCTTCTGATTATATATCGTATAACAAATCGACATGCGAAGTTCAGCGAAACGACAACGGCTAGTAATAGAACAAACTGTGAGATTAACAGATAGGAACAACCCTAATAGCTTTTTGAGCACTGCCTCATGTACCGGCTGTATAGTGGCATATGCTTAATGATATAAATAACTGAACAATGCTTCAGTGAGTTTCTTCAGTGAGTTTAGAATGTATTAATGGCGTAGGGGTAACGTCATTAAGTTTTAAATGACAGATCCTGAGGTGAATGGAACCCTCGTGGGTTCGAATCCCAGCCGCGCTGATCTGAGAGTAATATCTCGGACATTCACAGGAGTGATTACAAGGAAAATCGACTGAATTGCCTAATGGTTTAAACATGTAGTATAAAAAGTGATAGATATCAACATGGTTGATCATTTCACTTACTGCGTGTTTACTGTTTTCGAGGAAATTCTATTTTATGCATCTTGAAAAGTTACCGATATAATTAGATGCAATTTCATTTAGATACGCGATTATGAAATAAATTCAATCAAACGTTGAGATTTACCTCAAATCCGCAGCACAAGAAAATAACTTATTCACACAACTCCTACGATAAACTCTGAACACTCGAGCAGATCTCTGCTGAAAACAATTGACTCTGCATGTTATATAGCCTATCCCCAGCCACGTCGGCGTCTGTTGAAATAATGTAGACGTTATTTGAGAGATTTCCTTATAGAAAACTAAATATTAATAAATATTATATAGGGCCTATAGACGTTATTTGAGAGGTTTTGTTATATAAAACTGAAATTATACCGACTTGAGTTCTCAATCGATTCAGTCAATGAGATCCCAAGTGACTGTATGTAACTAGCGGTGATATAGTATTACATATTTATCAATAACTGTTTGTACAAATCCATCACATTGGTAGAGATCAAATAGAAATTGTAGATTTAAAAAAGCTAGAAGCTAAAGTTAGCGTCAGTTTCCAGCGTATTCACCACTTGCTCCAGCCAGTGGTGAATACGCTTATGTACTATCTTACCACCAGGTAACTTGCGTACCACCAGGTAACTAGCATACCACCAGGTAGCTAGCGTACCACCACGTAACTATCGTACCACAAGGTAACTAGCGTACCATCCTGGTCTCTATCTGGCTCCACTCATTTCTGGACGAAGATTTTAATATGAATTATTTATGAAGAGATTGAGCGCTCTCGATATGGAAGTCATAACTTTTCATACACATGTAGAGTACATGTATATTGTCCCAGGTTTTTACAATTTATTATTCGCTGGACTCTCTCCTTGTTAACATGTGCACTTGTAAATGCTGCTCCAAAATCCTTACTATCGTGGGTTCAAATCCCAGCCGTGCTATCTGAAAGTAAAATCTCAGACATTCACAGGACTGGTTGTAAGGAAATGAACTAAATAGCCTAGCGGTTTAAACATGTGGTATAAATTAAAAGTGATAGATATCAATATAGTTGATCATTTCACTATAATGCATGTTTACTTTACTTTTTTACGTATTCGAGAAGTTGACTGAATAGTAGGCCTATGGCTGGAGCCAGTGGTGAAGTCGGTAAGGCACTCGACAGCGGATCATTATGTCCGGGGTTCAAATCCTGGGCTCGCCCGTCACTGACATCACTTTCCAGTGAGGAAACCGACGTTAACAATAGCTTTAGCTTTGAAAGGATATTCTAAATATTGCGGTACTTTTCCCTGTAGCAGCGGATATAAATTTATTACTTGGACCTATCATACACCAATAGAGCTCGGCAATTGTTTAACGTTTAACATCTGCATGACGTTGTAGCTACAACGAAGCATATTTCACGGTTAACACTATAAGCACTTGACTTAATGAAAGCTTTATCCAGACAACCCGTTGCAGCTCTAATCAAATGCTTTATGATGGACTTTATAATCACAACCCGGCCGACGTCTTTAATAATTCAGCCTCGAACTTGCCGTAACTTCTAATAGGGATTTGAAGGGATAGCCTAGGGGTTAGGATAACTGCTCCGTAAATCAGAGGTGACAGCTTCAACGCGTGAGGATGTGGCTGAATGGACCAATCAAGGTCAGACAGAAGTTTATTTTGCTAAGCCAGCTTAAGTTAAAGTGATAAATGAAGAAGTTTATCCATTAATAGAGATTATCATCAAGATGATTATATCGGTTAAGAGACTGGCTGGAGCCAATGGTGATGCCGGATTGGTATTCGATCGCGGATCAGTATGTGCGGGGTTCAAATTCTGGACTCGCTCGTCACTGATTTCGCTTTCGAGTGAGGAAACTGACGTTAAAATTAGCTTTTTTAGTCTTTAGTTTTGATTAAGAGAATTTTAGATTAGTATTTTCATTTCATTGAGTTTTTAATTGTGAACGACGAAATGCAAAAAAGCATTCCACTGTTTCATTTCAACAATACAAGAGAAGATTGCTAAAAGATTACATTAACAGTTATAACAAGTATTACATTTCTAAGGTCAAAATCTTCATTACAAAATCAAGTTAGATAGAGAAGGAGAGAGATAGATTGGAGAGAGAGTAGAGAGAGAGAGAGAGAGAGAGAGAGAGAGAGAGAGAGAGGAAGATTGTAGAGATAGATAGATAGAGAGAGAGAGAGAGAGAGAGAGAGAGGAATATTGTAGAGATAGATAGATAGATAGAGAGCGAGAGAGAGAGAGAGAGAGAGAGAGAGAGAGGAAGAATGTAGAGAAAGGGAGAGAGAGAGAGAGAAAGAGAGATAGAAAGAGAGAGAGAGAGAGAGAGAGAGGAGAGATAGAGGGAGTGAGAGAGGAAAGAGAGAAAGAATGACAGATGAGCGAAAGAATGACAGTGAGCGATAAAGAGAGATGGAGAGAGAGAGAAAAAAAAATTTGCTCAGACATTGTCTCAACCTTTCTGAGGTCATCAACTTTTAGAGGAAACGAGTTCGTCTAATGACACAGGAAGCGTTGCGTCATCGACCTGCATGTGGTCAATCATTAGCACCATTAGTCAGTGTTCCACCAGTGCTTCACTGGTGGTGAAGATTTCACCTCCATGTGGTCAATCGTTAGCACCATTAGTCAGTGTTCCACCAGTTGTTTAACTGGCGGATTTACCTGCATGTGGTCAATCATAAGCACCATTAGTCAGTGCTTCACCAGTGATTAACTGGTGGATTTACCTGCATGTGGTCAATCATTAACACCATTTGTCAGTGTTCCACCAGTTGATTAACTGGAGGATTTCACCTCCACGTGGTCAATCAATAGCACCATTAGTCAGTTTTCCACCAACTGATTAACTGAAGGTGAGGATTTCACCTCCAGTGTTCCACCAGGTGGTTCACTGGTGGTACAGTCCTTGGAGGATTTCACCTCCATTTGATAACTCATTAACGCTATTTATCAGTCAGTTTTGAATCGGGAAGCACACTGATGGTACTGTCAATGTACCATCAGGTATGATTGTATCTTCATGTGATAATTCATTAACGCTGTTTATCAATCAGTCTTCCACCAGGTGTTGGTCTGCTGATGGTCTAATGCCTCTACAAGTTCTCATCTCTACACAGGGTATAGATAGAAATTAATATGCACTACTTTCTAGTTAATTTAATTCTTTCCTAAAATTACTAAAAGAGGTAAAGTTAATGCTAACGTCAGCTTCTTCCCTCGAATGCGACGTCAGTGACGGGTAGCCCAAAATTTGATTTCGTAGGTGTAAGTGTAAGTGTAAGTGTAATCATGTAAGTGTGGGAGGGTTACTGTAGTTAATTGCATGTATATGCACAATGGGCGCTTGCATTTCTGAACAGATTCATTATTATCATGGCTTAGACTTAGAATAAACATCTCTCTGTAATTCATAGTTACAGTAGGCCTATTCAAAAATTTATATCTGGGAATATTTTTCAGAAATATTTATTGGTAGTAATATAATGGCGAAATCGAGCCAGTGGCGAAATCGGTAAGATACTCGATCACGGATCAGATGGTGCGGGATTCAAATCATGGACTCGCCGGACACTGACATCGCTTTTGAATGAGGAAACTGACGTTAACGTTAGCTTTACCAGTTTATAATAATAGCATATTGCACTCAGAAGATCATATTTGAATCGATAGCAGCCTGAGTTTAGATCAGTTGCAGAATTACTTTTGAATTAATTATTAGCTATGAGCAATTTAAAACGAGATTTGGGTCGAACCCTTTAACGTCATCTTTGACCCATGTTAATAATTAAGCATATGTTAAGATTTCATTGCAAATGAAGCATAAATTAATGTCAACACTCATCTCACTTCTATATAATTCTACCACTGATTCAGAGTAAACTATCTCTCTCTCTTAGTGCACTACCTACTGGCAGGTCCATGGTATAAAACGCCCCCACTCTTCTCTGTCTTCAGCTTTCCTCTTCATTTCCACATATACGTGGGTCTTTCAATCATCTAACATACCTAATCTCGACCTGCCCCTGCCTCTTTTTCCGTCCATTCTGCCTTCAATATTAATATTATTCCTCTATTAATAGACCTTCCTTCCATTAGAAGTAAGTAGACATTGATCAGAGTAAACTATTTTTCTAAAAATGTTGTTCATAGGAAAACAGAGAGCAACTGAGCTATGTCGTTAGACATTGACTGGGCTATTCCTGTGCACCCAGGTACAATGGAAGCGTCTCTAACAATGTCGCATTGATAGCAGTGACTATGTGGGCTCTTATCTTCTTATGACGGCTTTTAAAATGACTTGACAGGAAGAGGAAATGCTCTTCCGGGTACTTTTTGCTCAACAAAATGCCATCAATGCGTTACGCTTCGCCTACGATCTTTCTCGTAATTTACATTAGAGACGCGTTAAGCGAAACTGATGACCTATTAGAGGCTAATGAAGGTCTTTCAGTTAATTCAAACAACTTTTTGTTAATTAAAACTAGCAACATGCGGACTTTCTACAAAAATATTTCACTTTTATGCTGTAAGGGAAGAGTAGGCAGGAGCTGTAGAAAGCTTGGGATATCATGCTGGAACTCATTATTTGAAATCGTAAAGGTTCTTTATGTGCACCATTTAGATATAGGCTATTGTCGTGTGTTGCAAAACAATCTGACAACCGCATATATATATATATACTGTATATATATATATATATATATATATATATATATATATATATATATATAATTGTGTGTGTGTGTACGAACATGCGAGCTTTAATACACGAACATAATTACAAAATTTACTTGAAAATAATGGCATAAAAGTGCAAAACTAAGCAATATTGTTCAAGCATAGGCTAGATTAAATAGGGTATTGACAAATGATATGGTTTGGGACAAAAAGAATTGGAAAAGGTCTATTCGTATCCAGACCTAGTTAAACTTGGATTTAAGGAAAGATTAAGACGATGGTGATGATGATGATGATGTGCACTAGAAGAAGATGATGATGTTGATAAAATACAAGCTAGTGTAAATTAGCTTGGGTATTGTTTAGTTGCTTCAATTATTATAAAAGTATCATACGAGATCTCTCTCTCTCTCTCTCTCTCTCTCTTAGTGTACTGCCTACTGGCAGGTCCATGGCATATAAAGATTCCACTCTTCTCTGTTATATTCCGCTTTCCTCTTCATGTCCACATATGAGTGGATCTTTAAATCATCTAACATGATATACCATTATTCTTGGGGATTCTATATATATATATATATATATATATATATATATATATATATATATATATATATATATATATATATATAGAGAGAGAGAGAGAGAGAGAGAGAGAGAGAGAGAGAGAAAGAGAGAGAGAGATAGATTTGCAAATGAACTTATACGCCACAAATAGCTCTATGATCTACTATTGCTTTGCTAGTGGCAGTCTAATATAAAAAAGTAATACAGGCTATAAAAAACCTTCCATAACTAGTAATCGACAACTTATGTAGATGTAAAATGCGCCATTAACTCATCGCGTCGATAATGGAATTGCGGATCTGACGCTGTCATTAGTAAGTACCCTTTCCATAACAATTAATACAGGCAATCAGGAACCTTTCCATAACTAGTATTCGACGATGTCAATCTAAAATTCGCCATAAACTCATCTTGCCGCTAATGTAGCAGCGGATCTTACGCTCTCACTAATAACCTCTGCCAGGTTGTAATTCCTCCACTGCTGGATACACTTGAGAGGTTATTAGCTGAATTATAGATGCCATCATTATCAATCAAGTGCTCGGTGGTTATGTCCACTTAGCGGAGTGGTTATAGGCGCGTAACCATTGCATTAACCCCATATAATGAAAGTGGTTCTCACTGAGTCAGTGGTCTGGGTTCAACTCCCGGAGCAGTAGATTAAACTACTGCTTACTACCTTGTAAGATATCGCGGATCAGAATGTGCGGGATTCAATTTCTGAGCTCGCCCGTCACTGACATTGCTTTCGAGTGAGGCTCTCTGACGTTAACATTAGCTTTACCTGCTTTGTAATGAGCCGTGTATCTACCGAGCTATAACTAGAGACGTGTTTTGATGAGGCGATAATTGTTGAGGGAGTTCAGACAAACTGAGAGAGAGAGAGAGAGAGAGAGAGAGAAAGAGAAAGAGAGAGAGAGTATATATGTGCGTGTGGGTGTGTGAGAAATGCCAGCTTAACTAAACTTTATGGCATGCTGAGCGTATAGACTCTTTTCCGTAAGGCGATTAAAGCTCAATTATATCTACTCTGTAAGTGTCCAGTCAATGACCACACGTCAATGACTATATAATATATACATTATTTGACCACTCCAGCACGTAATCCTTCCACGTCAATTAAACAGCGCCATTTTTACACTTCTTGAGTTTTGTTCATTTTTTCCAATTCGTGTCATATATTTGATACTCTTCTCAACTTTCCTGCGCATCTTTCAAGTCTTCGTACTTTCAAAAATCTTCTTCACGCTATCTTTCCAGAGAAAAAGGCGATGATGAAGGTCAATGTTTTTTCGTGATTTTAGACAAATGTCAACTGCGTGTGCTTAGAAGGTTTTCTATCTTGTTTGCTGCTTTAGTTTTCGCTATTTCTTCCTTCCTCTCGCTGATTATTAATAATCGTTTCCTTTGTTGGAACATCGATTGCAGAGGATTTAGAAATAATCACCCAATATCATAGAAATTTTTTCATTCGACGCTTTTAATATTCGGTCTTCAAAGGTAGTCACCCACAAAGTACTAGCCATGTTCGAACTAGCTTCGTTCAATTAGCGCGCAGCTAAATGGAGCGAATTAAATCCCGCCCGTGATTTAGTTATATGTTTCGAGATTACCAGCAGATTTAGAGGATTCTGATTTCGCTATCTTTGAGATGGTGGTCAAGAATTTCTATGACTCTGAAATTAAATTTAAATGCGGAACTAATAGACAAAAACGATAATTTTAAAACGGCACTGCTCAATTATCAAGCTGTTACTAAGTGGCGTTCAATTATTAACTTTTATGTAATTAGTGTTATTGACAGATTGACTTGGTAACACACTTGGCTGATAAGCCGGATAATTTGTGTTTGAATCCCTGTAGAACTGGCTCAACAATTGTATAATACGAACCGACGTTGAGTAAAGATTTGTAGATTTGTAATTTAACGGCTAGAGCCAGTGGCGATGTCGGTAAGCTATTCGACCAGTATGTGCGGGGTTCAATTCCTGGGCTCGCCCGTCACTGACATCACTTTCGAGTGAGGAAACTGACGTTAACATTTGCTTTTTTAGCTTACCTTTGAAAATATACTAAACAACTAAAATCTCTAACTAGCTATTTTAGCGTATATTTACAATACTATACTACATGGATAAAATATATATATATATATATATATATATATATATATATATATATATACGGTATGTACATATAAATATATATTTATATATATACATACATACATGGATATATATATATATATATATATATATATATATATATATATATATATATTATATATATATATATACTAAACATACTTGAGAGGTATAATCATTATGATTATCTGTATGTTATTAATTGATGGAGGCTTACAAGGTGACTATATTTAGCTTTAACCTAAAATAGCTCATTCTCTGGGCTACACTGCTTCTCCAAGAACGATGTACAATACTTGATTTAAATGTCACAACATTTCTCTATCAATTGCCTACTCAATGAAATATATTGAGTAATTTGGAGTACTAGATATCACTATGGATGATCATTACGTCTACATCCTCGAGCTACCGTCACTTCTACCTATCCTCAGAGAATAATAGTGAAACAACGCCTGGATTTATTTTAACAGAATTACTGCAGAAGTAACAAAATAACAATTTTAGACGTTGTTGAAGATTCTCAGCAAGAAAGAGACATTGTAGTCAATGTTAACGTCAAGCGATTAGTGATAAAAGTAAACCTGCATTATATTGAAATGATCAACTATGTTGATATTTATCACTTTTAATATCACATGTTTAAACCGTTAGGCAATTTAGTCTGTTTTCCGTATAACCAGTCCAGTGAATGTCCGAGATTTTACTCTCAGATCAGCGCGACCGGGATTCGAATCCACGAGGATTCAAATCACCTTAGGATTTGTCATTTAAAACTTCATGACGTTACCCCTACGATATTAAGACATTCTAATAATAATAATAATAATACATTCTATTTAGTCATTAGACATGATAGTATCATCAATGTTATAACATTATCAATTGGAGTGATATAATCGTCAAAGACAAATTCAAACAAATTAGAGTGATTTTGTCGTCAATGACAACATCAAGTAATTAAAACGCCTGATAGATGGAAACAGAAATTGATCCTATTTAGTGACTCTTTCACTTGAGCGTCTTATGCCGCAGTAATATGCGACGTTATTCTCAACAAAGATTCGAATGAATTATACGAATTAGACTCGATTGACACAAGATGGCGCATTCATTGTCTGCATTCTAACTGCTTTAACTTTGCTGCATTAGCTTAGAGCTTTCTCAAGAATGTATTCTTTGCTTTTATATGATACTAATTAAAATAACTAATAAGAGTATTATTGGCAAAACGAAACTTTGATTAGAACATACTGATAGAGCGTAGTATAAATTCTATAGAGGAAGACAATAAAAAATATCTTAAATCATTTAGCTTCAGGACTAAGGAATGCTGGAGTGATATGTAGATAGTAGTAATGACTGGATTGAACTGATGATCGAGATTTGCTCATTAGAGAGGAAGACTATTTATAGAATCTTTACAATGTGCCTTGGACCTGCTTGTTGAGAGAACTATAAGCTGTGTGTGAGATATAGAGAAAGTAGTAGCAGTGAGAGAGAGAGAGAGGGAGAGAGAGAGAGCAGTTGGTCTTGCACTAAGAGAGAAAATGAGAATAGTTAAAAACTGAACAAGAGAAAGAGGAATAATCAGAGGTAAACAGACGCATGGAGAGAGCGTAATATACAATTACAGATATACAGTATAGTCTTCTACAGCAGTCAACCACTGTATAATTTTAAGGTAAGCTTCATTGACTCAGAGGGACTGCTTGGATTGAGTGTACGACCTTCAGTTAAGAAACATGTAGAGAGCTGTTAACCTCTTCTTCTATAGAGTACTCTTCTTTTTCTTCTTCTTCTTCTTCTTATTCGCCTTCTACTTCTTCCACTTTTTTTCTTCTTCTTCTTTTTCATCTCCTTTTTCTTCTTCTTTTTCTTATTGTTAATCCCGCTTTTCTGAGAGGTTCGCCTGTCAACAGGCCCTCCTTTATTAGCCGCTTTCGTGAACGTCTTCTGAATTGACCTTTATTATGCGCATGTCTACTTACAGACATATAAACCTAGATCCAGTGATTTGAGAATGTTAGATCATTCTCTCTCTCTCTCTCTCTCTCTCTCTCTTCCACCCTTATATGCTCACAGTTGTTTGACTCATGAACACTCTTAGTATGATTTATTTTATGGTTTAACACAATTAGCTTACAAGGAGCATATTATCAGCAAATAATTATAATATCAATATGTCACTTTAAATAAATATGCATTCAATAATGATTTACCATTGCCTTTCTCAGTGGCGAATTTAATCCACTGTTACATTACATTGTTACGTATGATCGTTTTAGAAGTCGATCAGAAATTGGAAACCAGAATAAAAACTGAGTTTTTATTGAAATTAACTAAACAGTTCATATATAAAACATAACCATTCTAGAAGAATGGTTAACATCCAATATTTTCTGTTTCATAGGCTGAGAAATTTTTCCGAATAGCGATATTTTTAAAGAACCTGAGATGAATATTTTTCTGTAAAAACTTGTATGGTTTTTAATGAGAGCCGATGAAGTTGTCAGGTGTCGCATGTAAGCTAATTGCATCATGATCTCCACATGTTCTCCTAGAACTCAAATTCTTATTTCGTTACAATCTATAACTAATTCCTAGCACGTAACTCTAGAACCTCAGAACCAATCCAAAATCACTCCGAATACGAGAGCCTATATGCCATTAACCATGTTTAAATACTGCTGGAGTAATATTTCACCAAAAAAATATATAAAAATAAAAATTGAAAACTAAATCACCGACTCTACAGTAACTGAAAAACTAATAAAATCAGAAATTAAAGAAATTAAAAAACTGATTTTCAAATATATCTATTTCTCTTTCGCTCTGCCAAACTGCAGGTCCTATTTACAACCTACCGTCACTCGGATAACTATTAATAGTTTGGTCCCATCAACTTTTGCAAAGCCTTACCAATACAAAATCGCTCCGTATACGGAAGCCTATATTCCATTAACCATTTTATATACTTCTGGGGTAATATTTCACAAAATGTATATAAAAATATAGACTGAAAAACTATTCACAACTCTAGAGCAATGGAAAAATTAATAAAATCAGTTTAAGGAAATTAAAAGACTATCCCTTTTTCTTTCGCTTTGGTAAACTGCAGGTCCTGTTTACAACCTACCGTAATTCCTCAAGCCATTAATTCCGTCCCATCATATTTAGCAAATCCTTACCAAACATTTAACTTGTACCGACCTTTACCTTGGGAAGGATTTTTCAATACATTCTTTAGTTTCTGCTTTGTTACCTTTTAAAAGTTAAACCACGTATAATTTTCTGTTGGTCAGTTGTTGTTGTGTATGCAGTAATCTGAGCATAACACTTTTTCATTAAAATACAACAAACAAAAGAGTAAGCAATAAATGTGGGAGATAGTGTTTAATGGCTGGAGCCAGTGACGATGTCGGTAAGATATTCGACCGCGGATCAGTAGGTGCAGAGTTCAAATCCTGGGTTCGCCCGTCACTGATATCGCTTTCGAGTAAGGAAACTGACGTTAACCTTAGCTTTTTAGCTTTTTTATCTGAACATAGCACTGTGTTATTAAAATACAGCAAACGAAAAAGTAAGCAATAAATGTAGGAGATGGTGTTTCATGAATTCTACTATTCTTTTAAATCTACATTGTCAGTTAAGATGAAGAAGATCTGCATGAACAATTCTAGATATCATCCTATTGGACCAGAGACTATGGGGAAAACCTCTGCAGAAGTTTGTCTGAAAGTTTCAATCGTCACATAATTAACACAGGTCAATGCTTTGCGGTCAGTTTATCTTCCTTTACACACAACAACAGCTGGACTGTACTAATACAACCTGCCTTACATTTCACAGTGTAAATAAACTCACAGTGTTCTAAAGAGCTTGATTTCTCTGTTAGGACTGAGACAGAACTGAGATTAGTTGACTGGAACTATTGTGCAGTAACTCTGCTTTATAGATCTTTGTTAACTGTGAATAACTCTCAGCCTGTTTCAATGGCAACTTTACATGTTTGGCTTCATATACTTTTCTTTCGCCTGGAATGTTTTATGTGTAGGTATATAATAAGATTAGGATTATGAGCTATATATAGGTTATACGCTACATAAGGTATTTATAAGGCAAAGACTTTGCTAAATGATTAAATTGTTGATCTAAGGAGTGCTCTTATGGAGCGAGAAAACAGACTTTAAGTATGTGAACCTTGAACCTGGCACTTGGCAGTGCACTGAAGAAGAAGAAGAAGGGTAATGATTAGTGTTTTGGGATTTAGGGCTACCGTTAAGAGATGATTAGGGCTTAAAAATACTATTTTATTTTTATCAAATCAGGTTGGTATCTAGTGACTAGTTAAATGTGAAACTACCCAAATTGCGCTCACAGCTTGGATCACTGATTGTGAAAAATTCGTTTAAGTTTCGAAGTAGAGAGGATGCATAAACTGTATTAGCTTTCCGCTCTTGACTTGAATCCGAATTTACCTGGAACTACATGTACTTGTAGTTAGATTTCGCAGAACAAGAAAGTCCCTTCAAGTAGTGAAGCAGGTAGTGTAGCTAACGATTCATATACTGATATATCATGTGGCAATATATTGTTCTTTAAACTGGACTGAAATCAAAGATAGAGAAATAGTGCAGCTGCTAGGCGTTCAGACAAAATGATTACATACACGGGTGTATATTGAGATGGCATCTCTCCTAAGTACTAATTTATTATTTTTTATTTTATGAATTGCAATCAATTCATGAGTTAGTCTACCTTTTAAAAATGATCTATTTGCGAATAGTGAAATATCTTTTAAAAGCTGGTAAAGCTAATGTTACCGTCAGTTTCCTCACTGGAGAGCGATGTCAGTGACAAGAAAGCCCAGGATTTGAACACCAGACATTCTGATTTATAAGTATTTGTACTGGAATTGGTAATTAAAGACAACTTCTTAATGCTCAAAATAATAGAGTTCTGTCCTAACACTACATTGTTAACACTGCTCAAACCATCGGCAACCGGGTTTAGGTGAAGTTTAAATTAATTAAAATAGAGTTGACCTTCAGGCAGGCGTTCTTTACTTTGCTGAACTATTGAAGATCTTCAGAAAGAACTTGATTCAATAGATCTGATAAATGGTTAGCCGGTTTTCCAAACCAATCTAAGATAGAATAAATGCAGCAGCTTTCTTCGTCAGATTCAAGTGAAACTGGAAATTAAAACAGAGGGTTATGTTTTGTTGAGGTATTTTATCTTCCTTTCTTGCGATCTCTATATGCTCCACTTTCCCTGAAAGATCTTCAAATCCTCGTGGAAATTAAGCTGTAGCTGTCAATTTCCACCCATTTACAGATAAATATCAGAGGAATAAATAAATTGTTAGAAGCATAAATGTTACTTCATGTACAAATCTTAAAGTCAAACCCGACATCAGGTTTATTAGATTAAAGATTATCAATTGAAGATAAATCGTGATGCATAATAAGCCAACAGATTTAAAGAGCACCTGTATTGCCACTGGCCTTTCACGATGCAATATAACCACCAATCTACTTTTAAGTAAGCTATAGCTGTTATAGCTGTTTTTTAATTTGCTATAGATAAATTCAAATTTTGTCTGCAATACGTATATTGTGAATGACAAGTATTCTGCAGTAGCAATCATTGCACAGTCATCATCGTCATCATCACGTCACGGTGCAATGAAAATTAAGCGAGCGGTGAGTTGTAGTTAATTTTACTGGTAACAATAAATCCTTTCTGACGAGGTCATACAGTGAAGGGCTTAAGAAAATTGTTGCTGTTGTCGGAGCAGAAAGGTTTTCTTGGGCTAGAAATGGTTATCACGGGGGGGATTAACATGTTGTCGTGGGTTAATAAAAGGGCTAAAATCGGGGATTAAAAGGTTGTCGTGGATTAAGAAAATGGTTATAATTGGGGATCAACATGGTTTTCGTGGGTTGTAGAACCTTACTAATTTCTCTGCAACCCTAGATCAATTGTACGATACTTTTTATGTAGGATAACAATCACAGTCTGGCAAATACCGAATATTTCCCATGCATTACCTAAATCAAGTATGAGGACATAAGCTGGTAAAACTAATATTAACGTCAGTTTCTTCACTCCAAAGCGATGTCAGTGACGGGCGAGTCCAGGATTTGAACCCTGCCCATACTGATCCGCGCAGTCGAATATCTTACCAACATCCAACATCGCCACTGGCTCCAGCCTGTTGCTATATTAATAATTATATATATATATATACATGTATATATATATATATATATATATATATATATATATATATATATATATATATATATATATATATACACACACATTATATACATATATACTCTACATTATCTGCTGTATAAATAATCAGATTTCATTCCTAATCTATTCACCAATGGGTTGAGTCGATTTGATGGTTGAAATCTCCGCCAACCTCTTTACTTTATATCCCCTGTTGTAAACGGTCATGTTAAATATCGTTGTATAGTTTCCTTAAGACGCACTTATCTTTTGAACAGCAATTTAAAGCGTGACATGATAAATGGTTAATCCAGTGAATGTCCTTGAAGCTAAGTGTTGCGGTAGTTATCCGCTTCGTGTCAACTTTAAATTAAATTTTTGGAATTGAATCAGATGAACTTCAGAATGGAGCAGTCGAAAACTGATCTTGTAAAAAAGTGGAAAGTCCAGGATTTGAACCCTTCACATACTGATCCGCGGTCGAGTATCTTACCGACGTCGCCAATGGCTCCAGCCAGCTTATATCTGAAGCGAAAAAATTTGATGGCAAAATTGATTGTGTATGGCTAATTCAAATCGTGATAAGACGTGTCTAATACAAGGGTTGATATATAAAAAATATGATAATACAAAAGATATACAAAAGAGCACTCCATCGACAATGATTTTCTTGATAATCTTATTTACTAGAAAACTTGGAATTCAACATTTCATTTGGAAGAAATTCTAGAAGCATATTATCAATGAGGCTCTTGCTTAGCCTCCGTTTAGGGCACAAGTGTTATCCGTTAGTTCTATTCTTAAACAGTGCTGACAAATGCCGAACCGGAAGCATTCCGGATACAATTCTATATCAACCTATTCCAAGTCCATGAACCACCACGTGACCGCGAGCTATATTTAGATTAGACTGTCAGGACTGAGAGGTGGTGATATTTCATCTAAGTTCTGCGTTTAGAGAACTACAGTGTGTGCTTCGATAGGGAGATCAACCTATAGTGCATAGAATAGAGCATAGAGAGTGAGAGAGAGAGAGAGAGAGAGGGAGAGGGAGAAAGAGAGAGAGAGAGAGAAAGAGAGAGAGAAAGAGAGATAGAGATAGGGAGATATATATATATATATATAGAGAGAGAGAGAGAAAGAGAGATAGAGATAGGGAGATATATATAGAGAGAGAGAGAGAAAGAGAGATAGAGATAGGGAGATATAGAGAAAGAGAGAGAGAGAGAGAGAAAGAGAGATAGAGATAGGGAGATATAGAGAGAAAGAGAGAGAGAGAGAAAGAGAGAGAGATTGTGGTAGAGAGAAAGAGAAATGATAAAGAAAAAGAAATACATACGGAGAGGAGATCTAGGGATTGATATAGATGTAGAGATAGATAGACAGAAAGATAGAGAGAGAGAGAGAGAGAGAGAGAGAGAGATAGACAGAGACAGAGAGACAGAGAGAGATAGATTGAGAGAGAGAAACCAAATGAGAGGAAAGTAGTGTCAGAAAAACTGATTTTAATAAGTTTTTATATGAATTTTATTTATATTTTATGATTTATGAATTATGAAGTTGATTACGACGGGCGAGCCCAGGATTTGAACCCAACGCATACTGATCCGCGGGCGAACATCTTACCGATGCAGCCATTAACTCCAGTCAATGATTTAAATAAGTTTTCTTTTCTTGAAGATAAGAATAATTGGATAGTAAATAAGCTAAAAGCTAATGTTAACATCAGTTCCTCACTTGAAAGCGATATCAGTGACGGGAGAGCCAAAGAATTGAACCCCATGTAATCTGATCCGCGGTCGAATATCATATCGCCATCGCCATTTGCTCCAGCAAATGAATATATCTCTGCTATATCTTTCATCTATTTTAATATATACAGAAGATTGTTCTATCTCTGCTGGTCGTATCTAGGCTTCTGCATTAGTGTTCTAGTCTTTGTTGGAAATCAAATATTTCAAGACTCTCGCAGTCTGCCATTTGATTTTAAATTAAAATTTGTATTTCCCGACTCATAGTTGATGATATGAAATTTTGAAGTTTCTAAAGTGTCGAATGCATAACAATACAATTTAAAAAAATGTTTTCAAGTATTTTAAGATTCGCATTCTGTGCAGTGTATGAATGTGGCGCGTGTCAGAAAATGTCTGATGAAAACGTTATTTATTATTTTCTTCTAAAATTAGACAGAATAATAGCCAATTAGTAGACTTCTGACGTAAAGCAGCGTTAGGCCTCAAGCCTTAATATAGGTTACTTTAGCCTTAGTATAAGCTAGTCAGTCTTAACATAGGCTAGTTTAGTTATAAAATAGGCTACTCTAGCCTTATTATAAGCTAGTTTAGTCTTAACATAGGCTAGTTTAGTCTTAATATAGGCTAATCAAGTCTTATATAGGCTAATCAAGTCTTAATATTGGCTAATCAAGTCTTAATATTGACTAATCCAGTCTTAACATTGGCTAATCAAGTCTTAATATATGGTACTCAAGCCTTAATATATGATACTCAAGCCTTAGTATAGGCTAGTCAAGTTTCAATATAGGCTAGTCAAGTTTTAATATAGGCTCGTCAAGCAGGCTACTTAAAGCAAAAAGTAAGGTTAACGTCAGTTTCCTCACTAGAAAGCGATGTCAGTGACGGGAGAGCCCAGGATTTGAGCCCCGCAATACTGATCCGTGGTCGAGCTATGTCTTAATATAGGCTAGTCGGACCTTAAGATATTTTAGTTGAGCCTTAAAATAGGCTATTTAAGCCTTAATGTAGGCAAAATGAAAGAGCATTAGATTTTGTTTGAGAGTTTAAACATTAAATCTAATAAAAATAGTAAAATTCAATTACAAAAATAAAATAATATCAGTCCAAGTGAAGTAACAATGTATACATGCAAATTGCGATGCTAGATTCAGAAAATTTAAAATCAAAGGCAATTACTAATCAATCAATCAATTTCTAATAATCGTCTAGAAGGAAGCAAGGAATAACAAAAGCAATAAGAACAGTAACGAAAGGAAGTATTGTCAACACATGCGACTCTCATGTGTGTACCCATACGAATTAAAAACAGTCTTGTAAAATGTGAGGTAATTTAGGGTATGATGAAACAGGGCTTACCTTTATTTAAGCTGCATTGCTAATTCTCTCCCTTGAGCTATCTCTCTCTCTCTCTTATTCTCTCTCTCTCTCTCTTTTTCTATCCCTCTCTCTCTCTCTCTCATTCTCTATCTCTCTATCTCTCCCCTATCTCTCTCTCTCTCTTATTCTCTCTCTCTCTCTCTTATTCTCTCTCTCTCTCTCTCTCTCTCCCACCCACACTCACTCACTATTGCTGATACAATGTCTGAAGGAAGTGGTGTTAGATTCCTGACTTCTAGACGTAGTGAAGTGTAAGCATTAGGAAATCCATAAAATCTCCCCAATCAATGTTCAAGACATAATTCTCTACAATATATAGCGCATTATATCGACGCTCTACTATCCTTATATATGAGAGTAATACAGTAATATCTAACGTGTGCACAGCATGCCACAGACACCCCAAGACACATATTTCTATCCGTTGCCATCACGTTCAGAAAACCAGCATACATATAATAATAATAATAAAGGTTTAACATCCGTTTCCTCATCCAAATATGATGTTAGGGACGTCTCAGAAAAAATCACCACAGATCAATTCACCCAAATCAATCTGCAAAATAAATTTGCTGAGGACATATACAGTACATACATGAACTGTATAAAATGTACTGACATCGCAACTGGTTGGAGCCAGTGGCGATGTCGGTGAGGCACTCGAAAGCTTTTCAGTTTGTGCGGGGTTCAAATCCTGAGCTTACCTGTCACTGACATCGCTTTCAAGTGAGGAAACTGACCTAGCAGCACCAGTACATTGACCTACTTAAAAATTAGATTTAGGGAAAGCTATAAAATCCTGTATCAGTTACCGACACTTGAGTATTTAATGTGGCATACTGACGTATTAGGCCAATATGAGAGTAAACAGGCATGTTTGCGTAGACAGGATGGTGTTCTCAGGGAATGACGCCCCTGCCCAGTAAATGTTAGTCGAAGCTGAGGAAGGCACAGGGGCCCACCTCGTCATAAACCGAATCCCCCAAGAATTATGGTACACCAAAAGGTATATTATATGATTTAAAAACCACTCATATGTGGACGTGAAGAGGAAAACGGAAGATAGAGATAAGTGGAGGCGTTATGTATCATGGATCTGCCAGTATGCAATGCACTAATACATAGAGGCCGACGTATTGAACCATGCCTAACACTTTCTATCTGCCTGACTGTCGGTCCTTCCGTCTATGTATTTCTGTCTATCTCTCTCTCTCTCTCTCTCTCTCTCGCACTCCCTCTCTTTCTCTCTCTCGCTCTCTTTCTCTCTTTCTCTCTCTCTCTCTCTCTCTCTCTCTCTCACTCTGTTGACTGGAGGTTTATCCAACAGAACACCTCTATCTGGCTGCAATCAACAGGATTTATTATCCTGTAATGACGCTGCAGATAGAGTGCGCTAGCATTTTATCGCCATGAGGTCGAGAGGTGATGGAATGGGTTACGCTATAAACAACTTTAGTTTTATTGCACTAAATTATCCACCGCTCTGAAACTCATTGCACGAGACTGGTTGTGGTTTAACAGGAAATATTTCATCAGATCAGCGTGTGCAACAAGTGTCGAGAAAATCTTAAACATTTAACGATTTCTGGAGTCTATAGAAGTCGCTGCTAGGTGCTTTTACAGATATTGAGTTCAATGCAATACATTTTAGAAGCATTTAAAAATTGTAAGCACACATTATATTGAAATGATCAACTATGTTGATATCTATCACTTTTAGTACTTCATGTAACAGTTAGGCAATTTAGTCTATTTTCGTGTAACCAGTCCAATGATTGTCCGAGATTTTACTCTCAGATCAGCCCGGCTGGGATTCGAACCCACGAGGGTTCAATTCACCTCAGGATCTGTCATTTAAAACTTATGACAATACCCCTACGCCATGAAGACTTTCAAATGACATTACATTAATTGACTGATCATTAAATAAGTGGGTATCGATTAAAATTCTACGCTAGAATGAGTAAAACTAAAAACTATCAATTAAAACTCCAGTTTTATAAATTACTCTTTTCAATTTAATGTGATAAATGTCCACGAATTAAGGATAGCTCTGCATTGTTAGAATTTACGTTTCACCATTATTAACTTGGTTTACTTGATCTATCGATAAAATTGATTATGATCGATTAAAATTGAATACTATCGATAATGGTAAAAACTTCATCATTATAATGCTATATACAGACTATTAATAAGTCTTATTACAAAGTGTACATGTGTTTATTGCTTTATGTTTTTGTTATTTGCTAAAAGAGGTAATAGAATGAAGAATGGAGAGAAATAAGAGCAGATAAAGACCGATATTAGGTATGTTAGATGATTTAAAGACCCACTCATATATGTGGATATGAAGAGGAAAACGGAAGACAGAGAAGAGTGGAGGCGTTATATACCATGGACCTGCCAGTAGGCAGTGCAATAAGAGAGAGAGCCCTATTTCAAGGCTATTTGATTGAAATTTTCAGAAATACTACCAAAAATAAACTTCCACTAATAGACACTTATTAAAACGTATAATCATAAAAAATAAAATAAAATAATAATTTAATTCAATTATTACTAACAATTAGATTAACTTCTAATTATAAAGAGAGAGAGAGAGAGAGAGACAGAGAGAGAGAGATGTGTTTATTTCAGCATCAACACTAAATCACTGACAAACAACATACATGTAAAAATTATTAGATACTAACAAAAGAAATCATACAGCAATCAAATGAAAGCAAACATCCGAGCAAACATTAATAAGCATGCACAACAATAGAACAAATAAAGGTACACATTACGAGTACCAGTAGCCATCAGATAGACTAACTAAGATAAACTACAAAGAAATGAGATAAAAAGGTGTGTATAATTGAGCATTGGGACTGGTACTCAGGATTAATGGAATCTTTTCCAGGCAGATCCATAGCTGCTCTCATTCACTCCACTCTAAACTTTCCATTGAACGGAAATTCCACAGCAATCCCTCAACACGTTGAAATCTTCGTTCAGGTGGATTCTTAGTGCGAACTTATAATCCTTTAACACTACTGGAGAGTTGCTACCGTAGAAGTTTTTAGTAAAATTAAGTTTAAACGAATATTTTTTATTGTTAAAATAACTGGTGTAAGATTTATTAAGTTAGTAATACAATGAAAGCGTCTATAGTAAAAGATTTATATATTTATTTAGGAAATATAATTTTATAGTTTTGTCAAGAGATGGATCGATCTTCGAGGATGATTTACAAGTTCCTGTTGCAGTAGGATGTATTTTCATTTTGCGATTAATGCCTTTTTACCGTACTTTTATACCCATCATCAGTTTTCAGCTAGCATTGATACATGAATAGCATTAAAAGAACTCTGTGTAAAAGAATAATGATTCACAGATATTTCTCTGGGATTTTAACTCATGTAGGCCTATACGAGGAAAACATTCTCTCAGTAAGTAATGTCATATCCAAATTAACAAATACTTGCTTTCAATATTACGCGTGCAGAGTATTTGAATAGGTGAAAGCCTAAAAAAGTAAACACACATTATATTGATACGATCAACTATGTTGATATCTATCATTTTAATACCATATATTTAAACCGTTAGGCAATTTATTCCATTTTTCTTATAACCAGTCCTGTGAATGTCCGAGATTTTACTCTCAAATAAGCGCGGCTGAGACCTAATCCTAAATCGCAATTTAATCTATCAGTTTTTTTTCTCAAAAACACACCATGATTAGATGACACATGATTTGAATCTTGCACTTACTAATCCGCAGTGAGGTAACTCTTCTACAAGTCATCAGTTTGGCTTTGACTGATTTATACGACTGATATATTTTCCCCTCACGTTCAATATTTGTTGGGTTAAATGCTGCGCACATGATTTTGTGAAAGGATGATAGTGTTTGCAGTGATAATATTTATGTTTACGTGGATTCTGATATGTAGGTTTGCTCACTGTTTTTTATTATTTCATTTTTTTCATTTCTGTTTATGATTTCGTTCTCCCTGTGTCTCCATATGGTGTTGTCATTGAGAAAAATAAGAATAAATATCTCTCTCTCTCTCTCTCTCTCTCTCTGCGTGCATGTGAGATCTTAGTAATGAGAATAAACTCTACTCTAATAATGAATATGTGCCTAGAACCCACTGCTTTGGTGGCGTTATAGATCAAGTGTAATATCTGAAATCAATTGTATAGACAAAAATATTTAGAAATTAATTAACTATTTATTTGAAATCATTGGAAATAGCTGCACGTAGAACTTCTTCACGCAAATGATTTTCTCATTTCTTAGAGTAGGCCATACCTACTTGGACTCTCTCTCTCTCTCTCTCTCTTTTTCTCTCTCTCTCTAGGAGTTCTTATGATTATTATATATATATTATTACATTATATATATTATTATATTATATATATTATTATATTATATATCATTATTATATTATATATATATTATATTATATATATATATATATTATATTATATATATATATATATATATATATATTATATTATATTATATATATATTATTATGTTATATATATTATTATATTATATATATTATTATATTATATATATTATAATATTATATATATTATTATATTATATATATATTATATTATATATATATATATTATATTATTGTATTATATATATTATTATATTATATATATATTATTATATTATATATATATATATTATTATATTATATATATATGTTATTATATTATGTATATTATTATATTATATATATTTTTAGTATTGGGATATCTCTACAAATTGTGTGTAGTGCTTTAAAATAGCCAATTTAGACCAATGGTTCATGCACTTGCATTCCGGCTGGAGCCAGTGGCGTTGTCTGTAAGATATTCGACCGCTGATCAGTATGTGCGAGGTTCATATCCTGGACTCACCCTTCACTGACATCGCTTTCGATTGAGAAAACTGACGCTAACATTAGCTTCAGTTTTTCTTTGTAAAACTACGAACAACAGTGGATTAAGAGTTGAGTAATGTATGCATGATGACACTAATTACTCATCTCGTATTCTGCAACATTTCTCCAAACAAATCTTTTATGAAAGTAATGAAGAGGAATACTAACTTTCCACATATTCTACTTGTCGTGGGTGTAGTATAAGGCTTAAACTGAACTCGCAGCTTCTGGAACAGGAGCCTAAAAGCTTTGTCTTCCTGGTTATACATGTCATCTACTATAGACTTCTACTCATACATACGACTAATTACCTTTTAAATAGCAACATTATTCAGATAAATGATAATAATGGTAATAATAATAATAATAATAATAATAACAGTAATAATAATAATAATAATAATAATAATAACAGTAATAATAATAATAACAGTAATAATAATGATAATAATAATAACAGTAATAATAATAATAATAATAATAATAATAATAAGTCAGATAATTCTCTTATCCACTGGCACTCCAATCCACAAACGATAATAATAATAATAATTATTATAACAATTAGAGTGCTACAGTCATTAATGACAACATCGAGCACTATTGAGACAAAATCAAGCCGGCGATCAAATATAAAATCCAAAAACGGTGCAAATTCCAAAATCCAGAAAAATCAGTCCAAAGTACTTATTCTAATACTAGGTGGCTTCGTTGGAAGTCAGTGTATAATAATATGTGTTGTATATACTAGGTGGCTTCGCTGGAAGCCACAATATAGTACATTGGTGGCTTCGCTGGAAGTCACTACATAATACACTGGAGGCTTCGCTGAAAGCCTCTGTTCAAAACTCCATGGACTAACTGGAGCCAGTGGCGATGTCGATAAGATATTCGACTGCGGATCAGTATTTGTGAGATCAAATCCTGGGCTCACCCGTCACTGACATTGCTTTCGAGATATGAAACTGACATCGGTTTTACGGCTTTATCTCAAAGCCCCGTTATATATGTCGCCATTTATAAAGCAAGGACTCTCTCAGACTACATTGTTCTGCCTAGGGCTATAGAGATAATGCATGACCACCGGGCGGCGCTAAATAAACGACAAACACTTGCGCAGTTCAGCGATATATAAAAAGTTCACATTTACTCGACCATGTAGAGTTTTGTCTAGTCCCATGAGCCACATCCGTTTCCATTGCTACAGGGAGCATCTGGACTCAGTCGGGTCGTCTAGCTGACTGGAAAATGTTGTCTGGCTGGAATTAGCTGATTGCCTCGAGTTCATTTGTTAAAATTATGAGATTTTCTCGCCTAGTCTTCTCGAAGAAAAACTTCGAAGGTTTACCGCACCGAGCGGAAGAGACGGCAAAGTAACTACTGAGCTGTACTATTGGACCAAAGTGGAAAGTTTTATGAGAAATAAGTAAAGAACTTGAAGTAGAGTTTAACGTTCGTTATCATACGTATGGTGTCAGAGAGGAGATAGCTAGAATCGATATTACGAATAAAGCAAAATGTTCATATCTTACGTGTAATGTTGTCATCAGACACAGTGTGGTAGTCTTTAATTACACTCGCAGCTTACGCCTGATCTATTCCGCAGTGAAATGGAAGCAGCACGTGTAACTCTGTTCTTTATTAAAATAAATTTTACTAAAAGCATAGTTGATCATATCACTTTAATGCGTGTTTACTTTACTTTTTAGATCATAAAATAGTGTTTTTTAATCTTTTAGATATGCTTGGACTAAATTCCACTTAAATACTTTGTTCAGATTGTTAATTAAATCATCCATAAAGTTCAACTTTTAAAGGAACAGAAAATTGAAAAACCGTAAGATTTCATTCTCCGGGTTACTTAAGGCTACAAGGTCATAACAACATGACTACGCGCAACTGCATGTGAGTGAACAGTCTACTACATCAGATATTGTACATAATATTAAAATTAAAAAGCCTGATTACTTATTTTCATATTATGAGCCATGCATTCTTGGAAAAGGAATATGCATTTCTTCTTAAATATGTTTTACCGAAGATATTTCTATTAATTAATTAATTAATTAATTGTCTACTCAACGCAGCTCATTGATATCATAAAACTTCACTATCAATACTTCAATTATTGATGTGACTGGAGCCAGTGGTGATGTCGGTAAGATACTCGATCGCGGATCCGTATGTGAGGGGTTCAAATCCGGGGCCATCCCATCACTGACATCGCTTTCGAGTGAGGAAATTGACGTTAACCTTAGCTTTAGCAGCTTTTTGAAAATAATTTATAGTTTTACCGGCATGTCCTACAACATGTTTGCGGATTTTCTTCACCGGATAAGCTATCAACAAGATTTCAGTCTCTGTATGGCTTCTATGTCCAGACGTTACGTCATCATCTTTCCAATTATCTCTGAGATTAGACATATCAGTTTACCGTCACAACTCCAGCTACCGTCCATTCCTCTAACATCTATTCTATGCAGTCTATTCCACATCTATTCCATGCAGTCTATTCCACACATATTCCATTCTATTTTAGCTCTGCTTATAGTAGATTGTAAGTTCAACTTTGTATGTATTATGAACAATGAACTAAAACTAGCTTTATTAAGAACTGTACGTTTCATGGTTATCATGGTAGTCAGCTAGATAAGATACTAGATCTTCACTGACGACCGATTATTTCTCGCTATAGATGTAGGAATTGCTGTTGATGCATTGTATGTCGCTCATGCATTTGATGTCTTTGCTGAAAAATCAACAAACATAATACATATTTCGTGCAGTCCATTTCACATCTATTCCATGCAGTCTATTCCATGTAGTCTATTCCATGCAGTCTATTCCACATCTATTCCATGCAGTCTATTCCATGCAGTCTCTTCCATGCAGTCTATTCCACATCTATTCCAGACAGCCTATTCCATATCTATTTCATGCAGTCTATTCCACATCTATTCAAGGGTAATTTCTCAGAGTGCCTAAACAATATGAAGGGATACACTTATCTGAAGCAATTCTTGAGAATCAGGACTAAACAGTTTATGATGTGTGATTGTTATTAATTTACTTAGGATGACGTCCCTGACATCATCCTTGTATGAGGAAACAGACGTTAAACCTTTATTATTATTACTTGTCTATTTACTTGTCTATACCTTTGTGTACCTGTACGTGTTTTTCTAACAACGTCAGATTTCTGCGTTGTGTCAGATAAGATTGTGATAAGCCATTAATTAATTATTTACATAATCATAACTTGTGAGTTGTGACCTCTTTGCCGGCCTTATTTGTGTACGTCGCTGTATATTTTGAACGTATGGAAATAAACGTAGTTCATTCTCTCTCTCTCTCTCTCTCTCTCTCTCTTTCTTTCTCTCTCTCTCTCTCTCTCTCTCTCTCTCTCTCATAGCTGACGTCGATGATGACTAGTTGTAAAAGTCTTCAACTATGGAATCAGTGACGGGATATCTCGTTTCTTGCCTTTGATAGTATACATATATAACTATGGAATCAGGTGGTTTGTTACTTAAGATTCTCTCAATTGTCTCATCCAGTCCTACTTTATTCAGAGTTACCTTCATCGATTCCACTCTCCTGGAAAGCTTTCCACAGATAACAATGGACTCGATCATTCCTGTGCGTCGAATGCTTCCTCTTTTAGCGTCAACACTTTTCTTCTCAAAGGCGACTGTTGTAATGCAAAAAAGCTAAAGCTAAGAGAGCTAAGATTAACGTCAGTTTCTTCACACGAAAGCGATGTCAGTGACGGGCGAGACCAAGATTTGAACCCCGCACAAAGTGATTCATAGTCGAGTATCTTACCGACTTCGCCCCTGGTTCTAGATAAATGTTGGACAATTTCAGCTGTTGATGAGTTAAATGTTACTAGAAACCATAATTTAAAAATTCCCCTATCGGTTGAAGTGGGAACTAATGATTGATTGGAATGGGCTGTCCCAAATTTAGTCATAAGCCTTTGTTAGGAAAATATTAATGGGAATACTTCAATGTAACTGTATATGTGCGTATTTATCCGATTAAATGGGTATACTTTCATCGTTAAATCAACAAATAAATTAAATAAATTACATGGAATAAATTGCCTAAAGGTTTAAACTTGTGATTTTAAAAAGTGATAGATATCAACGTAGTTGATCATTTCACTATAATGCTTGTTTTTTTATCACTTTGGGCACTGGTTCATATTTCACCACTACGTAAGTTTATATCTATTCTACAACGTATTTTGATATGAATCCAGAGCCTAAAAGTTTTAGCGTATATTGTAGTTAGATAATTGTTATCATTGCAGCTACAAGGGAAGCCCGGAAGCCTGACATTTCAATCTTATTCTAAACAAGGAGGATAATTTTCTCAATTTGATAACGACCTTGAATCCCCGCATTACGTCTTCTCACTCCTACACCCATATTTTTCTTCCTATTTTTGCATTGGAATATTTCCATAATTGAGCAGTGAACATCTACAGTTATTTAACACTAATTGGAATATTGTAGAGCTTCTCTACTGCAGACATCTATGAATATGTCACATCCATAGGATGCATTTCCGTAGTTTAACCTCATTAATTCCACTTCAAAATGTTACCTCATCAACGAGCTAAAATTTATATTTTAAAAGATAGGCCTATATCTTAAATATACCATATGTTGTCTTGCACGAGAACGTGCTATTTACATTAATATTTACAAGATATATATTTTATCTATAGGTTAATACGAGATATATATGTTATCTATTTTTAGCTATACGCTACATAAGGTATGGATGAGGCATGCACTTTGTGAAGGGATTAACTTGTTGATCTAAGAAGTGCTCTTATGGAGCGAGAAAACAGACTTTGAGTATGAATATGTGCCTTGAACCTGCCACTTGTTAGTGTACTGAAGAAGAAGAGAAATATTTTTCAGTACTTGCATACTTTATATCCTTTGTATTTGTACAACATTTATGGTATATTATTTTATTTGTAAGATTTATACTGTTTGCATTAGTTAATATTACACTTATATACGTTACGTCTCTCAGACTAGTTGTTAAGAAAATTGCTTGAGGAACAAAGGTTGTAGGATTCTACTTCAGGCTCATCCGTATAACTACTAACGAATTATTTAAAAAGCTAAAAGCTAATGTTAACGTCCGTTTCCTCACTGTAAAGAGTTGTCAGTGACGGGCGAGCCCAGGATTTGAGCCCCGCACATACTGATCCGCGGTCGAATATCTTACCGACATCGCCACTGGCTTGGCGTTGACTATAAGATATTCGACTGAGTCTAGCTACGTTTACTTCTAAAGTGTAAAATTAAAGATAATGCCATATTTAACGACAGTTTCCGCACACGCGTCTGCCAGCTATTCCTAACAAAGTAATTAATCAAACTTCATAGTTTTAACTCATTTGAACTGCTCACTATTCTTTTGTTTTAGTTGAACTACTTGTTTGCACGACTATTCTGAGAATTAGTTTTTATGAACCTTTTGCTGAATCTAATATCCCAGTTGTCAGGCTGAAAACGAAGCATAACATGTGAAGATCTTAAGAAATTTCATCTTGGACATCAATTAGTCTCTAATACACGGCATGTCTCAGCGGATTAGCCTTTGAGGGGACCGGTATATCGACTTACCGTCACTAATTATAATCAGGCAGATAGAGACCGAGTGGCACAGATCAGACAAAAATTACTTTATAATTTATTATTTATTCTAAGAAAGTGGTGTTAAATGTGGAACCAACTGCATGTGAATGCGCGAGAAACTAGGTTAAAATTGTTAAATAAAATAAAATAACGTTAGTTGATATCTGTACACGGGGTAAATTAAATGTCGTCCATTTTTGGCTTATTATCTTTTGCTTCTCGTTATCAAATCAAATTTTTATGAAATAGTAAATCAAATTTTTACGATAAAAATCAAATTTTTACGAAAAAAGAAAAGTCAATCAAATTTTTACGAACTGTGTCCTAAATAAGTAAGAGAGAATTTTCTGTAGTTTGTAAAGTAAAGTTAAGGTTAACGTCAGTTTCCTCACTCGAAAGCGATGTCCGTGACGGGCGAGCCCAGGATTTGAACCCTCACCTGTATGCACCCGTATGCACCTGTATGCTACATATTATCCTATAGTTTATCCTTTAGTCCACCATATCGATAGCCGTTCTTCTTAAGTTCTTAGCCCTACTTCCCCCTACTTTGGAATGATTTTTGGACTTTTGATTTTTGGAATGGTGGCTTCGCTGTAAGCCACCAGTGTGTTATGTAGTGGCTTCCAGTTAATTAATTAATTATTTAATAGAAATATCTTCGGTAAAACATATTTAAGAAGAAATGCATATTCCTTTTCCAAGAATGCATGGCTCATAATATGAAAATAAGTAATCAGGCTTTTTAATTTTAATATTATGTACAATATCCGATGTAGTAGACTATTCACTCACATGCAGTTGCGCGTAGTCATGTTGTTATGACCTTGTAGCCTTAAGTAACCTGGAGAATGAAATCTTACGGTTTTTCAATTTTCTGTTCCTTTAAAATTTGAACTTTATAGATAATTTAATTAACAATCTGAACAAAGTATTTAAGTGGAATTTAGTCCAAGCATATCTAAAAGAATAAAAACACTATTTTATGATCTAAAAAGTAAAGTAAACACGCATTAAAGTGATATGATCAACTATGCTTTTAGTCAAATTTATTTTAATAAAGAACAGAGTTACACGTGCTGCTTCCATTTCACTGCGGAATAGATCAGGCGTAAGCTGCGAGTGTAATTAAAGACTACCACACTGTGACTGATGACAACATTACGCGTAAGATATGAACATTTGGCTTTACTCGTAATATCGATTCTAGCTATCTCCTCTCTGACACCATACGTATGATAACGAACGTTAAACTCTACTTCAAGTTCTTTACTTATTTCTCATAAAACTTTCCACTTTGGTCCAATAGTACAGCTCAGTAGTTACTTTGCCGTCTCTTCCGCTCGGTGCGGTAAACCTTCGAAGTTTTTCTTCGAGAAGACTCGGCGAGAAAATCTTATAATTTTAACAAATGAACTCGAGGCAATCAGCTAATTCCAGCCAGACAACATTTTCCAGTCAGCTAGACGACCCGACTGAGTCCAGATGCTCCCTGTGGCAATGGAAACGGATGTGGCTCATGGGACTAGACAAAACTCTACATGGTCGAGTAAATGTGAACTTCTTTGTATATCGCTGAACTGCGCATGTGTTTGTCGTTTATTTAGCGCCGCCCGGTGGTCATGCATTATCTCTATAGCCCTAGGCAGAACAATGTAGTCTGAGAGAGTCCTTGCTTTATAAATGGCGACATATATAACGGGGCTTTGAGATAAAGCCGTAAAACCGATGTCAGTTTCATATCTCGAAAGCAATGTCAGTGACGGGTGAGCCCAGGATTTGATCTCACAAATACTGATCCGCAGTCGAATATCTTATCGACATCGCCACTGGCTCCAGTTAGTCCATGGAGTTTTGAACAGAGGCTTTCAGCGAAGCCTCCAGTGTATTATGTAGTGACTTCCAGCGAAGCCACCAATGTACTATGTAGTGGCTTCCAGCGAAGCCACCTGTGTATTATGTAGTGGCTTCCAGCGATGCCACCTGTGTATTATGTAGTGGCTTCCAGCGAAGCTATCTATTATATTGTGCATATATTATTATGCACTGGCTTCCAGCGAAGCCACCTAGTATTGAATGAATAGCCTAAGTTGGACTGATTTTCGGGATTTTGGAATTTTTACCGTTTATGAACCTCATTTTTGTTTGCCGGCTTCATTTTGTCTCAATAGTGCTAGATGTTGTCATTGATGACTATAGCACTCTAATTATTGTTATAGTTACTATTATTAGCGCTTGTCGCATTCGTTCTTCCATTGTTTAGACGTCACGTGACTGTTGACTGTGCTACGAATTTATGTTAAATGTTAATTGCCGAGATTCTTCAAGTTTGTTGTGAAATTCGGTCGGCTGGCAGGTCCTATTCCTCCGACAAAATTCATGTTTGTGAATTGAAATATTTCTGCTGAGCGCGTCCTGAGTTATGTACTTATAACCTGTGCTTACGTGGAGTGGGTTGTGCAACAACAACAACAACAACAACATGATTAGAGTGCTACTGTTGTCCATGACAACACTGAGCAATGTGGAACCAAATCAAAGCCGATGAGCAGAGTGAGGGGTCCATAAACGGTGCGAGCCAAAATCCGAGTAGTCATTCCAAGGAAGGATACTAGCGGACTGGAGGTTTACGTGTTGGTCTGAGTTCGTGGACGTTTGGTGGATAGGAAGTGCAGTGACTGGCCTGGGCTTTGAACTCAGGCCACTTGAGTCCGCGGCGAACACTCTAACCGTTACGCCATATCATTTCCACCTTCGTGTGAGGGGGCCACTGTTTCCGGTGACAAAGATGTTTTACAATAGTCGTGCTGAACTTATTATATTTAAACTATTTATAAATTTTTGTCACTTACTCGATGTTATAGAACCACTCAGAGATTAGTGGCTCATGACTTCTTCGGCTCAACAACCAATCAATCAACATAATATTTAACCAATACATAGCTTACACAATCAATCGATAAAGCAATCAATAAATGAATCTATAAATAAATAAATTTATAAAGAAAGCAATCGTAACGGTTAAAGTTTATTTTTAAATAATTTTTGCAAAATAACTTTCCCGCGAGACGGAGTTGAACCGCCGACCTAAGGATCACAGCTTTTACCTCTACAGTCCTCCGCTCTACCAACTGAGCTATCACGGGTTACATTGAGCGTGCTTTGAAACCAGATGTTATAGCATGCTGATGGATCTACCACTATAAAGACTTTAGCAATAAAGACTTTAGTTATCAAATAGATCTCATAAATATAAACCACCATTACAGTATTAAACACTTATAGATTAGACTTTCATCGCTACGGCAAGCTATTAACTTTGCCATATGAGACAAAGTCAATTTTTCAGTTTATAGAAATATTTCTATCAAAATTAGCTTTGCAATTTTTCTACGTGAAGAGCAATAGCTCTGTTAGCCTAGCAGTCCAGTGCAGCAGATGTTACACAGGTCCCCTATGTCATCAAGTCGTAAAACTGTCAGTGGAAAATCAAACACTTAACTGCTCAATCGTGAAATTGCAGAATGAGTTTTATACATTAATCAATTAACTAGTAAAATGTCAGATCTCTTTAGACACGTCAATTAATATAATTAATCAATAGTTAATTGACGTCTTTATTATAAAAATACGCTATCTTAACTGGAGTAACAACATTTCCAAATCTAACAGACTATTATATTAGTTGAGTCATATGAAGGCTACGTTTTGTATACCTCATTTGTGAAATGTTTAGAATTTATAAAATTCTGATCAAGAGATCAGAGTTTGTTATAAAGTTTCCATGATAAGATCATAAGATATGCAGCATTTGATGATTATTCAAGCAAGTTTGAACTGATTTTCAAGATTTTTGAGTTTGGACTGTTTTGGAACGTTCTTTTTGCTCGCCGGCTTGACTTTGTCTCAGTAGTGTTCGATGTTGTCATTGATGACTGTAGCACTCTAATTATTGTTATTAGTATACCCCACTAGACCTGGTCAAATAGACGACAGGATTATCCATGAATCTGACGCATCGTCCACCACTGGAGTGTAGAATCCTTATACTCAGTGGTTAAGTGGGGGAATACTCTCATTTTTTTCTAAGGTACAACCCCATGCTAGTGGCACATATTAAACACCAGAAGATCCGTAAGTACATTACAGGGGCCCGAAAAATTCTGACCGCTCCACTAGCTCTCAATTTCCACTTTAACCACTGCTTCTGCTCTACTGGCTGGAGCCAGTGACGAAGTCGGTAAGGTAATCGACTGCGGTTCAGTGTGTGCGGGTTCAAATACTGGGGTTGCCTGTCACTGACATCACTTTCGAGTGAGGAAACTGACGATAACCCTAGATTTTTTACTTTACTGGGGCATATTTTAAATCTTAAAATAAATCCCCAGAATAAATAACCAGTCCTCTCCTGACTGCCTAGAGTTGGCAAAACGTACTTATATGACTTTTATTATTACCAATTTATTAATAAAAGTTTAAACACTATTTGCCATTAACAGTTCCATAACAACAGTAGTAAGACATAACAAATGTCTCTGATATCTCTTTCCATATGACGACAAGATGTTAGATAATCATTGCAACAGTAGGCTACATGACAGTGTGAAAGTAAATAATGAAATATTCGACTGTATTGTATTGTAGTGTATTGTGTGGTACTGTATTGCAATGTATTGTATTGTAACATGGACTTGCGCTGTTGTGATCTCGCTTTCTCTTGTGGTCTCTGTGTACTCTGTCGTCATCATGTGGTGCTTGACGCCTGCTTGTGTAGTGTCTTCAAGAGACGTCCCTGAGATTCCCTTATGGCGAGGAACCGGATGTTAAATTCGTATTGATTGATTGTATTGTATTTTTTACAGAATTGAGCTGGTAAAGTTGACCAAATGACGAAGGTTTTATAGTGGACTATGTTTGAACTAATAACCTGGAATAATGAACTCATTTCCAGCCTCTATATAACATCACCCAACACATCTAACCAATTCCTACTTCTGCCGCCTGGGAATTTCTCTACAATGGAAATACCCTTCCAGCCTCTCAACCTACACAGCCCAATCACGAACGACTCCGGTTCTACATCCACACATCTCTCGGTCGCTGAAGCGATCCCAGTTCCAATCTCTCAGGGCTGGACGCAGACGATCGAAGCTTTCATCTACACTAGGCTAATTCTAGTCGTCTGTCTATTCGGACTACTCGGGAACATTCTAAATTTGGTAGTTCTAAGTCAGAAGAGTTTGACTCATACTATGGAACGGATGGAGAAATCCGCACATTCGGGATTGATAGGACTCGCTGTGTCTGATATGATAGTATGTGCCGCCATACTTCCGAGTGGACTGATAGGAAATCCCGGGTTCCATCACTTTCACTTCAGCTTCGCCCTGGTATACTCCGCCTACAGTCCAGGAGTGATCAACACTTTCATGCTTTCCAGCACCTGGCTGACAGTGGTGATGGCTACCAGCAGGTTCCTCGCTATCTGCTACCCGCTCCAGGTAGGTCTGGGTGTGCTAGGAAGTTATAGTGAAGATTTAACGTCTGGTTCGTCATCCGAGAAAACAGACGTTGAATTAGTTAAATTAAATGTTTAAATTAGGCCATATATTTCCCGAAAGACGCCCCTGATTTCAATGGCATCTTTTGGTGAATATTTTGCCTCTAGAACTTCTAGGTCAACAGAAAACAGCTGGAAATCTTTGGACAAATGAGAGAGAGAGAAAGAGAGAGAGAGAGAGAAGGAGAGAGAAAGAGGGAAAGACTGAAGATGATCTGTCGTTGAATATTGTAATGACGTAACTATTAAAATAGACAAGAGTAAAATGTTTAAATCTTTGTACAAATTCATGAACTTAAAATTTTACCAAAGATGTCATTCTAAAGTAAAAGTTTATTTCTAATATATGAACGAAAGCTACTGTCAAGTATTGACGTCAGTGCTTGTGGGTCAAGTGCTGATAATATTTTAATTTTATCTTCTTTTCTTCTGTCTTAATCTCATCGCTTTACGTTGAGATCAGTCAGAGATTTTGAGAGACTTGTGTGCGGCAGATGTGAACAGGTTCTTACTGGTTCAGATGATCAGAGTATTGTAATGTTAAGCAGGAAGAGGAAGTGAAATTATGTTGGACAGGAAGTCTGTATAAATCCCTTACAACAGATCTAGATATTAATGTTTCTCTTCCTCTCCCTCTTTCTCTCTCACTCTTCTTTCCCTCATCTCCCTCTCTCTCTCTATCTTTTTCTCTCTCTTTCTCTCTCTATCTCAATCTACATCTCTCTTCCTTGTGCTTTTAAAAACGGTTTGTCCAATGCACATATCTCTAGTCAGTATCTCGTTCACTAAAGAGAAATCCGCCTGTTAGAAAGTTGATAATACTGACATGTAACTTGTCAAAATCTTGCCTATGAAATGTATTTTTAAAAGTAACGATTTACCGGTAAATCATTTCAGTGAGATGATAGAATAGATCACTTCAATGAAACGATTTACCGTTGTCTTCGTCAGCTATTGTTTTGTCGACTCTTACTTACTATTTATTTTATGATTTATGACTTGACATGAAGAAAAAAGACAGTCGAAAATCACAAGCGATCATATGGCTGAAGATTTAAACTCAAAAGCAATATCACTCAGTTTAAAACATGATACATTAAAATATTTAATCAAATGTAACGTTAGATGATTTAAAGATCCAATCGTATGTGGTGGGTAAGATACTCGACCGCGGATCAGTAGGTGCGGGGTTCAAATCCTGGGCTCGCCCGTCACTGACATCGCCTTCGAGTGAGGAAACTGACGTTAACCTTAGCATTACCGGCCTTACATGAAGAAGAAAACGGAAGATAGAGATGAGTGGAGGCGTTATATACAATGGACCTGCAAGTAGGCAATACATTGAGAGAGAGAGAGAGACATTGGAATATAAGATATCACTGGAAACATTTACTATACAATATCAGTTTTAATCTTAATAACAGTGGGCCTAACTTTGATTTCTGTTGATTTAAATTTGCAAGTTTCTCACTCCTTTTCGTTCACTACATTTAAATTCTTTAATTTTATATATGGCATTTCACTTGTTTCATTTTTTGTCACTTTGCCTGCATTCTTGGTATGGTAAGTTTAATCCTATAATCCACTGAAATTTAAATAAATATTTGCAGTATAACAAACAGATATTTTAAAGGAATTACAAACATGTATATCCCTAAAGCTCACCCTTACCTCGATATTCTCTCGATGTTCTACTCATACGTTTAATGGTAGTATGACTTTTAACATTGCCGCTAGATATTATCAGATCTACAGTCAGCGATCCCATTGAGAATTTAAAGACGAAAACGATCAGAGACAAATTAAATATCATTGCTTAGGTTTAACTCTTAAACTTTTCTGGATTTGCATATTTTTCTCTGATCCAAATAAAAAGGAATTTGTCTTATAATCTATTCAGCTGTAATTTCATGCCTGTTCTAGACATAGATTCCTGTCAGCTACGCGTATCTCAATATTGAGAAAAATCCAAATGAGCACAGCTTTGGCAAATCCATTGACTGTCCTAGCGTGAATACTTAGGCTCTTGAAGTTGTTATTTGTGTATTTGTGTAAACAGTTTTGTTTTCTCAGGGAACGACGCCCTTGCCCAGTAAATGTTAGTCGAAGCTGAGGAAGGCACAGGTGTCCACCTCGTCATAAGCAGAATCCCCAAAGAATAATGGTATAACTAAAGGAATGTTTTAGATGATTTAAAAATTCACTCATATGTAGACACGAAGAGGAAAACATAATATATAGATGAGTTGAGTCGTTATATACCATGGACCTGCCAGTAGGCAGTGCACTAAGAGAGAGAGAGAGAGAGAAAGAGTGAGAGATAGAGATATATAGATAGATAGATAGATAGATAGATAGATAGATAGATAGATAGATAGATAGATAGATAGATAGATAGATAGATAGATAGATAGATAGATAGATAGATAGATAGATAGATAGATAGATAGATAGATAGATAGATAGATAGATAGATAGATAGATAGATAGATAGATAGATAGATAGATAGATAGATAGATAGATAGATAGATAGATAGATAGATAGATAGATAGATAGATAGATAGATAGATAGATAGATAGATAGATAGATAGATAGATAGATAGATAGATAGATAGATAGATAGATAGATAGATAGATAGCTAGATGGAGATATGTGACTGAAGTAGTTGCCCATTGATTTTTTTCTATAATTCTCTATACCTACGTCGCCAGTGTCATATCATTCCCAGTATGAGGTTAACGAATAGAAAAATACTTTCTGGAATAATCAGTGCAAAAAATTATTCAATCCAGGAATATAGTAGATCGACGGAATATATTAAAATCAACGGAGCAGCTGTGCTCTAACTCAGTCGACGTTTTATGAACGTCTGGTAGGGAACTCATACACAGACCGAACAAATGCTCGGTGGTTGTCCCTGGGCGAAGTTTTGATGAGTTATATTGTGACGTCCAATTTAGACACCACTCTTTTCAGAGCTTTTGTCATTTAAATCATAAACAATTGCGTATTAAATTCTGCGGTTTAGTTTTTGTTATAGTTGTTAGATTGTAACAAATGTAGGGATGTTTTATAATGGAAAATTACGTCACCCTTGTTGTTTTTAATGAGCATCCATTTCAATGCGGTTATAGAAGTTTGATTTCTAAAGCCTTGTTCAACGTCAGTTTCAGGCTCGAATAGCATGTCAGTGACTGGGAAAGTACTGGATTTGAGCACTTCATCTACTGATCCGCTGTCGAACAACTTACCAATAAGCCACTGGCTCAGCTCCGCTCCCTAGAACAAATTAGATTCTTTCAGATGGGATGGCTTAGCTGGGATACGAAAATGTAACTTACACTTGTCAGTCAACCACGCTATCTATTTGGTCACGCAATCTGAGCATAATGTAAAGTGGCGGTCAACGACCTATATTTAGACATTGATATCAAGAAGTTAGAGAATATCACTTGCGAAAGTCAATATAATAGTCAGTGGATAATATCAGGTGGACTGACACAATAAGATTATCTACCGGATAATATCAGGGGCTTTGACGGTCATTGTAAGATTATCTACCGGATAATATGAGGTGATTTGACTGCTACGGTAAGATATCTATCGGATTTTATCAGGGCTTTGAATGCTACGGTATATATCTACCATAAAATATCATGGGACCAATACCTGCCACGGTAATATCTTCTACCGTTTGAATTTTGCCTCATTTATAAATGTTTAATTAGAGAAAAGGTTTTGTGTTGAAATGGTTCTATCGCGTGTTATTCTCACTCCAGTTACTGACTCGGTATCGTAGTTTCACAGTTAATTAACCCACATGTCAACTGAGACATAAACTCTCGCATCAGTTCATTCCACAGCCAAGCATTCAGTAGAGATACCGAACAATGCTTGAAGAGTCGTGGACATCTAATTCAGTAGAATTTGGTTTACCTACATAAACAGAAGGGTGTATTGGCGGAATAAATTGGCAGCATATTTGTCATATAGATTAGAGGTTGTAACTTCGTATTACGGCGGGACGATTACTGAAGCCAGGCATGTGCTACGATACTAGAGCTTAAATTTGAAATTTAGCCTCTACTAATTTAATCCACTCACTCATACATCGCCTATGGCTGGTGCCAGTGGTATTGTCTGTAAGTTATTCGGATCAGTATATACGGGGGTTCAAATGCTGGGCCCGCCCGTCACTGACATCGCATTCGAGCGAGGAAACTGACGTTAACATTAGCTTTTAGCTTTTTAAAATTAAGTGCCATAAAAATCTGTTCCCGCTTCATCAACACGCAATGTTTGAATTATTTTACTGTAGTTAAGACATATTCTGAATAAAATAAATATTATTAATTATTGTTATAATTACTAAATAAATAATTACTACAAATAATTAAGATAAACTATGTAAAGTCTGCATCAAAAAAGGAACTAAATGATGCATAGCAATTTAAATGATTTAACGTCCTATTCTTCAGTCTAGGGTGATGTCAGGGACGTCTAAGGACATACAGCAATCAGCAGTCCCACTTCATCTCAACCATAACGCATTCGACTGAACGGACTATGTGCTCGATGTTGTCATGTACGACAGTAGCACTCTAATCGTTGTATCTATATCACATTGCCTGAATAGAAAGTCGTGAGAGTGAAAAGAAAGTAGAGCATGAAAGGGGAGATAAAAAGAGAGTTTCCAGGTATTTACGTTTCTCTATTTTACGGCTGAGTAGATAAGGTGGCAGGTAATCTATCCTATGCGGGTCGTAAAGTGAGAGGACGCTCTCGTAGATCCCACATTTAATGTTTGCCCGCAAACATTAGTCCACGTCACGCCACCATCTCGTTCAGAACTTTAAAGTATTTTATATCGCTCTTCGCTCTGAACTTCCGTATTAAATTTTTTAATCTTTGCGTATCTGTATGTGACTTTAGAGCTCTTTAAGTAGGATAAGTTTGCCTTGGTCAATTTTTTTATGTTATCTTATAATTTTCAATCTTGTATTTTTGATTTTATGTTGCATTTCTGCCCGTATCTGTTGCATTGCTATGTTATTTGTCATATTGTTACAGTCTGCGGTTTGTCAGATTGATTATTGAAATAATTGGAATAGATTATTATTATCTCCCTCTCTCTCTCTTCAGTGCACTCCCAAGTGGCAGGTTCAAGGTACAAATATATGTTCAAAGTCTGTTTCTCGCTCCATAGGAGCACTCCTTAGATCAGCAAGTTAATCCCTTCAGGAAGCCTATGCCATATTCATACCTTATGTAGCCTATAGCTTGACAAAAGTATGGCTTCTGAGGTGGTTTTCCACTGTGTATAATTATGTTTATTCAAAAGTTTGGTTTTAAATTGGATATTTACCTAAAGTTTCATTTTGGAGGTGGTGAAATCTCTGAAGAGATTTAACAAATAGGCCTGCTCCATTGACTTGTATGAAAATGACAAAATGCTGAAACCGAAGACAAATTCAAACTTGATATGGCTGGAAACAAAATAACGTTATATATCCGTTTATATGCCTTCGCTATTTATTGAATTCTATGTAATAAGTATTTTTCTTTAAAACGTAGGTCCTGCATAATGCTTCAAGCATGTGTTCGGAATGTGCATGCTATGTGTGTCGTATGTAAAGCTGGTAAAGCTACTGGTAACATCAATTGCCTAACTATAAAGTAATGTTAGTGACGGACGAGCCCAGGATTTGAATCCTGCACATACTGATCTGTATGTGCAACATATGCACCATAATTATTTGTTCACATCTTTAATGTGTAATCTACTCTTTTTTAGATATTTCTATTTTTTCACAAATACATTTTTCACCGAGTTGAAAGTTTGATGTAGACAACTAAACTTCCACCCCTAGAAGAACTGAAAATCTTGTGAAATATCGTTTGATGAATTCGTGGAGATTTCGCTAAGTGCTGTATTTACGCTCAAGTCTGTACGGATAACACGGCCAATGTTCAGAACAGATCCCATCTTAGCTAATTCTCGTATTCTGACAGAGGTCACCTCAGCTCCGGTATTTATTATTTTGTTTGTGTAGGATATAATCCGTGTTGTGTCCGTATTGCAGAAAAATTGACCAGTCGTTGGCTGCGCTTGTCGTAAAGGGCGATAAAGGTCTAAGATTCAAGCTAACATCAGAAAGGACATTCAGTTTCTACGCTCCATAAATTGCTGCAAAATATTACAATTCCGACGCTCCTTAACTTGGGATTTAAGGGAAGATAACGATGATGATGATGTTTGTATGTGATTTGAGAAAGTTTCTGAGAGCCAGACAAAACTGATTTCAACTTATAAAATGAATATATAGGCTAAGTATTTCTATGCTTTTGTATTAGTGTTGCTAATAAGTCTTAATCTGTATAATGCTTGTAAAACTTTTTGTAACATCCTTTCTCGTTTTTCTCTCGTTTTCTTTCTCTATTAGTGTACAGTCTAATTTCAGGTCCATGGCACATTATTTGTTATCAATTTTATCGTTTACTTTCGTTTTCATGTCTATATGCGGGAGAAATGTAGTACTTATAAGAAATAATCACCAACATCCACTGCCTCAGTCTTCCTCTTCCTTTTGATATAATAAACACACACACACACTCTCTCTCTCTCTCTCTTCCTCTAAACCTTTTTTCCTTGACACTGGTTTGTTGCTATTGCATTTTTAACAACAACAATAACAACAGAATTAGAGTGCAGTGCTACTGTCGTGCATGACAACATTGAGCACCATGGTACCAAACCGAATTCGATGAGCAGAGTGTGGGTCAAAAGACGGTGCGATTCAAAATTCGGGAGTTCGGTCCGAGGAAGGGTCCTAGTGGAAAGGAGGTTTACGTGTTGGTCTCAGTTCCTGTGCAGTGGTAGAATAGGAGAGGTCAAAGAGAAAAGCCTTCAACCGTCTATGAAACTGTTCAAATAGAAGGAAATATGATTCCTTGACTTTGCGTTTGTATTGAGCGAATTTTTAGTTGTTTGTTTATTCTTACATTATTAGTGGCTGCCAACTAGATAGGTGTGCACAGACTCTTTGATAACCTTGTGATTGTATGTGTACTTGTATGTGTACTTGTATGATTACTTGTATGTGTACTTGTATGTGTACTCTTATATGTACTTGTATGTGTACTTGTATGTGTACTTGTATGTGTACTTGTATGTGTAGTTGCATGTGTAGTTGTATGTGTACTTGTATGTGTAGTTGTATGTGTACTTGTATGTGTAATTGTATGTGTAGTTGTATGTGTATTGTATGTGTACTTGTATGTGTACTTGTATGTGTACTTGTATGTGTACTTGTATGTGTACTTCAATATACAAAGACTTCTCTCTCTCTCTCTCTCTTTTTCTATATTTCTTGTTTTTCTTTCTATGGTATCTTTTATCATCCAAATACATTCAATTTATATCTTACTCAGCTTTTCTTTCTATTTCTTATCAAATACTAATTGACAGTACATAACCCTGACAATATTTCTTCATATCGTTGATAACTCTCCTATGGTCAAGCAATACTATTTGTAGATAGGTACCACTTGATGTGATATATGAGAACTGTCTGTGTTTACTCTCAGATATGTCCACAACGCTCCAGTGTCATCTGGTGGCGCTAATAGTAAACGATTCATTGAAAAATAGTTTCCTTTGTTTAATATAAGAAATGAACGCTTTCTTAACCACGCCATCTAATAGTTTCAATGCATAAGTTACTGTAAAGTATTTGAATTCCTGAATTAAGCAGTTGCATAGTTTAAATATATAATAGCTTTGTGAATAGACAATCTTTATAGCTTCTTCATGGGAAGAAGTTTTTGAGGATAGCTGAATGATAGAAACGAAAGAAGGAATACTGCCGCCCTATCTTCTGTACAGAACGCAAAGAACTGGTGATGATGATGAAGATGATGATGATGATGTAGCTGAATTAATAGACTGAAATTTTATGTTTGAGCATTTTTCAACTAAAGCGCTATAGCTTGAGTATAAACTCTGAAGTCATTTGTCATCATTTTCTTCTTGTTAGAATTCATTTATATTCAAGTTTAGAGTCGCCCTGGTTGCTTTGAGATTGAATACGAATAAAACAGCCGTAGGCTGCATGTGAGTGATGAGATTTAAAGACGAATGTCTAGATGTTTAGGAAGGAACTGAACAATAACTACAGACTATATTATTTTCAAGATACGCGTTTCACTGAGATTTTCTAAGGAGAGATTTTCCTTCACGGCAACAACTTGTGTGTTGTTATATTACCGTCAACCAGAGGATAGAAGATTTCTAACAGGAATATATTTATTTGTATGAATATATACTGTATATATGTATATGTATATATATATATATATATATATATATATATATATATATATATATATATATATATATATATATATATATATACGTATATTGTACGTTATTTGACCGCTGATCACTGTGTGCCAGGGTTCAATTCCTGGGCTAGCCCGTCGATGACATCGCTTTCGAGTGAGGAAACTGACATTAACTGGTATTAGCTTTACCAGCTTTAGCTTTATATATATATATATATATAAAATTACGTATGTACATGTATATAGTGGGCCTATCAGTTAACCGCATGAAGACGTGACAAATACACAAAATATTTAATAAGATATGCTATTTCTTCAGAGAATTGTCCTTGAGATTCTATCAAAAAGTTGTATAGTTTTGTTTGTCTGAATGATTGATCTTCATTAGCGAAATGACGACGATTATTTCTCAAACAATATCGAGATCTGCAGCTGTGTCTAATGCCAGCTGAGATCATTGAGCGGAAGTCACGTGGTGGTAATTCTAATGTAATTGTTGATTACTTGGACAGCGTTGTAAAAGAAAGCAACAAATTAGCCACGGGAAATATTTCGTATTTCAACGTATCATGACGTATCAGCCATCTTACAGTAATATTGCGGATGGAGCTAGTGACGATGTCGGTAAGATATTCAACCGCTGATCAATATGTACGGGATTCAAATTCTGGGCTCGCCTTTCGCTAACATCGCTTTCGAGTGAGGAAACTGACGTTAACTTTAACTTTAGCTTACAATAATATTTGCAACAATTACATACGCAGTAGAATGCTTGAAATATGCACTTGGAATACAATTAGGCCCTACAATGTATTTGAAGAATCTATTGAACCTGAAACATCACTAGCTGTCCAATATCTTATGACTGTATTTTGTTAATCTCTCTCTGTCTCTCTCTCTCTCTCCTTCTCTCTTAGTGCACTGCCTACTGGCAAGTCCATGCATGGCATATAACTTCTATATGTTAATCGATATCCCTCTACATTCCACTCTAATTGACAGCCGCTCTTCATAAAACAGGGGGCTAAAGTAATTTCAACGGGGGAGGGGATGTGTATGGTCTATTGCTACCCAGAAAGCTTTATGAAAAAGCGAGAGGCAGCGGGAGAAAATAAAATAAGATATTTAATGAGTCTGCACTTCACGGGGATTAGACAAACCTCTGGGCTTTTTCGACCTTCACTTGAAGGAATCCCTTGATCTAATCTTTGACTTTATGATCTCCTTCTGGAATATCTCCAGAGATCAATTACACGCCGCTCCAATCCTTTATCTGATGGACTCGGTACGTTCATATGGAGCATGGAGTCATGAGGGACTCAAAGGGTTTTCATTGTTCTATGGAGTCCGTGACAGTAGCTTTGAATTTATCTCTGTTGTTGTTGTGGTTATTGTGGTTGTGGTGGTGGTTATATCGTTTAGATAAATGTAGATAGTAACTCAAATAAATTATCTGAATAAATATTATCAGTTACTATTGTTAGAAAATAGTAGCTAACTAAATATTATCTAATTGATACTTACTAATATGCCATTGATGCAAAGGATTTTAGCACTTTTTTTTCATAGAAAAGCTGTAATTTTGTTACTACTACATATAATTTCACCATATTTGCACGATACATGCAGAACTAACTTCTGCAAAATTTGCACAAATTTTGTAGACATATTTTGAGTTATCTCAAAGTTATTGAGATTTCGCAAGTGGACTACTTTTTATGCCGCAGTCTGTATAATTATATCCATAATCTGCCAGTTATCAGTGCACAGGGTGGAAGAACACAAATACTGCTACTTCTCTCCCCAACGCAGCAGATCAAAGCATAGATTCCTATCACTGTTACTAGTTAGAAATGTTAAATAGCAAGCAGTAATAATAGATAAATAATACACAATAAAAAGTAATGTATCACACGCGTAGGATCATATAGCAAGGGATATATGGACAATTTAAAGATCACAAAATTCTAGGAAATGTTTCTGTTTTCTGAAGTTTCTTATCATTTTGGCACGTGATGAAAATTGTCTCCTATATAACAACAAAAGCAATAACAACAACAACAACAACAAGACAATTAGAGTGTTACTGTTGTCCATAACATCATCGAACACTATGGAACCAATTTAAAACCGATGAGCAGCATGTGGGTGGTCCATAAACGGTGCGAGCCAAAATCCGGGTGGTCAGTCCAAGGAAGGGTACTAGCGGAATGGAGGTTTACGTGTTGGTCTCAGTTCGTGAACGTTTGGTTGATATGAAAAGTCGAAGAGAAAAACTTTCAACCACCTATGAAACAGTAACAGTATTAGTGTTAACAGTATCTGTATTAATAGTATTAGTGTTAACAGTATCAGTGTTAACAGTATCAGTGTTAACAGTATCTGTGTTAACAGTATCAGTGTTAGTAGGTTCTTGTATAAGGTTTACTGCTGTTGAATTGTTGTATTCAGTTTTCACTCACCCCTGGACGAAGCATGACGATTAATGGATTGTTATTTTCCAGGACTCAATATAAATGATCGGAAAAGTCTCGCTGATGTGAATCGATCTTAGACATCTAGACAAGTGCCACTGACGTATTAAATATTTACGAGTCTTTTATTGCTTCGTGTTGTATTAAATAACTACATGAGATATACCATAGAGCGTTCAATGCTTTCAATCTATTGTCTTCATATTTTAATGAAAGTCTGATCGAAATAATATGAAAGCATGTAATTATATTGATGGTTAATTAGTTGGGGAAAATGTTTACGTTTTTCTGGCATTTATTGTTCTGAAATTATACAGGTTTAGAATCGCTGGCTATGTCTATATATTATTTATTTTTTATTTGATGCATACGGGAACTATATTATATTAGAAAGTGTTAGCAATGTATCTATGAAACATAATACCTACGAAACATTTGAAACATAGTACCTATGAATTTTTTGATACTTTGTACCTATGAAATCTTTGAAACATAGTACTTATGAAACCTTTGATACTTTGTACCTACGAAACATTTGAAACATAGTACCTATGAATCCTTTGATACTTTGTACCTATGAAATCTTTGAAACATACTACTTATGAAACCTTTGAAACACAGTGCCTGTGCAATCTTTGAAACATAATACATATGGAATCTTTGAAACATAGTACCTATGAAACGTTTGCTATATAGTCCTATGAAGGATTTAAAACATATTACCTATGAAAACTTTGAAAGAGAGTAAATATGAGACCTTTGAAACACAGTACATATGAAACCTTTGAAACACAGTACAAATGAAGCCTTAGAAACACAGTACATATGAAACCTTTGAAACACAGTACAAATGAAGCCTTAGAAACACAGTACATATGAAACCATTGAAACATAGCAGGCCTAGCTATGAAACATAGCACTTAAGAAGCAGACTACACTTGAAATATACTACTGTATATAAATATACAATCAGAAAACCAGTTCAAGGTAACGACAACAGCATACCGCTTCCCATTCAGCATTATTCATGTGCAAAAAATAAAATGATATAAGCTGCAGGAATGATTTATTACAGATTCAATCGTTTTGACTCAATGTTATAGGCTGCGAATTTAGTTCAACTCTTCATTTCATACTTTATAATAATTTATAGATACAAAATATTAACTTACGGTCAATGTAAAAATCTGGCAAAGCTAAGGTTAACGTCAGTTTCCTCACTCGAAAGTGATATCAGTTACGGGCGAGCCCTGGATGATGACAGATAATAAGGTCAAGATACCAGATTAAAAGATATGTTGGATGAAAATTAAACAAAAGTCAATCTTATGCAATCGCTTCCATACCGACATTTGTGTATTTAACGGAGAGATTTGACTTATGTGAACGTGAGGAAGGTTTGCAAATTGATAAAACAAAAATATTTCGAAACGGGGAAAACTTTTAGAGCTTCAAATCTCTTCGGTTAAACTGAAGAAATGTTAGTTTATGGAGGAATTCATTCAAAATTGTTAAGCTAAGCTTCAGCAGAAGAATCGGAAATTATTTTTCAGAAGGGCGCAGAGAATTGTCATCATGAACGAGGAGGCATCTGATAGAAGTAGTTGAAACTTAGTGGAAAATGAGTAAAGAAAATCGAGTAGAGAAAGATAAAAGAAGGTGCACTGCTGTTTGCGGAATATAAAAAGTTTCTAGAAATCTGAAGATAATTGAATTAGGTCAAAAGTAATTTTCTCTGTCTTTTCTCAACTTAATGTCGTTTATAAAGAGCACTACTAGATGAACTGTTTTGACACTGGCCTACTTAGGAGAGCGTCGTTGAGCTTGTTATATCAGTGTCTTGTACCAGTGCCATAATTATGTGCTAACATTGTACCAGTGCCATAATTATGTGCTAATATTTGCCAGTGCCATAATTATGTGCTAATATTTATCACTGCCAGCGTTATATGATACCACTGTAACAGTGCCATAATTATGTGCTGAAGCTGTAGAAGTGCCAGAATGATGTGCTTACATCGTAGCAGATCCAGCATTATGTGCTAAAATTGCTCAATCCCAATATTAAGCGTTAACACTGTAACACTGCCAAAATTCTGCACTAAAACCATTACGGTGCTAGTCACTGCGCTAACTCTATACCGATGCCTAAATCCCGGGATCCCTATCATATAGGGAGTCAGTGGCGACGTCGGTAAGATACTTGACCGCGGATCAGTAAGTGCGGGCTTCAAATCCTGAGCTCGCCCGTCAATGACATCGCTCGAGTGAGAAAACTGACGTTAACATTAGCTTTATCAGCTTTTGATTTTAATAAACTGATTAGATGTTGAATCTTTGAGTCGCTTGATCTCGTGTTAACCACTCTAACCACTACATCGGGAGGCTTCATATCCCAGCATCGCATCCCTTGATCCCATCACCGCATCCCTTGATCCCAGCACCGCATGCCTTGATCCCATCACCGCATTCCATGATCCCAGCACCGCATCCCATGATCTCATCACCGCATCCCATGGTGTCCTAGACTCCAGTGTTCCATGGAAAGGATTCCATGGAACATGGTGACATGACGAGCTGACTGCAGCAAGGCTTACAGGTTAATTACAGGCTCAAGACTTGATTTATGACCTGAGCAATGTCCTAGAGGTAACAGAAGAGAGAGAGAGAGAGAGAGAGAGAAAGAGTGAGAGAGAGAGAGAGGGATAAAGAGATAAAGAGAGAGAAAGATATGTTGGACTACTGCAGAATAGGGCAACCGCAAACAATCTGCTGGGTGTACGTAAGAGGCGACTAAAGGCAGGAGCTGAGGATGGTAGGAGGGACCCACCTCACTATTAAATATTTTCCAGATTAAGTGGTTATTAATTCATCTAACTGGGAAAGGCGACGGGAAACCACCTCAGAAGCCATACTTTTCCCAAGCTTCAGGCTACATAAGACTTTATGAAGGGATTAACTTGCTGATCTAAGGAGTGCTCTTATGGAGCGAGAAAACAGACTTTGAGTATGAATATGTACCTTAGTGCACTGAAAAAGTATCGACAATCAATCTCATACCCTAACGTCTATGACAGCTCCCACGGATGGAGAAAGAGGCATTAAACAGGACGATTCCTAGGGTCACATTCAGCTCACCTGGATGTATCAAGGTCTGGTGTTCAGTTTTTGTTTTAATGACTCGCTAAAGTTGAGATGAATGATTTCTCTATACTCCAAAGAGCTCGTGATGTGAATACAAATGAGAAACTTTCATTAGCACTGACCTCTATCTAGCGACAAACACAAGTCGATTAAGATTTAGATCGAGGGGTTAGGCCTAATTGTAATCTACGTTCCTCCGGGGTGTAATTACCTGGAAATTATTTTTTTAGATTACGAAATTTAAGCATCGCTAGCCTGCAGACGTTTTCACTGGAAGATACTATGGGTTGTTGGGAAGTGAATGGAGAGGGGTAAGAAAGAAGTTCTATGCCGAATTTATGATACCTGTGGGAATTTATTCCCAGGCCCATAATAATAATAATTTATTGGCCTATGAATAAATAATTTTCCTAAACTTTCAAAATATGAAACTTATTAAGATTGCATTTACCAGGTTCCATGCATCTCGTGTGGAACCTGAGGTTGAATATTCAGGTTAAAAAATTAGTGATGGTCGTAACATTAACGTCTTCATAAAGAGTAATTTATTAGTTTGGGCAGAATTGATTGTTACATAAGGGTAAACTTAACATATATTGTGCAGAAGTGGTCGTAAGTAATGTCATTTATATATGTTATAATCCTATATTGAACTGGTTAACAATTTATTCCATTGTCCATCTACCGTCATGGTAACATTAGATATTTTAGTTTTAAAGAAGTTGTCTGAACAATACACCAGCTGGAGAATTTTCTAATCTAACAGTAACGCTTTCAACTGTTGCTTGTGGCTTATTCAGAGACACTGGCTCTAGGCTGGAGCCAGTGGCGATGTCGGTAAGTTATTTGATCGACGCAATAACGACGCAAGGGTGAGGTGTACAAGACATAGATTTTATGAGAACGTCATGTGTTTAAGAGCTTCTTTGCTTTCTTTGATGGCTGGGGCAGTGGCGATATCGGTTAAATATTCGACAGAGAAACAGTACGTGCGGGGTTCAAATCCTGGGCTCGCCCGTCACTGACATCGCTTTTGAGAGAGCAGCATGACGATAACATTTGCTTTTTTGCATGTTGAATATTACTAGGTTAAATACTTTAATAGACTTTAAATACTTTAAATACTAGATAACACAGATTTAAATAAGTTTATTTTTTACGACTTCGCTCATGCAATAATTTCTGTATTGAATTAAATAAGCTAAAGTTTAAATAAAGGTAACTTCTACAATGTTCTAAACTAAACTAAAATAAATTTAAGTTAAGTAAGTAGTGAGATAAAATCTCCAGCTCTCCTAGGAGTGTTAGTCAGTTGTAACTGATCCATGTAGAGCTGCCAGTAACTTCTGGAGAAAAAACCACACGGATCAACTTTAAAACTACCATTATACCAGTAATATATATTTGCTGCCGTTGTTGTAGTGGATATATTGAAATGCTATATAATTTATATACGTTAAACGTTATTATATTCTTTCTATCTCATTCCCTTTATATATATATATATATATATATATATATATATATATATATATATCTCACTCGCATGTAATCAAATTAGTGGCTGATTCAAAGCACATAATCCGACAAATAACACATCATCATCATCATCATCATCATCATCCTCCCTTGAATCCCAGTTTAGCCAGGGTCGGAATACGAGTCTCACATCCTCTCTGTCCTACACCACACAATCAATCAATCAACCAACCAATCCCCTATTTTACGTAATCCTACAAATAACACATAATCTTAAATATAGCTCATGATCTTTCAATCAACAAGAGTTATTTTCAATATCGCAGCAATAACCTAATCATTACCAATCTTTATATTAACATCTAACTATGAACAATATGGCTTCCTGCGTGATTTTCCATTGCCTTTCGTTCCTACTTAGTCGTAAGTTAAACACTCGCGGTGTATCTTTGGTCTAAATCAATGGACCGGACGACACAACACGGGATAACTCATTATCCAGTCTATTTGAGCTAGACTCTTGATTGATGTATTTTAATAGGTCGCATAGATTTTGATGTGACTGTTGTGATCTAGTGATAGGCACGTGTTTATCAAAAGCCTTAGATAAATCATTTAATATGGATTAGACTTGAAGGCGGCTAATGAAAGACCTGACAGGTGATTTGATATAAGACACCTTTCTTTCTAGGGACATATCGACATAAATGTTTGTCGGATTAACCCGGGATTTGAAATAAACGAACGGAGAATGTTCCTAGGGCTTACCAAGGCTTGTATGAGATATAGTCAATCGCAGTCACACGAGAAAACAGCGATAGAGAATTACACAGTGACCGCAGGCTGTCAGTAAGACTGGCATTCATTCAGATATACGTGCATTCAAATGGCTGATTAACTTCTGAATAGCCCGCCTAGCCAACTCATAGACGTGTTTCGTTAATCGAAAAAAACTCATAAAAATCATTCATTTTTGGGGCTCTACGGAGAATTTATTTAATGAAAATATGGTGATTTTCTGCTGGTGATTATGTTAATGAAAAGATTTGAACAGGTATTGTATTGATTTAACCTTGACATTCAATTGTCAATCTAAGTGTACAACTTTTGTTAGTGAAATGAAGAGACCTAGGCGTTGTAAAGCTTTCATAATGCTGTCTCAGAGGTTCATCAGGATTTTCAGGTATCTACACTAATAAAGTAAAATTAAAAGAAAGATAGTTTCAAAAATGTATATATTAATATCTGCTAAAATAATATGCGGATTCTTCTTCAGTGCACTGCCAAGTGGCAGGTTCAAGGTACATATTCATACTCAAAGTCTGCTTTCTAACTTCATAAGAGCACTCCATTGATCAACAAGTTAATCCCTTCACAGGCTCCTGCCTTAGTCGCCTCTTATGCAGCAGATTGTTTGCGGTTGCCTAATTCTACAGTGGATCACATCCTATTCCACATGGAAAAGAAAGATAAAAAAATAGAGAGAGAGAGAGAAGAAAGAGAAAGAAAGATAAACCGAGAGAATGAGACAGAGAGAGAGGGAGAGCGAGAGAAAAAGCAAGAGTAGGTTTAGGAGAAGAGAGAGGGAGAGAGAGAGGAGAGAAATTGGGAAGCGAAAAGATTTGGAATGATATTTGATAGGAGAAAATGAGCTCATTATTATTCGCATCAGTTCTTCAATACTCGTTGACAATAAACATAAAATAAGTAAATAGCTTTGATTCTACATTAATCTTCAAATATATGTTTACCCTCTCTCTTTTTCTTCGTCTCTCTTTCCCTCTCTCTCTCTCTCTCTCTCTCCCTATCTATATCTATATATCTACCTATCTACCTCTCTTAATAGCTATTTCAGTATATTTTGTTTTAAAAGATATATTTTCTAAGCAAAAACTGGGTAATTTTCTCTTTTTAGTCACCCATCAAGTTCTTATAATTGGCCTTATTTAAACGTCTATTTGAAATATAAGTCCCAACTGAAATACATGTGCGACGATAACTAGATTTCAAACCCAGGCACCGATAAAGACTCGCAGTAAGTACTGTGATTTTTTGTGATTTACCATCATCGTCATCTTCCCTTGCATCTCAGTTTAACTAGGGTCAGGATACAAATAGACTGTCTCAAATCCTCTCTGTCCTACACCACACCACCAGTCAATCCCCTATTTGAGATTTTGCCATAAGCATACATTTTTGTTGCAATTTTTGGAGCCAAGGCGTTCGCTAACCGAATGCACTTTCTGACGTTGGTATGGATCTTAGTGCTTTAGTCGCCTTCTGCAGCGCGTGCAGTCACCGGTTGGTCAATCTTCAAACAACCCGGACGCAACACAGGAGTATATTTGTGAATTACCGATAGCTGATATATATATGTATATTGTATTTGAGTATTTTCAGAAGTTACAACTTTCAAAATCGGTCTTCTTCTTTAGATGAGACTGACGCATTTATAGGGTAAATACTAATCGAGCGACTTATATTAAAATGTTCCAGTGATTTCTCTTAGTGCACTACCTAACGGCTGGTCCATGTTATATAAATCTATAGCGTCTTATAGAACGAATCGAGTGGTAGATATTGATAGAGATGTTGATAACTTATCTTCAGCACATTGTCTTCTGCAGATTGATTTTGGTGAATTGATCTTTGTGTGCCGTGGGGACGTCCCTGACATCATCATTGAATAAGGAAACGGACTTTAAACATTTATTATAATTAGAAGAAATGTGTTAAGAAATAGGAAGAAGAGATGGGTAGGACACATTCTAAGAGATGAAGGTCTATTAAAAGAGATCATAGAAGGTAGAATGGAAGGAAAAAGAGGCAGGGGCAGGCCGAGATTAGGTATGTTAGATGATTTAAAGACCCACTCACATGTGGAAATGAAGAGGAAGGCGGAAGACCGAGAAGAGTGGAGGCGTTATGTACCATGGACCTGCCAGTAGGCAGTGCACTAAGAGAGAGATAATTAGAAGACGCAAACAAATCACGACTCCTTTCTTCTTGACAATTGACAATTGATGATTGATTGAGTGAAAAACCGAAATATCTGATAAATATGTTCACATACTTGTACCAAAATAGTGATAACAACAACAACAACAATGCAAGTCAGTAGCATATCTGTAAAGTGCCAGATTTAGGATCAATAGATACTATATAATACTATATTATTATTATTATTTATATTTATTATTATTATGATTATTATTAT
>CAJHZI010000310.1:150000-245000 GCA_905160935.1 Enchytraeus crypticus | reverse complement strand
ACTACGTACTGGTGTTAATGGTGCTAGTTCTGACGTTTGACTTAACACGTAATACTTGCATCTGAGAGTAAGTTGTGTTACATTGCTTATCGACTATTTAATCAACTTCTTAATTATTTGATTGATTTGCTGATTAATTAAAATTCTTCTCACACGACAATGCAGTTCGCTATTTTCCGTTCCATTAATCATTCGTTTTCCTTGCTGGCATTAATGAATAACTTCCTGGAAAGCAAGACCAGAAATTAGCTCATCTATTAATAGCAGTAACTGAAATTAAAATCAGACCAACTTTTGGCCTGGTTAATTTCAACACAACAAACAACCACACAGTTTTGTTATGTCTAATTTGACAACACAACAAACAGCCACACAGTTTTGTTATGTCTATTTTGACAACACAACAAACAACCACACAGTTTTGTTATGTCTATTTTTGACAACACAACAAACAACCACACAGTTTTGTTGTCTATTTTGACAACACAATAAACAATCACACAGTTTTGTGACGTCTATTAATAGCTTCACGACAAATAACCCCGAAGTTTTGTGAACTCTATTAATAGAATCACTACAACCCGGTTCTGTCACAGAGTGATTGGTAGTCCACAGATGCTGAGATCTCTCTCTCTCTCTACAGTCATATCACGTACCACTTCACCGTGTTCCACTGACTCTGTTCTGGATTCCACAGGATTTAGAGCTGCTTGCTTCATTACTTCCAGCTGAATGGAAATGAAAATCTGTAATTGCAATAGCATGATCTATGATAGCTGTGTCAGAGAGAGAGAGAGAGAGAGAGAGAGAGAGAGAGAGAGAGAGAGAGAGAGAGAGCGTGAGAGAGATAGAGAGAGATTGAGAGGCAACAGGAGAAAGAGAAAGTTAGGGTTTGATTCGCCGCATGACCACAACATCGGAAAGGGAGCTTAAGGCTGAGCGAGAGAAGTCAATTTTGCATTATTAAATTGTACTGCAGAATTTCTGTTGAAATGATGGATATAGATAAAAAATAAATAAAAAACAAATGTTCTTCTTTATGTTCTCGGTATTTAATTTTTAGTATCTATCTCTTTCACTACTTCTTTCTCTCTTTCTCTATCTCTCTCTCTATCTCTCTCACTCTATTACATTACGATAAGTCTGGACCCATGGGTCTCATTTGTAGTCTAACATACGTTTTCACATCTAACAATGTTCAAATTGATCCCGTCTCAAATGACGCTCGTTTCCTTTATCATAATGATCTATCATCCAGTGAGACCAGCAAGACTTTTCATGCGTCTAAATATTTTATTCCTCCTATTAGTCGCCTCCTAAGACATCTAATGCAGGTCGCTGATATATTCTATAGTATCTAGACAACACATAAATTAAATTAACATCGATAGTGGAAATCCTCCATTTATTTCTAAGAATGTCAGTACTCTAGCTGGACCGTATCTTTTTTTGCTCTGCAGCAGGTACTCTCTCTCTCTCTCTCTCTCTCTATTTCTCTCTCTCTCTCTCTCTTTCTCTCTCTTTCTCTCTCTTTCTCTCTCTTTCTCTCTCCTCTCTCTCTCTCTTAGTGCACTGCGTACTGGAAGGTTCAAGGTATATAACGCCTCCATAGACCTGCCAGTAGGTCGGTAGGTAGTCCACTGAGAGAGAGAGAGAGAGAGAGAGAGAGTAACTCCATCTGCGGCGAAAAAAAGATGGTAACTTTTTATTTTTTTCGTTGCAGCGGGGTTAACTCTATCTAACACAAAATGTAGAACACTCTCAACCTTGTAACATTTCCTGAACAACTTGTGCGCATGATTTACTGTCGCAAACCTGTCGAAGCAAAGCCAATATAAAAAGAATTTATGGCTAAATTATTCCTTCATTTCTGATCTCCGGGAAATCGGTTAACCGGAACGAGATGGACTCCTGGTCGGTTAGTTTAGAGTAAAACATATGCTGCAGTGGTAGCACGTGATCTCTGAGTGACCCTATACAACAGAGAGGGTCGTCAAGATGAGAAAACATGACCACACGTGTCATAGGCGAGTGTGTTGCCAGGTCAATGGTTATTTCTACAAAACTGCAATAAAATGAAAAAGTATACCCGTATGACTGCGAAATTATGAACTGTTTTATATCTATCACTTTTTAATATCGTATATCCTGATTGTTTAGTTTCTAATTAAGTATCCTCTGATTGTCGTATATTATGACACGGAAAATAAATGAAAAGGTTGAATGAATGTTTAAACCATTAGGCAATTTTGTCCATTTCCGTGTTAGCAGTCCAGTGAATGTCCGAGATTTTACTCTATAATCAGCGCGGCCGGGAATCGAACCCACGATAGCTCAATTCAGCTCAGGATGATGTGTCATTTAAAACTTAATTAAATTAATGTCATTGATTGATTGATTGATTGATTGATTAATTAGTTTATTGATTAATTGACGAATTAAATAAATTCCTAGATGAACTTCTTGATGATTTATTTATGCTAAAATCACGGCTATCATTCGGGGCTAACAGCAACAACTTTCCATATGACCATGAAGTCTACACTCAAAGCCTTCTAAAGATTTAATCTTCTTGGAAAAATCTTCTTGAAAAAAAGTTTTAGCTTAAGGCTCTTAATTAAAGCTTATTTAACAGGATTTAATACATTTAAACAGCCTACGGTTGACATATTTTTAAGATTAAATGTATGTATTGTGGCTGGATTTAGAGAATTAAATTCCAGAACTTTGTAGAATTTATCAAATGTTGTTAGTTTTTATATAAGTCCTTGATTGATCCAAAGCCGGCATTTAATTCGACGTCTTATTGGAGTAACTTTCGGAAAATTGTTCTCGGTCTCGAAAAAGGGAAACCTTAAAATATTTCAAATTAACTACTTCGTAAAACGAAAGATATATGATGTTAAGCGAATCCTGAATTCTAATTTTTAAAATCTAAGACTATGGCGAAGAATTGAAACAGGCCTGATAAAATAAACGATTGATAAAATAAACGATTGATAAAATAAACGATTGACAAAATAAACGATTGAAAAATAAACGATTAAAAAAATAAACGATTTATAACATAAACGAGAGAGAGAAATACACCGAAAGAACAGTATTAATTTACCAATCTTTATAGCGTAATTAGAAATAAATAATTGATCACCAAGGAGCATGATATTAGTTCTATAATAGGATAATAGTATAAGTAACGCATCAGTGTAAATATCATAGTATTACAAATAGCATAATGGTGTAAATAATAAGCATAATGGCATAAATAACATAATAATATCTCTTCATTCTCCTGTCTTCTGCTTTTCTCCTTCATTTCCACATATGAGTGGGTCCTTAATATCATCTAACATTCCTAATCTCGGTCTGCCTCTGACACTATTTCCATCCATTCTTCCTTCTGTGACCTCTTTTATTCTATGACCTCTTTTATTCTATGACCACTTTTATTCTATGACCTCTTTTATTCTATGACCACTTTTATTCTATGACCTCTTTTATTCTATGACCACTTTTATTCTATGACCACTTTTATTCTATGACCTCTTTTATTCTATGACCACTTTTATTCTATGACCTCTTTTATTCTATGACCACTTTTATTCTATGACCTCTTTTATTCTATGACCACTTTTATTCTATGACCTCTTTTATTCTATGACCTCTTTTATTCTATGACCACTTTTATTCTATGACCTCTTTTATTCTATGACCACTTTTATTCTATGACCTCTTTTAGTAGACTTTTCCTAAACAAACAACCTAGGAGAATACAAATCTTCGGAATATTTGATCCCAATCGATTTTTCTGACCTGAAGGAGATCAATCACAGTAAAGCTTATTGATGCGATGAGGCGTTGCTAGTGTCGTGGATAGCTTGTGAAATATGAAGCAGCTTTTAAGCCGAATCGAAGCAATATGGTTAAATTTAACGTCTGTTTTAACAACAACAACAAGAACAAAAACCACAGCAACTAAATTTTATCATACTATGGTAGACCATCCTATCTAGCTGATACTTTATCAGTCTATCAACCCTCTCGTAGTCTTCGTTCCTGTTGTTAAAATCTTCTCACTGTACCAAACATTAAATATGCCATGGGCAGACTCTCCTTCATGTTTTCTGCTCCGACAATATGAAACTCTCTGCCATAAGATTTGGACTTGCACTGTTTTGATCTCAATTTCTCTTGTGGTCTCTGTGTACTCAGTCGTCATCGTGTGGTGCTTTGGCGCGTGTTTGTGCAGAGTCTGCAAGAGACGTACCTGACATTGCCTTATGGCGAGGAACCGGGCGTCAATTATATTTATATATATATATAGGTTCTATATTAAATATATATATATATATATATATATATATATATATATAGTAGATTTTTAGAAAGGTTATGTACATCATATTACAAATAATGTATAATATTACATACTGGTTTAATTAACAAAACTGGACTAAACGGATGTTTAGATAGCGTAGGAATGGATACGATTCGATGGTTTTACCCTCGTGACCTCCCGGCTATCCCATGACCTATAGCCTATGACCTCTAGAGCATTGAACGAGAATGTAAGTTGCTATGTAATGCGTTGCACACGCAGAGGTCGCGATGTGTGGTTACCCCTTAGCAACAAAAACTATGCGACACTTCTGTTGACATACTGCTTCGATTTACCATCTCTCCTCTGTTTCTTTCTGTCGTTCTTTCTTTAAATCTTGCTTTATTTATTTATTTCTTTCGTTGTTACTTTCTTTATTTGCTTTCTTTCTCTCTTTCTTACTATCTCTTTTTCTTTCCTTCTTTCTTATTTTCTCTTTGTCTTTCTTACTCTCTTTCTCTATCTCTCTTTCTCTTTCTTACTTTCTCTCTTTCATTCTCTCTATATTTCTCTATTTATTTCTGTATTTATTTATTTATTTATTTCTGTCTTTACTTATTTATTTATATATTTATTTAGTTCACATTTGATATTATACATATATTTGAATATATCTTTTATGTTTTAAGGTGATAGAAATGAGAAATCGAGTCTTTTAGCAATGTTTGCCAGGTGTATTGCACGTAGTTCATTGGTCTCTAGCACATGGATCAGTGTTGTAAAGAACTGAAAAACTTCTTCACACTTGTCAGCAAAATTAGACTTTGACGTTAATCTTGACGAATCAAAGTCTTAGAGTTGATCAATGACGGATTTAGTCCCTTAAAATTGAAGTCGTTCTAACCAAATCTACATACTAGGAAATGAGGGGTTTGATTGGCCCCTTCTACCAAATAAATGTAGGGCGAGTGAAGAACTTAATTGCTTTAAACATATTTCTTGTTTAATACCTGTAAAATTATAAATGGACGTTATTTAATCCCAGTTAACTCCAGGTTGTTCCATTTTTACTGAATTGTTTGTGAATTATAACAAATTATAAACAGTGAGTTACTACACTAGATGAAATTGTGAAAAAGTGAATAAATAAGTATATATATATATATATGTATATATATATATACTTATACATATATATATATATGTATATATATATATACTTATACATATATATGTATATGTATATATATATATATATATACTTATACATATATATATATATGTATATATATATATACTTATACATATATATGTATATATATATATATATATACTTATACATATATATATATGTATATATATACTTATACATATATATATCTGTATATATATATATATATACTTATACATATATATATGTATATACATGTATATATATATATACATGTATATATATAGTGTATATATATACATATATATATGCATGTATTATATATATATATATATATGCATGTATTATATATATATATATATATATATATATATATATATACATGTATATATAGATATATATATATATATATATACATGTATATATATATATGTATATATATATATCCATGTATTATATATATATATATATATATATATATATATATATATATATATATATCTGTATACATACAGTAGCAGATATGTTCTTCGTTCAGAGGAAATCAACCAAGAAAACGAATCCGTCTCATCGCTGAAGTTTTCACAAATAGATTTTGTATTGCTTGTAGTAAGCATCGTTTCTCAAGTGGTTTTCTGGTACATTACTGATAAATTTTAAGACTACACGTATACAAGTACAAATGATAGAATGTGATGATCACCATGAGAAGACCATCGACTATTAGACTCTTTCTTCTTTCTCTATCTCTCCCTCTCTCTCTCTATCTATCTCTCTCTCTTTATCTTTCTCTCACTCACCTTCTCTAGCTGCTTCTATATTTCTCTCTCACACACTCTTTTCTCTTTGTTTCTCTCTCTCTCTCCCTCTCTCTCTATCTATCTATCTATCTTGGTCTCTCATTTTTTCTCTCCCCTCTCTCTTTCTCTCTCTCTCTTTCTCTATTTCTCTCTCTCTCTCTCTCTTTCTCTCTCACACCTCTAATAAAATCTACGTTGGCAGATCCAATGCACACATTTCTACTCAACATTCTCCATTAGAATGTCTTAGTTACTGAGTAAACATTTAAATTACAAAATTAATCAACATTTTTTCAATAGCAAAAATTATAAGTGATACAAATGTAGTCATAATTTCAATTGATTTGCTTAACTTAGTGTTGTATGCGTCATATACTTACTATAATTATTTTTCTTGTAATATTTCTTATGGGATTTGCAACTGAAATATTAAAAGAAAACAAATGAAATATTAAAGAAAACAAATGAAAAATTAAAAGAAAACAAATGAAATATTAAAGAAAACAAATGAAATATTAAAAGAAAACAAATCAAATATTAAAGAAAACAAATGAAATATTAAAAGAAAACAAATGAAATATTAAAAGAAAACAAATGAAATATTAAAAGAAAACAAATGAAATATTAAAAGAAAACAAATGAAATATTAAAAGAAAACAAATGAAATATTAAAAGAAAACAAATGAAATATTAAAGAAAACAAATGAAATATTAAAAGAAAACAAATGAAATATTAAAAGAAAACAAATGAAATATTAAAAGAAAACAAATGAAATATTAAAAGAAAACAAATGAAATATTAAAAGAAAACAAATGAAATATTAAAAGAAAACAAATGAAATATTAAAAGAAAACAAATGAAATATTAAAAGAAAACAAATGAAATATTAAAGAAAACAAATGAAATATTAAAAGAAAACAAATGAAATATTAAAAGAAAACAAATGAAATATTAAAAGAAAACAAATGAAATATTAAAAGAAAACAAATGAAATATTAAAAGAAAACAAATGAAATATTAAAAGAAAACAAATGAAATATTAAAGAAAACAAATGAAATATAAAAGAAAACAAATAAAAGAAAACAAATGAAAAATATTGAAATATTAAAAAAACAAATGAAATATTAAAAGAAAACAAATGAAATATTAAAAGAAAACAAATGAAATATTAAAAGAAAACAAATGAAATATTAAAAGAAAACAAAAAATAGAAAAAACAAATGAAATATTAAAGAAAACAAATGAAATATTAAAAGAAAACAAATGAAATATTAAAAGAAAACAAATGAAATATTAAAAGAAAACAAATGAAATATTAAAAGAAAACAAATGAAATATTAAAAGAAAACAAATGAAATATTATAGGTAAGAAGAAATGACTACAATTCAACATGTATATCTATTGAATTCTGCTAATAATCCCAGAGTAAAGTTATATTACAACTAATTTACAAGTTTAATTTTAATACAAAGCTATAACTATATTGACGTACAGTATATAAGTTTCTTTTCTAAAAAACCATCAGTGACGGTCTAAGCCTGAATTTAACCATTCACATTCTTACACAGCATTGTGAATCCTTGCAACAACAACAACAAATAGATTGCTACTACTGTCCTTGACAACATTAAGTACACCTCTATGAAACATACCCAACCGCTTCCAAGTTCTGTAGGAGTGTATAAGATTAGGAAATCTTCGCTAAGCAATCACTGGCTCCAGTGGCAATGTCGGTAAGATACTCGACGGCGGATCAGTATGTGCGGGGTTCAAATCCTTGGCTCGCCCGTCACTGACATTGCTTTCGAGTGAAGAAACTGACATTTTCATTAGCTTTTGCTTTATAAGAAAAATGTGTCACAGAATATCATCAGACGTCATCCTACTTCCAGATCTCTGGCATAGCTCAGAGAGGATATTGACTTAATCCATCATTCCTGACAGTCAACTGACTCTCAGGTCTTCTATGATCACGTTGTTGCGTGTATGAACGCGGAACAACATAATAAAACATAGTACAGTCCATTAGTAGAATGCGCAGCGAACTCTATCAGAGAAAATCTAAACGACCTTTTTCTTGTGCTGAATATTATCCGTCAGAATAAATGAAAACGAATCGACAATTACAGAGGCTTTATGGATTGATTTTACTTGTCAGCTTATTAGTGATAAGTAAAGTACATATCGTTATATGTTATATTATTATAAGTAATACGTATAAAATCGAGCATGAGTATGAAATTTAATTTTCTTCACACGTGCATTTCAGTGACTTAGATTTCAAATAGAAGTTCAAATAAGACCAATTACCAGAACCAGAAAGTTGATATAAAAGAGAAAAGAGAGAAATAATATACTGATTTCTTTTTATTAGAAAATCTATTAGTTATTACAAATTATAGCCTACTGAGATATATATGTACAGTATATATATATATATATATATATATATATATAAGCACACGATCTTGGTGGCGTGAAAAGTGTGATGATTTAGCAGAATATGCTAGAAGAGGAGGTCGATCTATTATACCACAGTTAGATTTAAGAACCGATTACTACAAGAAGTAGATGCAAAAACTTATATAAATGGGTAAAGATGGTAATTGAAAGACAGAGCTGGAAGAAGTACAAGAACGGTGGAGAGAGTATGTAGAGGAATTGTATATAGGCTGGGAACCAGTGCAAGAGGATCTAAAATAGCACGAAGAATATCATAGGAAGACGATAAAAGGGGCCCCGATTTAATGAAGGAGGAATTTATTCTGCAATTAACAGTATGAAGTAGGGGAAGGCAGCCGGAATAGATGAAATCCCAGCAGAATTCTTGAAAATGTTGGAAGGAGAAACACTCAAAAAGTTAATGGAAGTATGTATGTAAGTGTACAGTACAGGTATTTGGCCAGACGACTTTACCAAGTCAGTGATGATTCCAATTCCCAAAAAAGCCAATGCTGTGGAGTGTTCGGATTACAGAACAATCAGCTTAATACCTCATGCATCGAAGATCTTATTAAAGATAGTAAATAATCGCATTCCGTCGAAAGCAGAGATGATACTGACAAGACACATTTGGTTTTCGAATGATGCGGCACAAGAGAACAAATAGGATTAATGCGGTCGTTGCGAAATCAAGCTTGAAACGGTAATGACGTTTTTTGTATGCTTTGTAGACTTCGAGAAGGCCTTTGACAGGATTGATTGGATAACGATGATGACTATCTTAAAAAGAATAGGAATTGACTGGAGAGATAGAAGACTAATTTTGAACTTGTACATGAATCAAAGAGCAGTAATCAAAATCCAACAAGAATACTCAGAAGAAGGTGAAATAGGACGTGGAGTAAGACAAGGTTGTAGCATTTCGCCGCTGCTGTTTAACATTTATGCTGAGGCAATGATGTAGGAAGCCAGCGGAATGGTAGCGGGCAGCGAGATTGGATTGCAGAATATAATGGATAGGCTGAATGATACTGCCCTAAGATATGGCATGAAGATTAATATAAAAAAGACCAAGGTTATGAGAGTGTCCAATAATAAAGGTGAGGTTAGTATCACAATAAATGGTACGAAATTGGAACAGGTAAGGAGTTTCAAATATTTGGGTCATACTATAACCGATGATGGGAAATGTGAGACAGAAATATGCAGTAGGATTGCACAAGCAAAAGCGGCCTTTGGTAGTAGAAAAGAACTATTAACAAAAATTCTAAAGAAAGACACAAAGATAAAGATAGTGAAAACTTTTGGTTTGGACCACGCTATTGTATGGATGTGAAACATGGACCTTAAGAAAGGAAGATATTAGGAAACTGGAGGCATTGGAAATGTGTATTTGGAGAAGAATGGAGAGGATTAGCTGGACTCAAAAGGTTACAAATGAGGAAGTCCTGGAGAGAGTTGTTACAGATAGACAGTTGATAAATATATTAAGAAATAGGAAGAAGATATGGATAGGACAGATTCTAAGGGGGGAAGGTCTATTAAAAGAGGTCATAGAAGGTAGAATGGAAGGAAAAAGAGGCGGGGGCAGGCCGAGATTAGGTATGTTAGATGATTGAAAGACCAACTCATATGTGGAAATGAAGATGAAGGCGGAAGACAGAGAAGAGTGGAGGCGTTATGTACAATGGACCTGCCAGTAGGCAGTGCGCTAAGAGAGATACACATACATATGTATATATATATATATATATATATATATATATATATATATATATATATATATAGAGAGAGAGAGAGAGAGAGAGAGAGAGAGAGAGTGAGAGAGAGAGATAACTAGCGATTGACAACAGTGAACATTAACTGAAAATATTATTAGAGAAATTGACACAATTTCAAAAGTAGCGGTTCTACAAATATATTTTAGGGGAAGATAATTTTCTCATAAAATGGGCCGTCAAACGAGCTGCTTTAAATATAAATCATAGTGAATTAGTCTCGTTTCTACAAATGTAACTTTACATCTTTTACCAACATTAATTCACAAATGAATCATTCATTATGTCCTACCACTGGTTTAAATACATGTAGATCTAAATGGAATCAGACAACAACATTATTGTCACTCATAAATAGCTATTACGTTTGTTTTCTATTTTATTGTGTAAAATATTAAAGATAGTGGGATGCTCTATCGAAGCCGTACAGTTTAGTTGCTGAGAAATTCATACCATTGTATCGCTTAATTAATAGTGGAGACTGAAATGTCGGTCTAAAAACACTCCTGCTGTTTGTTGTTTACCTCACCAGTTCTCTGCCTTTGCAATGATGCCTGTAACATTCTCTACATGCTGATTATCTCGAGCCATATTGAATTGTTGGTATCGGAAAAAATCATATCTAAATTTTCACGTCAAAATATAATAAAAGCTAAAGCTACGGTTAACGTCAGTTTCCTCACTCGAAAGCGATGTCAATGACGGGCTAGCCCAGGATTTGAATCCCGCACATACTGATCCGCGGTCGAGTATCTTACCGACGTCGCCACTGGCTTCTAAATTATTGACACCCAAATGATTGACACCAGATTAATTGACACCCAAATTATTGACATCCAACTGATTGACACCCAACTGACTGACACCCAATTCCCTGACACCCAAAGTTTATTGTTAAGGTTTAAAGGAATTGGGTCCACTTAATCGAAAGTCCTGATTTTTGTTAAATCCGTTCAAATCGGTTTCTATCTTAACAACAGAGAATTCCTTAGAATCCGGCGAAGAATCCTTATTAATGCTTAATGAACTTCCTGTAGATATGGAATAAAGAATCTACACTGTGGCCTATTAAACGGTTGAAAATCAGCTTCGCTTTAATTTTAACTAAGTTAAGTTAAATTATGACTACATTCTTGCAGCTGTAGATTTTAATTTAAAATTTGTATTCTTAGTTTCAGTATCGAGATAGTGAAAACCACTACAAGCAATACTTAATAAAGGTTTAACGTCCGTTTCCTCGTACAAGGATAATATGAAGGACGTAAATTCTAAAGCACGTCAATAATAAAGATAGTAAATTAGATGTGATGAGTTGTAGATCTGCGTGCAGAAAGTATTTACATATTTTTCCAGATATGAAAGCTTTAAAATAAAATTACACTTAGAGAGTTTTGTTCTTTTAAATCAATTCTGATTAACTATTCTTGTTGCATGAATTTTAGATTTTTACTTATTAGATATATGTAACGGCGAAATGGCTTGTATGCATTCCTCAAGCCAATTTCCTTTTTTGTTTTTGTTACCTTTGCCCAATTGTTTAGAATCGTCAGCTCACATACAACATACAGAAAGAGAAAGCGAAAGAGAGAGAGAGAGAGAGAGAGAGAGAGAGAGAGAGAGAAAGAGAGAGAGTGATAGAGAATTACAGAGAGATAGAAAGATAGAGCGAGAGAACGAGCATGAGAAAGAAATATATATATAGAGAGAGAGAGAGTGAGAGAGAGAGCCAGAAACAGAGAGAAAGAGATAGATTGATAGGAAAGAAGTAGAAATAGAGAGGTAGGGAGGGTATATTCACCACGTATATTCGAGGGTACATGAATAATCAATGAGAACCACACAGCAATCTCTTTTGTGTTCAACAACTTGTTTTCAATGGGTTGTAAATCTGGATCAGGATTTACTGGGTGTCTTTGTGTGATGTCCCACAGCTCCTCATTCTGTCGCTCTGCTAACAACCTGTTTTACAGCAAGAAAAAGTCCAGAAGTTCGTTTGTGATCGAGAAAGAAGGATACCATCGTATGACCTGTCCTTCGTTTTGCCCGGAGCCAGTGGCTATATCTGTAAGATATTCGACCGCTGATCACAATGTGCGAGGTTTAAATTCTGGGCTCGCCCGTCGTTGACATTGATTTAGAGTGAGTAAACCGATGTTAACAATAGCTGTACAAGCTTTTTTGCCTTTCTATAAATTTTGCTGTATCACATACCGCTATTGTGTTTACAGAGTTCTATTGTATGTTTTGTAGCTTTCTATAGTCCATTTACTCATTCACTTCATGATAGTTAGAAATCTTTGTCTTTTGATAGTGCGCTGTGCAACTAGCGCTGAATTAAGAATAATCTTTCATCATTTTAGAGTTTTTTTTCAAACCTGGCCGAACTCCGACTTACAAAACTGAAATCCAAGTACTAAGCGAGCTCAACGTTTCTTAACGAAAAACACTCTACCAAGGAGCTAACCAAACCCAATCTTTGCGTAACATAACATAACAACAATTAGAGTGCTACAGTCATCAATGACAACATCGAGCACTATTGAGACAAAATCAAGCCTGCGAGCAAAAAAGAAGGTCCAAAAACGGTGCAAATTCCAAAATCCAGAAATTCAGTCTAAAGTATAAGTAAAATGTGCGTCATGGGCCCAAAATTTGAAGGAACACTCATACAGAATACCTGCACATATACAAAGAACACCCAAGTAAACCGTTCTAATCTCTTCACTCCAAAATCTTTATTCTATTTCTTGATTAAATATTCAAGAATATTCAGGGAAGCATTAAATCTTCTCATGAATAGATTTTTATAATATCAAGTTACAATTTTCAGAAAACATAAAAATATTTTCGTATTTAATCTATAGAGATTTTCTGCTGAAATGGTAAAGAATTAGCTTCATATTCAGCGATAGAGCATTTGATAGCGTTCAACTGATGCTAACGCTTGATCTTAGTTTACGCTATTGGACTCTTAATTATTTCTTCACATCTATAACACTGGGTGCAAATTAGAATAGATAATATTGTCAGAATAAAGAGCAAAAACCGGAAGATATTGCGAGATAATGAGATCCATCAATATACTGAATATCATGTTTATAATTACGCAATTGAGAGAGGAACTAAATGATAATTGATTGATTGATTGATTGACTATTGATTGATTGATTAATGATAGATGGATTTATTGATTATTTATTGATTGATTGGCGGATCTGTTGTTGATTGCTTTATTGATTTCTTTATGGTGTTATTGATTTGACGATTAACAAATTAATTTTGATTAACAAATTAATTAAATAATTGATTGATTTACGAAATGGCCGTGTATGTTAGGAGAAAACCACACTATCAGTCTCTACATGGTATGTCTACTGTATCTTTATATTATTTTGTAAGTTAAATGGTATTAGTCCATGTAACTGAGGAAGGCAATGGGAAACCACCCCAGAAGCCATACTTTTCCCAAGCTATAGGCTACTTTAGTCTTAGATATGGCATAGATTTCGTGAAGGCATTAACTTGTTGATTTAAGGAGTGCTCATATGGAGCGAGAAAACAGACTTCGAGTATGAATAAGTACATTGAACCTGCCACTTGGCAGTGAAATGATGAGAGTGAGAGAGAGAGAGAGAGAGAGAGAGATAGAAATACATTCGATAACAGTTTGCCATTCATCGCTTCTACTGACTGATAGATAGTTACTAGCAATTACACTATGCACATTTTTCTATTTCCAGGCCCGACAGTTTATCGGCAAGACGTTTACCATCACCTCTCTCGTCATAGCTTTCCTCGTCTGCTCTCTCTTCAACATTCCCAGGTTCCTGCGTCACACCATCTCCAGCCTCGAGATCTACAACGGCACCGTCATCTATTTCCATCTCGATGGTCCCAACAGACTGAAGGACGTCGCCGAGGACGTCTACAACTGGACGTACTTTGTGCTGGGTATCCTACTTCCCCTCATCATCCTCATGTTCTGTAACGCTCAGCTTATCCAGGCGCTTAGACGAAGTGCGGCGATGAGGCGGCAGAATAACTCGTTGTCGCTGAGGCACCGCCCGGGTGGGACCAGGGGCTGCAGGTCCGTCAGTGGGGCCCTGAATGGGTCGATGAGAAGGGGCGAAGATCACTCGAGCAGCCCCGGGGGCGGTGGGGCAGCGGCGAGTAGGATAACCCTGACTCTCATCGTTATTGTTGTTATGTTTATTGTGCTGTTCGTGCCGGCCGAACTGATGAATTTCTTCAGATATTTGGCGATAACTAGCACGGATAATATGGGATTGTATAATGTGATGCTAGCTTTCGCCAATCTCTGCCAGACTGTTAATTTTGCTGTTAATTTTGTTCTGTATTGTGTGATAAATACTCATTTTAGAAAAACGATTTACCGTCTGTTTCACTGCCTCAAGCTGAGGAGATTGGGATCGACCAATAGAAGTACGGCGAGCATTGGCACTAAGAGGATCTATGGGTCAGTCACAGAGGCAACTACTTACGTATGATCAATCAATCAATTAAAGTGGATTAACGAAACAAGAGTATCTTGCCGACTTCATACTATAAAACTGATTTCGTGAAACAGTATTTTATTATTTATTTCATTAGTCTTTATTATTTATTAGTTTTATTTTATTTTATGGAGAGAATGAGCATTGTTTTCGCACAGAATGACGCCCCTGCCGTGTGAATGTTAGTCGAAGCTGATGAAGGCATAGGGGCCCACCAGAAGCAGAATCCCTCAAGATATATCAAGGTATATCAAAAGGAATGTTATAAATGATTTAAAGATCCACTCGCATGTGGACTTGAAGAGGAAAACGGAAGATAGAAAAGAGTGGAGGCGTTATATACCTTGGACCTGCCAGTAGCCAGTGCACTAAGAGAGAAAAAGAGAGAGAGATAATGAAGCAGAGTAGTGATAATTAACTTAAATCGTATGTTGTTTGTATTCAATTGATAAAGCTAAAAACTAACGTCAGTTTCCTAACTCGAAAGCTATGTCAGTGACGGACGAGCCCCGGATTTGAACCCACATACTGATCCGCGGTCGATTAACTTACCGACATCCCCTCCGTCTCCAGCAAATTATCAATCCAGATGAATCGATATTTTTACTACCGGACTGACATATCTATCAGCGTAAAGATGCTATTGAGATTCAATGAAGCAGTTTACCTGTTTCAATTAGTTATGTAAATGTCCAAACCCAACTTTATCTTTAGTTTTCTGAATGTCACTTGTGGAATCGTCAAGAATAAATCCTGTAATTTATGGTAATAGAAATACTAGGTGAAAATTGTCAATAATTACATTTCAAAGTAAGAACGTCATGGTACGGTTGGTGTAGTTATTAGCAGTAAGACTAGTAAGACTAGTAAGACTAGTAAGACTAGTAAGACTAGTAAGACTAGTAAGACTAGTAAGACTAGTAAGACTAGTAAGACTAGTAAGACTAGTAAGACTAGTAAGACTAGTAAGACTAGTAAGACTAGTAAGACTAGTAACGACTAGTAAGACTAGTAAGACTAGTAAGACTAGTAAGACTAGTAAGACTAGTAAGACTAGTAAGACTAGTAAGACTAGTAAGACTAGTAAGACTAGTAAGACTAGTAAGACTAGTAAGACTAGTAAGACTAGTAAGACTAGTAAGACTAGTAAGACTAGTAAGACTAGTAAGACTAGTAAGACTAGTAAGACTAGTAAGACTAGTAAGACTAGTAAGACTAGTAAGACTAGTAAGACTAGTAAGACTAGTAAGACTAGTAAGACTAGTAAGACTAGTAAGACTAGTAATTTCACTGGTGATACAATTATTAATATAAACATTAGTTAAAGAACTCATATCATTGTAATATCTGTATCAATTGCACTCAGCGGATAAAATGAGGATAAAACAGAGGATCTCACTTCAACTATATCACCTTTCTGAAGTACGCTCCCTAGCTAGGAGCCCAAATTAGACATACCAGGGGACCTTGTATAATTGTAGGGCCCATATTAGACATTCCAGGGGACCCTGTTTAATTGTAGGAGCCGATATTAGACATGCCAGGGGACCCTGTTTAATTGTTGGGCCCATATTAGACATACCAGGGGACCCTGTTTAATTGTAGGAGCCCATATTATACATACCAGGGGACCCTGTTTAATTGTAGGGCCCATATTAGACATAATATTTGGCTGGAGCTAGTGGCGATGTCTGTAGGATACTCGACCGTGGATCAGTATGTGCGGGGTTCAAATCCTGGGCTCGACCGTCCTGACATCGCTTTCGAGTGAGGAAACTGACGTTAACACCGGCTATACCAGCTTTTAGCTTTACATTAGACATACTAGGGGACCCTGTATAATTGTAAGGGTCCGTAACATATTTAGCCAGTTTCACTTGCTCTCAATTCCCGCTTGAACAACTGTTTATTCAACTGGTTGAAATAATACTACCCCTATTGTTGTCTTTATCAATTGTAAAGTAATAACAACAATTATAGGCTGTCAAAATATGCAAGAAATTGTGCAGATTAAAGCAATAACAACAACAATTACAGTACTACTGTAGTTTATGATAGCATCGAGCATTATTGAGGCAATCCATCCGGTGAGGAAAAATAAGGTGCAAAATGTTTCAAATGTCAAAAGACACAAAGATAAAGGAAGCTAAATAAAGGAGGTTTGCGCGCTGGTTGCAACTTTATGTTTGTAACACATTAAAATAAAGTACTACGACCATTTGCTGAAGCTTTATAAGTTGCAATACTACAATAGGAGTCATTTATTTATACCAGTATTACTGTATTGGTAGCTTTATCAAGAGTAACAGTAGCAAAATGCAATAAAACTTAGGGCAGTTTTTTTACTGGATATTTATTTTCATGATCATGTGAGGGTTATATAAATAATTGTCTTCATTATAGTCCTCTATGTTTAGTCGCCTCCTACTACAGGTGCAGTTTACGGTGACTCTACTTCATAAAACTGTATAACTCATCTTCTATTATAGATAATAAAGATAATATTGACGTCAGCTTCCTCACTCGATAGCGATGTCAGTGACGGACGAGCCAAGATTTGAATCCCTAACATTTTGATCAGCGGTCGAATATCTTACCGACATCGACCCTGGCTCCAACCAAAGAGCCATATTTAGACATATGATACTTGTATTACAAATATAACGTACCCGTGTGCAAAAATGCACACGTCTAGGAAAAATTGACAATTTTAATTCAATCTGGATTTGAACTCTAACCTCTCAATCCTAAGGTAACATTCTACTAATGTAGCAGATCACCTTCGATAAATAAAAATGCAACAATTTCTTATTTGAAAAAATTGTTTTCAATGTAAGCCTAAAACTTGTCAACACAGGTCTACATTGAGTGTATTGAATAGATTCGGTTACAGGCCATTAATAAATAACAAAATCGCTCTATTTAAAGTTAATATTTATGACTAAAGAATAGGACGTTAAAATTTATGTATATTTTATAAAAGTAAAAGTCGACAAAAGAGAGATTTGTATTTAGCGTTATGACTATGATGTAAAGTTTCAATAAAAACAGGGCATATGAATTTAAGTTTACAGTGAACAAACCACAGTGCTGCAATTAGCATAATCATTAAAAAATTACAAATATGACGACATGACGCTCATTATATAAAATAGTATTATAAAGGCCTACTACGTTAGAATTTTTATGCTCCATCAAGCCTATGTTATTTTTGCATCTGGGATATAAGCAATTCATTCTCTTTCAGATCGCTCAGCAGATGGCCCCATAAAAACGAGATTGCGTTTGTTTGAAATATACTACTTGTAAAAAGTAACACGCATTATAGTGAAATGATCAACTATGTTGATATCTATCACTTTTAATAGCACATGTTTAATCCGCTAGGTAACTTAGACCATTTTCCGTATAACCAGTCCAGTGAATGTCCGAGATTTTACTCTCAGATCAGCGCGGCTGGGAATCGAACCCAAGAGGGTTCAAATCACCTCAGGATCTGTCGTTTAAAACTTCATGACGTTACCCCTACGCTATTGAGACATTCAGGATTGTATAGCTGACAATGTCACGAAGGGATCTTTCATACAGTTTGAGAAATTCAATTCATTCTTAGGTTTTAAATTAATTTTAGTCTCACTAAATCGAGAGATTGAAGCATTTGAAACTGATCTTAGATGAGAAGTTGTAATGGAGAAGTTGTAATAGATAGCTATTTATTGTCAAATGTATCGTCCATCAATGATCTTACAAGGCATTTAGTTTAATTGGGTAGTTGTTTTTTTTTGTTGTTTATTTTTGTTGTTGTTTATTTTTGTTGTTGATTGTTTTGACAATTTTACAATTTAGTAATTGAGAAAGATGCAACCCGATATACCATAATAATTATGCTCTGATTCACTTATTAAAATGCAGTAGCCTAGTGCAGTAAGCAGCTTTTTCAGCACAACAAACGATAAAATAATAAAATGAAAATACTGAAAATTAAATTAAAATAAAATGATTTACAATAAATTACAGAATGTGACTCGACTTATATTTGGTTCGACAATTAAACGCCACATAAAAGAATAGTAATGGAAACAATGTGACTTCATATAACAGCGAATAAAAAATAGCAATCATTTCGGATTCCACATGTTATCTTTGGTCGTGTAAACCGGTGAATCATTTCCTGGATTTAGGATTTGCATTGTTTTATGGGACATTTTCAAACGTTGGTTCCATAGTATTTTAAAGGATACTAAATACGTAGAACGACTTTAATTGCTTTCTTTCTGTGATGTTTTATGCTCAGAAAGCAGATTAGCAAGTTATGATCAACTTTTAGGAATATTAAACCTGCTACAGGTATGGCTGAGAATTTTAAACCAATAGAATTTAATACCAAGCCACGAGTTAATCTTGCAAAGTATGCAAGACTTTCTGATGAGAAAATACTTTGATAATTGACTTAAAGAAAGAGAACCAGAAAATAATATGTCATAATATGCAAACCTTTAGAGAAGCAGGCCCTAATTAGTATAAAAAACATAGCGAAGCTAAAATGTAATCATTCACCCACAAGGCAAACAAGATACATGTACCTACTTGCTCTTTCATATAAACGGCTAGAAAACCATGTGGTGATGTCATTCTATTGCGATTAGAATAAAACGGTAAACCCTTGAGGGAGCTGCTTTAATTCATTGAAAGGTGTGATATAACAGATCGATTTCCCTTGATAAATAAAACCATCGCTTAGCAAAATAGCTCTTAACCACAAACGTCGTAAAAGGCGCTTAACAGAAACTGAGGAAATCTAGGGGAAATCATCTCGGTTACGGTTTTTTCACAGATAAAGACTAAATTAAAGTTGTGATTCTAAGGCTTTACATTTTGTGAGAATAATATGTTAGTTAACGGAGTGTACTTTCTGTATATGAAAGCAGACATGGAGTGTAATATATCCTGGAAACATTACCACAATCACGTATATAGGCATATGTATATATATATATATATATATATATATATATATATATATATAGCCTTGAAGTAGTAAATTATCTCTTGGAGACATATTCGGAAACGGGAAAAACCTGTTAAGTTAGAGAAATAAATCGATTGATTTTTATTTACATTCCTTAATACCAGAACCAATTTTCTGCCAACAGCTGAGTTTCACATTATATAATGCAGTCTTGTATCGAACAAGACACTATTTTACTTTAATGTGTAGAACGCACTTCGTAGTTCTTAAACACGCACTCAACCCTTTCTGACCCAGCACTTGGGTTAGGTGTTGTTATGCTATACTGAACAATTCACACTTTCCTGAGAAGAATAATTTACGGTCTATATGATCGTATGTTCCCATATACGACGATATTTGTTTTCAGTCACGACCTTGAGCTAGATTGTAGCACTAAAAGTTTTTTACATCTAGCCCATATATTGAAGGATTCACTCCAATCACGAGATGTGGGCACTGCGCAAATAGAGGCTTGTGTTCAATATAAAAATCATAACAGTGGTGGACCGTCACCTGATAGAGAAAGCGAGAGAGAGAGAGAGAGAGAGAGAGAGGAGATAGATAGATACATGTAGATACATAGAGTGTGTGTGTTGTGTGTGTGTGTGTGAGAGAGAGAGAGAGAGAGAGAGAGTGAGAGATAGAGAGAGATTCTTCAAGACTACTGTACTGAAAGAGTTCAATAATATTAATAACAAAATAAATGAAAAATAATTTTAAATTTAGCTTAGAGATTGTAAACATGGTCCACACAATATCTAGCATTAGATACAGAATATTGCAAGCATGTGACATTTTTTGTAATGCATACACACCAATTCATATAGACATGAATACAGACTGACAGACAGACATACATACATACAGACTGACAGACATATTGACAGACTGACAAACAGAGTGACAGACTGACAGATAGACGCGCAGACAGACAGACAAACAGACAGACAGACAGACTGACAGACAGACAGACAGACAGACAGACAGACAGACTGGGTGAAACTGACTGACTGACTGGGTTTAACTACATGTAAGTACATACTATGCAAGCATTTGTGATAACGCACAAATAATCGTCACGTAGAACGATACTTAAGATCAGTTCAATGTGAACTGACTTATGTATCCTCATGTTTAACTTATGTAACTGGCTCATGTTTAAATTGAGTTACACGCACACTAACACACACATGCACATACTAACACGCACATACACACGAATACACACACACACACATGTATACACACACAGACACACACACTGTGACACTCTGGACTCATAGAGTATGTGTATATGTGTAAATGTATGTGTATGTGTATGTGTTTGTGTATACTCACCTAGCATGCTAGCTGTCTACACTAACCTTCTTTCATCATACTTTCATCATACCTTCTTTCATCAAACTAATCTACTTTTAAATTCCTTTTTAGTTACCGTACTGTTTCGTAAAGCAGTCTCTGAGGATGATTTCTGCACAGTGCTGTACAATGTCGTTGTTATTAATATAAACTGTATGAACCTTTTCTCACTTTAAATGCTTGAGAGTTTAAGATTCAAATTCTTACAGTTGTTTTATGTATTTCTGGGGCGAGGAGCTCATCAACCGAATTCCATTTCTGAGGTTGGTTTGGATCATATTAATTTTTCGCCTTTTAGGATAAGTGCTGTGCTCGATTAGTCTAGTCTTCTGCAACCTGAACTCAACACGGATAACTATTACTATAACATCATCATCATCATCATCCTCCCTTGCATCCAGTTTAGCCAGAGTCGGGATACAAATAGACCGTCTCAAATCCTCTCCGTCCTATACCACACCACCAGTCAATCCACTATTTGAGACTTTTCCATTCGTTTAACTTATTCTAGCAATTTCTGGAGATTACGCGCTGACCAACCGAATGCCCTTTCTGACGTTGGTATGGATCTTAGTGCTTTAGTCGCCAAATACGACACGTGCAGCACACGATTGGTCTAGTCTTCAGCAAACCCAAACTCAATACGGATAACAATTACTATGACATACAAACAACTTAATGCTTATTAACCAAGTGTAGGCGAAAACCTCGAGGGGAATAGGTGCTGCTTTTTTAATCGGTGCTGCTTTAATCGGTGCTGCTTTTATCAGGCTCTATAGAAATGTTCATGATAGAACGAATAATTTAACAAAACCTCCTCCATTGGATGCTATGACTGAGTATGCGCTGTTATCCGTGAATATTAAATCAATTCATATTGAACATCAAACTAACAAATAATTGGATTAGGCCACTGATCATTTGCTATATCAAAGAAATACCAAGTGGTAATAAGCGAAGTAAATTAGGAACATTAAACTGAAGTGTTTGTCAGCAAACAGAAATTATACTTAGGTCGAAAGCTTAGATATTATGTCAATAAAATGAATCTGTATGGAAGTCTGAACAACTTCACTATGAAACATATCAATTCATTAATTACAAGAAAAAGTGACACCGTAATCAAATGATCTATTTGGATCATCTACGTATATAGTCCACATATTTCATCGTCCTGTAGTCTTTTTATTTCAACAAAGCCCTAAAGTCTTTCTATTACAACTAGACTATCGATTTCATCTATGGTCTATCTATCTCAATTACGGTCTATCTATTTAATCTATTTTCTATCTATTTCATCTAGTCTATCTATTTCATCTATGGTCTATCTATTTCATCTATGGTCTATCTATTTCATCTATGGTCTATCTATTTCATCTATGGTCTATCTATTTCATCTATGGTCTATCTATTTCATCTATGGTCTATCTATTTCATCTATGGTCTATCTATTTCATCTATGGTCTATCTATTTCATCTATGGTCTATCTATTTCATCTATGGTCTATCTATTTCATCTATGGTCTATCTATTTCATCTATGGTCTATCTATTTCATCTATGGTCTATCTATTTCATCTATGGTCTATCTATTTCATCTATGGTCTATCTATTTCAACTAGTCTCATATGGCTGTATCCAGTCGCGGTGTCGGTAAAATACTCGACCGCGGATCAGTATGTGCGGGATTCAAATCCTGGGCTCTCCCGTCACTGACATCGCCTTCGAGTGAGGAAACTGACGTTAACATTAGCTTTACCAGGTTTACCAGGTACAAACGAATACCAGCAGTATACATGGACAAATGGACATGCATACAGGTCACAAGTTCAACAGTAGCGTACATTCTTGAAGAAACCATCGATTAACTTAAGAGTCTTATATCACAAATCTAGAAATATTCCCTTCGTATACCTTTATGATGGAAGGCAAAAGAGGCAGGAGCAGGCCGAGATTAGGTATGTTAGAAGATTTAAAGACCCACTCATATGTGAAAATGAAGAGGAAGGCGGAAGACAGAGAAGAGTGGAGGCGTTATGTACCATGGACCTGCCAGTAGGCAGTGCATTAAGAGAGATATGCCTTTATGCTTGAGATGTAATAATACTTGAATTAAATTGAGGGAAATATCTACACAAGTTTTGCTAAAAATTCCATCGTCGTCGTTTATTGTTAACAAAAAATAACATTACTTGCTTTGTGTTATATAAGTATTATTTATTATATATTGATATCTATTCTTATTCCAGCTCACAAACTAATACACCTGATAACATCAACGTAACCTCTTTGAAAATGATAAGAAAAATGATAAGAAAAATGATTTTTAAACAATAGGAAAACAATGCGTTGATAAAAATATTGCAAAGTGAATAAAATTTAAGAATGTTGGCCATAAATTTAACATATATTTTCTAATAATATTAATAACTAAATGTTTCACAGGTTTATTTTTGAAATTCTACATGTTTATTTACAATTAGATAGAAAGAGGCAGTTTCACGTAGGAAGCGGTTTATTCAAAAAGTTAAGGCCAAGTTTAACGTCAGTTTCTGTTCAAATATCATGTCAGTGACGGGAAGATAGCAGGATTTGAACCAAGCACCTACAAATAGGCTGTCGAACAACTTGCCAACACGCCTTTTTAAAGTAGAAGAGTTCAATATTATAATGAAAATCAGAAAAATGAACTAAGAATATAATGAGAGATTAGCAATGTAATGAAACATTTCGTTTTAGTTTAAAATAAGATTACAAGTGCGTTAGACTAAATCTAAAGACTCATTAAACGTCGAGTGATTGTAAAGATAATAATAATAATAATAATCACTACCTTATGTGAGCCACACACTACCTTATGTGAGCCACACACTACCTTATGTGAGCCACACAACTGCATTTGTGGTGTCTCAGTCAATGCGTTAGGCAATCACGGCCTGTCGTGCAAGCGTAGTGCCGGCAGAATCAGCAGACATCAGTTCATAAACGACTTGATCTGGCGCGCCCTGAGTCGAGCGAATATCCCAGCCATTAAAGAGCCCCTGGGACTGATCCGCACTGATGGTAAACGTCCAGACGGTGTCTCTCAAATCTCATGGGCAGAGGGGAAGTGTGTTAGCTGGGACGTCACTGTTACGGACACTTTTTCAATAAGCAATCTCGGCCTTTCTTGCGCTGCTGCTGGTGCTGCAGCAGAGGCCGCGGCTAATAGGAAAACTCTGAAGTATGCCGAAATCTCTGGCAACTGTATCTTCATGCCCATTGCCTTTGAGACCCTGGGGCCCATCAACTCTCTCGCATCAGACTTTATTGACGAAATAGGCAGGAGGACCAGCGCCATTACTGGTGATAAGCGCGAAAAATCTTTTCTGTGGCAGCGACTGTCTATTGCTCTCCACAATGCAGTCTGCTTCAGTGGCACTGGCTAAAGCGGCTTCCCAGAGTGCAGAGGAATTATTTTAATCGCTTTTTTAAAAAAAACTTTTAATTAAATAAAGTCTCTTTTATCTTATTTTTTTAGCCCAGGGCCCTTTACAGCCCAGGGCATTAAAAAAAAAACTATAAAAAAAACTATAAAAAAAAATAATAATAATAATAATAATAATAATTTGTCATTTAAAACTTCATGACATCATCTACACCACCAACCGTTGCGCTATTGAGACATTCAATAAACAAAATAATCATTCTTAAACATAATAATAATAATAATTTTAATAATAATAATAATAATAATAAAGGTTAAACGTCCGTTTTCTCTTCCAGGATGTCATGGACGTCCCCACAGCACACATCAATAACATCAGGTCATAAAGTTAATCGCATGTGATATTTTCAAGAAGAGGCTTAAATTGAAATAAAAATATATCTAAAAATTGCAGGGTAATATCAGGGTAGAACTTGGTATTCAATTTAAATTAGGACAACAATTATACACTGTAGGTCAGTATAGTAAATTTATTAATTTTATAATTCAGTATTTTTCTCTCTTTCAGACTCGGCTGTTCTCTCTCATATTAACTGGCTTAATTAACTACATATTCATTATCACTGGCTTAATTAACTGGCTTAATTAACTACATATTCATTATCACTGGCTTAATTAACTACATATTCATTATCACTGGCTTAATTAACTACATATTCATTATCACTGGCTTAATTAACTACATATTCATTATCACTGGCTTAATTAACTACATATTCATTATCACTGGCTTAATTAACTACATATTCATTATCACTGGCTTAATTAACTACATATTCATTATCACTGGCTTAATTAACTACATATTCATTAATTAACTACATATTCATTATCACTGGCTTAATTAACTACATATTCATTATCACTGGCTTAATTAACTACTTATTCATTATCTATTTCACTACCTAATTAACTGTATATTCATCATCACTGGATTAATTAGCCACATATTCAATACTATCGAATTAATTAACTACATATTCATTATAACTTGCTAAATTAACTAAATATTTATTATCCCTAGTTTAAATTACTAAATATTCATTATTGCTGGATTAATTAACTAAATATTCATTATCACAGACTAAATTCAAAATTTAAACTGAGTATTACAGTTTCAAATTGCGCAGCAGATAGAAAGAAAGCAAGATAAAAGAAAAATTAACATACAGTATTTACACGGCATGCAGCAGGATGAAAAATAGCACACACTACAAAAGCAAAGCTTATGTCAACAATACGTCATAGTAATACTGAGATGTTAAAATACAGCATCTCATACGAGCAACAATAAATACATGTATTAACAAATACCTAAAATAGTTTACCAATATCAACATGCATTTCAGTAATCGTCAACTTATCATTTCTATACTTCAAAGGCAATTAGTTTCAATATTTTACAAGTACACCTACAACAATAGAAGCAAATAAATGCATTTTTAAATTCGTTAAATAGAAATAGTTCTTTAGCAAGCAGCGATTGGACGTAGCGGTAGAGTTTATAATCAACTTTTCTAGAAGAAGACGTTCATACATTATATCTGATCTGGCATAGACCAAAAGGGCGCCATCAATTGAGCTACACTAAGATCTATATTAACAATTCGTATTGGATCATTTAAAAATTCTATTTGTTGAATGACTATAATGAGTTTCCTAAGTCTATGTTAGTTAAAATCCGGTCTTATTTTTTAATGGGAATATGGATAAAGTGTTAATGACCCTTATATTGAGTCCAATTTGATCTCTCTCTCTTTCTCTCTCTCTCTATCTCTCTCTCTCGCTCTGTGAGTGCGTCTCTCTCTCTCTGTATACTTTTCTGCTAAGTGACAGATCCAAGGTACATATAACTACTCAGAGTCTGCTTTCAAACTCAACAAAGAACAGGCAAAAGATGAATTTGTTAGTTGCCTCACACATAAAATGGCTTATCCATACCCTATGTAGCCTATAACTTGTAAGGAAAATTGCATCCGTGTTTAGTTTCTAGTTGCCTTCTTCAGTACTTTGCCTTTTGGGACAAGTGCAGTTGGCGGCTTGTCTATTCTTCAGTGTACCACATGAGTGTTCTTCAGTTGAATTTCTGGGACAGCCACAATTACTAATGCAACGTTTACCAATTTGTGTTAAAAATATTATACAGGCTAACCAGAAGTGAAAAAATTTAAAAACAGATATGTCACAGTCTATGCGAATATCAAGTGCATAATTTAGGCAGTAATATAATTAAATCTTGTTAGAAAGAGCTAGAGGATTCTGCACATATAGCTTAAAATCTCTTAAATTTACCGAGAAGAGAAAGTCAGATTTCTAAGTAGAAAAAATATTTTCGAAAGTTGAACATCTGCAAAAGACGTCTCTAAGAAGTAAGGAAGGAATAAGTAAAAACAGGAAAAGCTGAATAAAGTTACAGCATAGTTTCAGTGTCGTAATAATTGTAGAGCTTTACTTAAGAAGATTAAAAAAAAAATAAATCCTGTAAACACCACTGCTTTACAGTAGCAAGCGGGGTTCTAAAAGACATCCTTAGTTTATCCAGAACTTTAACTTAACTAAGCGGTAACTACACTGGCTAAAGAAGTCTCAAAGACTTGTAAAACCACTTTGATGAACTATTTGTACTTCGTTACTATAGGTAAGAGCATCGTTAAAATAATGTGAAGCATTAGTTACAATATTTTACTAATACTACTGCATATCCCAGGCATGTATCCTCCACAGAGTTTAGCTAAGGTCTTACATCCATTGGTACGACAGCCAGTGTTATAAACCATAAATTAAACGAGCTAACTTTCATATTGAGATCCTAAACATTTAATTTAAACAAGCAACCACTTTGAAATAAAGAAAAGTCGTCAAATGCCGAAATTTTAAATAGATTTTGAACGTTAATAGCTTCCATTCACAGGTAACCCGTTCCAGTCTAACCTGGCGGTGTTTTGAGGAAATTTGACGTATTTGTCATCCCAGACAGATAAAACTTTACAAAAATCTTCCCTTCCTTTCCTTGAGGTATGTAGACCCACCTCTCTCCTACATATGCACATACAGGATTTGGTGTCGTTGTTATAAACATTGAGGTTGCTATAGACAGTGTATAGATGCTCCTGATGAACGAAATACAACAGCCACATTGTCCACATCGTATGTTCCCTTTTCTTGGACTCATAATGTTTATACCACCTTGTCGGGGCAATGTTAGGCACGTATGGTCGGAATGTTTTGTTAGGCTTTGCGAAACCATGGTACCATTTCTGAAACCTTGTCCACTGATACGGAGTGGGGGAAAGGCCCCACGAACCGAAAGCTTTATACATGAACACAGTGTCATTTTTTGGCCCCCTTAGGGGGCGAAATTTTCCGTCCAAAGTTTTCATTTCGTCGCTGTTGAGCGTTGCTCCCATAAAGTCCGTCCTATGACCATAGTATTGATGAACCGCTCTCAACCAGCGATACATGTATGGACTCACGCTTATGTCGTCCTCTAAAATCACTACCAGCTCTCGGGAGTTCAAACTCTTATCCGCAGGTGACCATGTGTCGATCCACTGTCCAATTATTCCTGTGTGGTTCATCTGGACATGGACTCTCGTAGATCCATGCTTCCAGTGAAATCCTTGAGCCACCTGTAGTGTTCTGTTGTCCACCACATCACTTCCGTTACGATCTATCCAGATCTCCATCCTAGCGCTATCTCCATCCAACTCCACCTCGTCGAGAGAGTTTAATAGTTTTAATAGCGACATGGGACGATTAAATGTCAGCACTATTACACGGAAGTCAACTCTCTCCGGATATGAACACGGGATGTCTGTCTCACAGGACAAAGTCTTTAGCTGGAAGACACTGAAGCCCTTAACGACGTCCATGTACTGGACCATGATCGGAAGTCCTGTGTAGACGACGTTAGAGTAGAGGAAGATACAGGCAAATGAGAAGAGAGATATGTAGAACAGCAGCAGGCGAGGTCTGACGCTGCTAAGTGATGCCGCCATAGTGATTTCTCTAAAGCTTTTGATGCTGCAAGCATCTGATTCTGTTTCAATGCGCGTTGAGTTCTCTTTAATTTGGCGAATCTTTGTGGTCATTCGTTGTGTTAGATAATCTACAAATAAACAGAGAAATACAATCAATGTATTTAGTTTCTACAGGCTACATAATGTGACTAGGAAAAGCTTTCCAACCCAAAACATGTTTTGTTTGGGATTCGAACCAACGATGGTTCAATTCACATCAGCATTACGTCATTTAAAACTTCATGACGCTACCTCTACGCTATTAAGACATTTTATATAATACTGGAGATTCCATGTCTGAAAACTTTTAGTAGAAGTAAACTGTTATGAAAGAGAGAATTACTCGACCGACATGTAGTTTAAAGAGGATAACTTGACATACTTTAGAGAGGATAACTTGACTTAATTCAGAGAGGATAACTTGACCTAGTTTAGAACGGATAACTTGACCTAGTTCAGACAGACATACTTATATTCTACTATGTTTCATAGCGAGATATTATAAAGCTGTCAGTGAACCGCTTTAGGATGTCTCGCCCGTTCAAGTGTAAGAAGGAGAAGATGATTTTATAGAACATCTTGAAGACGTTGTCCCAGAAGCTTTAAATAAATAAACCGAATGTTACAGGTGTCTGCGTCAAGATCCCCCTAACGCCAGTGCTTTGGTTAAAAAAAGCTAAGGTTAACGTCAGTTTCCTCACTCGAAAGCGATGTCAGTGACGGGCGAGCCCAGGATTTGAACCCCGCACCTACTGATCCGCGGTCGAGTATCTTCCCGACTTCGCCACTGACTCCAGCCAGTGGCAAAGTCTTGGGAATGCTTTGGAAATGCTTCATTATATTGTCAGGTCCAAGGTACAAATCCTGCCTAAGGCTTTAATATTTTCACATTAGTCTTCGCACACTGCCTTCTTTCTATCTGCAAATTTATCCTATCACAAATGATATAATGTGGTGTAACTTTATAATAAAATTCTAGAGTTGTAGTGATTTTCGATTGTTTTCATCATCCTGAGCTCGCCCGTCACAGACATCGCTTTCGAGTGAGGAAACTGACGTTAACATTAGCTTTACCAACTTTATCAGTAGCAGCTTAGTCTGCTTTTGCTACTCAATCAGTGATCGCTTGGTTTACACAGCAGTAAGTCTGAGTGCAACATCGAATGAGAGATATAAACTATATAGTAATTGAAAAACATGATGCTGATAGATTTCTACACACAAAGCAATGCATTGTTTTTATACTATTAGAATTATATACATGTATGTATTATTATCATCATCATCATCATCGATTCCTTGTGTTCTGAACCTAACATAGGGCGGCAACATTCGTTTCTCTTTGTTTCTATTCACTGTTCGTTTCTATCAACAGCAATCCTCACAACTTCTTACCACGAAATGTTCAATGTTCTCAAATCTCCGTTGATCGAGCTGAACCAAGTACTTCTAGATCTTCCTCTTTTCAATTTACATGTACTGTGATATTATTATATTATTACTCTTATGTTTTTTATAGAATCGGCTGTATGCACGAGTACGATATGGTTGAAGATTGCATTGGCGAAATAACCCATAACAAATGCGGCATAACACTGTGTAGGATATCAGCTAGAAGTATCGACAGCCTCTCAGCTGTTACCAAGTTACTATTTATTATTGATGAATTGTCAGACGTCAGATGTCAGACCTCTGTCTCAGTATGAACTCTAACTAAGAGAAATATATTAATAATTTGTACATAGTAATTTGTTGTTTTGTCCATGGGAGAAATGCTTTAGCCTAAATAAAAGAGTTTTTCCGAGTGATGATTGAAAGCAGATCGGTAACGGGTGATAATGAATTTCAACAATGAAAAGCACCAATCGATCAATATCTACCTATACAAATAGTATAATCTTTATCAGTATGAACTCTAACTCAATACGTTCCTGATTTCCTGTCGAATTTCTCTGACTGTATCCTTGAGATATAAAAATGAACGTTAAACAGACGTTAAACGTTGCATTACAGCCTTTACTACTGTCACGTTTTGTGCCAGGGAGCTGAGGAATAGACAACACGATGACTGAAGGTATGGTTAGTGACCTCAATGCAATGATTGAGGCGGTATTTTGACACTACCTCGGAATGAATATTTTTCAATGACATGTTGAAATTTATTGTCATATGACGACGAATCATTGTCATAATATGTCTGTAGAATCATTGCCATACCGTGACTATAGAATCATTGTCATGATATGACTATAGAATCATTATCGTTTTGATAACTGTATAATCAGTATCATAAAGTGTCTATAAAATCATTGTCATGATAAGTCAATACATTCATTTTCATGATATGTCTACATAATCATTGTCATGCTATGACTATAGAATCATTGTCATGATATGACTATAGAATCATTTTCAAGCGATGGCTGGTGGTTGCAATGATCTATTATTAAAATTAATGTATTAATGTCGCTGCGCTTTGGCACATTAGCATTCAGTTGTTATCGCTTCTCTCTCTTCAGTCTCGCCTGATACACAGCGTATTGATTTTAACAAAGCATTGTTTTAGTCAAGGTCATCACGTGACTAATCTAAAGTAAATACAGGGAATGTTGGCAAACGTTAAAAAAAAAAAAAAAAGCAGATTGTTTTGATACCTATGTTAACATGTTTTTAAGCATATTTTTACTTTTTGAAAGTTAAGGTTTAGCTTTAGGTTTAGGCTTAGGGAATGCGTTAGGGATATGGTTAAGGTTTAAGTTGAATGAAATTAGGGTTATATTAATGGAATTAAAGTTAGATTAGATGAAATTTAGGAAAGAAATAATGTGGTTTTTGACAATGATATAATGTCTCCGGAGGATTTACCAGAATTTACCAGAACTGCTACTATCTTTTGTTATTCAATCCTTAGTCAAACTTAAGCAGCAGGAACAAGGGAAGAAAGCCAAGGGCTTATTTTAATCCCCAATAAACATGATTACAACATCCGGCTTATTTTTAAAACTCTTCACCGAACCACATTGACAACCTGTTCACTCAAAGAGTTCCACCCATCAATCACTCTTGAGAAAAAGAAAACTTTCCGAAGTATGTCCTTACACTAGGCTTAAACAACTTTCAGTCATGACCTCTTAAACCATTATTATAGAAACTGAAAAAAAATGTTGCTCTTAATTCTCTAAGCCCATGCATTATGTTATAAACCTCTACAAGATCACTTCTAATTCTCGTGGTTTCTAGAGTTGTCAGTTGAACTACCCTTAGCCTCTCCTCATACCTTAATTAATGCTTTGAATTCTCTTCAAACTACAAGCCCTTAGGGTTTCCAAGCTAACGCTCTTGTTCAGTTAATTAGTATTCATTTTATACGCGAAAATTAGAGCTTGTCCAACCCCGTCACATGAGTTATCTCTCTCTCTCTCTCACTCTTTCTCTCTCTCTCTCTCTCTATCTGTACTGCCTACTGGCAGGTCCATGGCATATAGCGCCTACATTATTCCCCATCTTTCGCTTTCCTTTTCATGTCCACTTTTGAGGGCATCTTTAAATCATCTAACATACCTAATCTCGGCCTGCCTCTGCCTCTATTTACTTCCATTCTATCTTCTATGACCTCTTTTACTAGATTTTCCTCCATTAGAATGTGCCCTATCCAACTCTTCGTTATGTTTTTTAATGCATTTATCAACTGTCTATCTATCCCCACTCTGCTTGAGACTTCTTCATTTGTAAATCTTTTTGATTCAGCTAATCTTTTGCATACTTCTCCGCATCCACATTTCAATTTCCTGACATATTCATCTGTCAATTACATTGAGTGCATAGCGCACTCTTTTGGGTTTAATATTTACTAGTAACCAACCGTAGCCAATCAACGGAATTACCAATCCCTGGTGTACTAGTCCACCGATCAGACCACTAGTGTACTAATATACTAATGTCCTAGTGTACTAATGAACAAATGTAAAATGTACTGGTGTACAAATGTACCAATGTACTGGTGTACTAATGTACTAATGTACAAATGTACTAATGTACTGGTGTACTAATGTACTGGTGTACTAATGTACTGGTGTACTAATGTACTGGTGTACTAATGTACTGGTGTACAAATGTACTAATGTACTGGTGTACTAATGTACTGGTGTACTAATGTACTAATGTACAAATGTACTAATGTACCAACGTGCTAATGTACTGGTGTACTATTGTGCTAGTGTACTAGTGTATTTATACTAGTTCCTCTAACGGCAATATCAAATGCCCAGCAATAACACTCTAATTCCATTGTTATTGTTGTTTTTGTTGTTGTTGTTGTTTGGGAGAATAACATAACCACTGAGAATTTAGTTGCGAGTCTGGAGCTGCAGGGTTCAAATCCAGTGCTTTCCACCTCACTGACATTATATAGATTAGAAAATCAACGTTAAACTAGACTTTAGCATCAAAGAGAAACATCACAGCATAACGTTCTCTTCAATAGTCATCTGTTGAGAGAAAGAGAGCGAGAGAGAGAAAGAGAGAGAGAGAGAGAGAGACAGAGTGAGAAAGAGAGAGTCAGTGAAAGACAGAGTGTGAGAGAGCGAGATATAGAGAGGCAGATAGATAAGCAGAGAGAAAGAGAGAGAGAGAGAGAGAGAGTGAGATAAAGCAGAGAGAGAGAGATAGAGAGATTGAGTGAAAGACAGAGTATGTGAGCGATATAAATAGAGGCAGATAGATAAGCAGAAAGATAGAGAGAGAAAGAGAAAGAGAGAGTGCGAGAGAGAGATAGAGTGCGTGAGAGAAAGAAGAGAGATAGAGAAAGAGAGAGAGAGAGAGAGAAAGAGATAGTAGTAGAGGAATGGTAGCATATATCAATCATTCTGATACCAGTTCTATATCACTCGAAGTTTTCACTTTTTTATAATTATCATTGGCGCCCTTTGAGTGTCAGCCTATAGTATAGAAACTTTGTTTTAAGAATGTCACTCAATGACATTGATAGTTACTACATGTTTTAATTTCTCTCTGACTCTCTCTCTCTCTCTCTCACTCTCTCTATCTCTATCTCTTTCTCACTTTCTCTTTCACTCTCTCGTTCAATATCTCTCCCAATCTCTCTCTCTCTCTCTCTCTCTCTCTCTATCTATCTCTTTATCTCTCTCACTCACTTTCTTTTTCGCTTCCTCTTTCTTTCTCCCTTTCTCTCACTCTCTCTTTCTCACTCTCTCTCTCTCTCTCTATCTCACTCACTCTCTCACTCTCTCACTCTCGCTGTCTCTTTCTCTCGCTCTATCCCTCTTTCTCTCTCTTCTAGTTCAAATTTAAAATCTGTAGTGGCGTCAAATCCTCTTAATTGTAATTCAAAAACCATGACCTCTATTTGCTAAACTGTAATCCTACTCTTATAGCAATATCCCGCTTATTCCCGTTCTCTCTCACCCTGCCTCTACAGATCTTCCTGTGTAAACATTCTAAATATTAGCTCTTGAGTGGTTTTCTGTTTGCTTCTGCGACAACTAGGCCTATATTATTATACATTCCGAACAGGAAATCGATTCCTAATACTGATCTATCTAGAGCCAATGGAATTCGATTGTAAAAATTAATTAAATCAAAAGGTAAATGGAATAAATCGGCATCAGTGCTTTTAATATTTGCATACATAATCACTGCAAGCACACACAGACGCACACTCTTACACACAAAGACACACATACACGTACACGTACACGTACATGCATACACACATACACACACATGCATGAACACATACATTCACGCAGACTCAAACATACAATCACACAGACACACACATACAATCACAAGAACATCCATAAACATTCTTACCCTGCAGCCACTCTCACGCTCTCTCATATTAGTCGACTCATATTAGTCTAGAGAACACATGCAGTTCCTCTTTTATATTAAAATAGTCACATGCCCAACAAGAATATACGAATGCCTAATTTGGTAGAAAACTGACACAGTAATATACATGTATATGACTACTTCATAAAAACAATGGGCTTGAGCTAGAATGAGGTCGTAATGTCAAAATTACTTCTACAACTTTCTAGAAACTAAGCAGAATAAAAAAGGCGCCCAATTACTACATACGAAACGAAATTATTACTACTACCATATTCAGACAAGATTTTTTATGTACAGCTAAGAACTGGCAAGATATCGAGAGACAAAAATTATTAATTCACAGATCATATTAGACAGAGAGAGAGAGAGAGAGAGAGAGAGAGATAGAAAGAGAGAGAGAGAAAGAGAGACAGAAAGAGAGAGAGATATGCGTTTTATTTCTGCATCGACACCAAATCACTGACAAATACAAATATAAATATAAATAAGCAATTAAATGAAATAAAAAATTCTTAGTAAAACAGGGTATCACATACTACACCGGACCCTGTAATTTTGATTCGTACTTTGGCTTCATGTTTTGTTTAGGTTTATTTCAATTTTGTTTCCAATCTCATTGAATGACGGGGGAATATAAATGTATTCCTTCAAATCATCGTATCTCTCAGTGCACTGCCTACTGGCAGGTCCATGGCATATAACGCCTCCACTCTGCTCTGTCTTCTGTTTTACTCTTCATGTCCACATAAGAGTGGGTCTTTAAATCATCTAACATTCCTAATCTCGGCCTGCCCCTGCCTCTTTTTCCTTTCTTTCTATCCTCTATGACCTCTTTTAGCAGACTTTCCCCCATTCGAATATGTCCTCTCCATCTCTTCTACATATTTCTTAAAGCATTTATCAACTGTCTATCTTTACTAACTCTCTTCAGAACTTCCTCATTTGTAACCTTTTGAGTTCAGCTAATCCTCTCCATTCTTCTCCAAATCTACATTTCCAGTGCCTCCAGTTTCCTAATATCTTACTTCCTTAAGATCCATGTTACACTTCCATATATTAGGGTGGTCCATTCCTGTCGTTTCACTATCTTTATATTTGTTACTTTTTAGACTTTTCGTTTAAAGTTTCTTCATATTACCAATGTCCACTTTTGCTTGTGCAATCCTACTGCATATTTCAGTCTCAAAATTCTCTTCATCTGTTGTATTGTTGCCTAAATATTTGAAAAATATTTTTCGTTCGTGAAAAATTAAGCTAAACATTGGTTATACACTGTGTTTTTTATTACTGATACCCCACATTGCTTTTGCAATAAAGTCGTAAGGAGTTGACCAATGTTCTTGAAATTTACAGTACTTGACCAGTAGCTAGTTCTACCAAATATAGTGAAATTTAGTTTGAATATCTTTAAAAATGTGAAAGTTATATTTTTGCCAATAGGAGTGTGGTCAGATAAGAAATTTCCAGTACAGGATCACGGGCGTGTTACACGCAGCGTAAAATTATATCAATAAAATAATTACCAACACGTCATATCAAATTTCTGCTAATACTATTTAGAAGAGCAATCATTCCTTTTCAAAACGACGTTAAATACGGGCTGATATGTTCTTAATTGACAAAGTTATCGAACTTTTAATGCATGCATTGCATGAAGAGAAACGATTTCAACTCCTTGGAAATCAGGCTGGTTAGATATCTGGCTACAACTGACAGATACAGTTATGCATAAAAAGTTCAATAACTTTGTCAATTAAGAACATATCAGCATGCATTTTACGTCATTTTGAAATGAAATGATTGCTCTTCGAAATAGCATTATCAGAAATTTTAATTGTCGTGTTGGCTATTATTTTATAGAGATAATTTTACGCTGCAACACACCGTAATCCTGTACTGGAAATTTCTTATCGGAACCCACTTTTATTTGCAAAATTATAACTTTAACATTTTTAAAGACATTTAAACGCAATTTCTCTATGTTTGGTAGAACTGGCTGCAGGTCAAGTACTGTAAATTTCAAGAACATTGGTCAACTCCTTACGACTTTATTGCAAAAGCAATGTGGGGTATCAGTTATAAAAAACACAGTGTATATTATGCACGGCTTTGACATGTTGATAAAAAATGTCGATTAAAATTGAATATGCATGCAATAACGTCATTAAATTAATCAACGCATTAGCATTCATTAGCTAATATGAATTGGATTGGAATATACTGTTGACTTCGTTCAAAAGTATTAAATTTATGCAATTAGAAGACATGTTTATAGAAATTATTTTAATATACAACAATAAAATTATTTAAATATATCTATTACATCAAAGTATCATATTTCATATATCAGTTAATGTTTCCTCTGGAATAATTAGAAGCACTGGTTTGACAAATTCATTTAAGCTTAATATTCAGAATTAGTTGACAAATTCAATAAGAAATAGGAAGAAGAGTAGGATAGAACGCATTCTAAGGGGGAAGGTCTACTGAAAGAGATCATAGAAGGCAGAATGGAAGGCAAAAGAGGCAGGGGCAGGCCGAGATTAGGTATGTTATTAGGAATGTCTTGATAGCGTAGGGGTAACGTCATGAAGTTTTAAATGACTGATCCTGAGGTGAATTGAACCCTCGTGGGTTCGAATCCCAGCCGCGCTGATCTGAGAGTAAAATCTCAAACATTCACTGGACTGGCTACACGAAAAATGGACTAAATTGCCTAACGGTTTAATTAAACATGTGGTATTAAAAGTGATAGATATCAACATAGTTGATTATTTCACTATAATGCATGTTTACTTTTTATATTAGATGATTTAAAGACGCACTCATACGTGGAAATGAAAGGGAAAGCGGAAGACAGAGAAGAGTGGAGGCGTTATATACGATGGACCTGCCAGTAGGCAGTGCACTAAGAGAGAGAGAGAAAATTAGTAGAATTATATCGATTAGTAGCAGACCAATTGTGTTTAGTTAACTTAACTTATGGAGAAGTATCCTATTAAATAATATCATACTTTTCAATACAAACGTTTATTAAACAATCGCATTTGACCGGATAAATAGGTTAGATCTTGAAAAACTATCGCTAAAAATTCTTGTTTTGTAAACATATCTCTAACTAACTTATAATTACTGTACTTGTAAATTGTATGAAATCGAATCTCTCCTGTAGAATGTGTAATGCGCAAAATACTACAGTCTGCGGTTTTTCATATTGACAATGGAAATAAAAGGAAAAGATTACTATTACTATAATAAGCTTAACTGACCATAAAGACAACTCTAACGAACATCTATCCATATGACAATTATACTGAGATCCTATAAGTTCTCTTCTTTTTACGCCTTGAGTAATTGGCGGTAACAAATGCTTTTATCTGTTGACATGAGGGCGTCGTTTATTAAAGCTCAGTATGGTTAGATATTGTTAGTAATTAATACCGCATGAAGCAGGCTTGCTGAGTTACGCCCCAATCGAACAATTATCTAACGAATTTAGTTATCGATTTGTGGGTGTGCGCCTAGATCATAGCAAGAGATAAAGATCAGCATAATAGTGTTATATTGTTACAGAGTTGAGAGTAGAGCGATAATTGAATCAACCAATCATTCATTCAATCATTCAATAGTAAAGCATTCAATAAATCAGGAAATCAATCATTCAATTATATATTCAATTACTCAATGAGTCAATCATTCAATAAATCAATAAATAAACTAATCGTTCAATCAATAAATCAATCAGCAATATAAAGTCTCTGTTAACTTTAATTTAATCTCTCGAACGCCATATAAGCAACGAATGAGACCAGGATTTGAACCCCGCACATACTGATCCGCGGTCGGATATCTTACCGACATCGAAAATGACTGCAGTCAGTTTATTTCAATCAGTGCATATTAAACTCTGTCTCTTTTCCATTTATTGATTGTCTTATATCAAGACTTACCGGCCACGAATGTTCGCTAATAACATCATAAAATAATGTCTCATATTACAAGCAATATTCTCCTATCTAAACTCAAACTATAAATATGAAAATAAGAAAATCATATTAGTATGTTACGCTCACAATTCTTTAATAAAACTTTGGCTGAAATACAGCTGCTAACAATAATACCAAAAATTGGAATGCTAATTTCAATTTCGTGGAGGAAGAACATATCGAGACAATAGTCGTCAGTGCCAGATTTGCACTTGGGCAAGGGCTCAAATATTTTTACCTTAACCCATTCTTTCTTTGTTTACTGCGGTGGTCAGCTCGATAGGGTAATTTTGTATCTTCTAGCACAGTATGAGGCGGTACGATTTGTCATAGCATAGTACATTATAAGGCGGTACGGTTTGTCATAGCATAGCATGGTATGAGACGGTACGTTTTGTCATAGCATAGCACAGTATGAGACGGTACGGTTTGTCATAGCATAGCAGAGTATGAGGCTGACAAAGAAGTCGATATACCGACATACAGGTGAAGATGAGATACAATTTTACTTTACTTGAACGTTTATCAAACGTATCCAATGATTCTATACGTATTAGAAACAATAAACTGAAATCAATAGATCTTTTCGGTAATAGCTATAAATAGAACATCCGGGACACCAAATGTAAACAGTGGACAAGAAAACGTAAACACTGCATAGAATACTATTGAAATGTACTAGTTCCTCGTAAAATTTCTAATACAAGTTCTCTTTAGAAATGTTATTTACTTTACAACCTACTATACGGATTTTAATTAAAGAATAACTTAACACTTATAGTTTAACTCTGACACCCGTTATAACGATATGCCTGAATTATAACGAAGTTATAATATAGACCCATTACATTTACATGTAAATATATTTATCAGATGTCAACATAAACAAACCAGTGTTAACACGCAACAAAATATGTTTTCAATTATCGAACTGATCTATTGAAGTCTAATTGCACTGATACATGGCTTGTCTTGTACATGGCGTGTCTTGTTTTGAATCTATCTTAACTTCTTAACTAATCAGTCTCTATGACTGCTCTTATCCTAACGGCACTAGTATCATTAGATTATCATCTGTAATATGGACAGTTGAAACTTATGCAGAATAGTATCTTGTATTTGCCTATTGCTTTGGTTTATATGCCATGTATTTGCTTACTAGCATGGCTTATAGTTCTTGTAATTTCTTACTAGCATGGCTTATAGTTCTTGTAATTTCTTACTAGCATGACTTATAGTTCTTGGAATTTCTTACTAGCATGACTTATAGTTCTTGGAATTGCTTACTAGCATGGCTTATAGTTCTTGTAATTTCTTACTAGCATGGCTTATAGTTCTTGTAATTTCTTACTAGCATGGCTTATAGTTCTTGTAATTGCTTACTAGCATGGCTTATAGTTCTTGCAATTGCTTACTAGCATGGCTTATATTTCTTGTAATTGCTTATTAGCTTGGCTTATACTTCTTGTAATTTTATGTAAGTTTTGCTTATATTTTTGTAATTGTATATTAGCTTGGCTTATATTTCTTATAATTGTATGCTAGCTTGGCTTTATATGTCTAGCATTTGTCTATTAGCTTGGCCTATATTTCTTGTAATTATCTAGGGTTAGGGTTAGGGTTAGGTAACTATGCAATTTAGCACCCCATAGATTGACTTTTAACTAAATGGACCGATTGAACAGCTGCAAAATTATGCTATCGATTTTGGGAAAGAAAATGTGAATAGAAAGCTAAATGTTTATTAAATTTAACTTGGATTTTAGTTACATTTTAGTTTTCCTTAATACAATAAATTTCTCTTTTCAATGAACTTACAGTATTTCGAAATACGGCCCAGCACTACCCAATACTTTTTTTGCTATTTTTCCCTTAGTATAAATTCTGAGTAAAGGTCATATTTTCTACTAAGATATACATGTAGTTTTCTTGTAGTGATTAGGTTTCTATCAGAACAGATCAAGTTTGCAGCAGTGATAACATAATATAACAACAATTAGAGTGCCATAGATATCAATGCAGCATCGAGCAATGAGACAAAATCAAACCAGCGAACAAAAAGAAGGTCCAAAAACGGTGCAAATTCCAAATCCAGAAAATCAGTCCAAAGTAAAGGGAACTAAAGAAAAGAAGGTTTAGGCGAAAGTTTATAAACTGAACATAACTAGTATTGTTGTAGAGCGATACGGTTTTCTAAACAGAACTAGCAGTCAACACTGAGACATTGGAAAATTACCAGTAGAGACGGTGATTTCATAGGTAGATGTCCTTGCGTAATGAGCTTACACGAGATTACATGAACGTCTACTTTGATTCATCAAGTGCTCGAGTCGTTTAATCAACAAGTGGGCCGTAAAGCTGCTGTGTCATTTTTAAACTTTGCTTCTTTTTGGTAATACGATGTCACTAGTTATTACTCGTGTCGTAAAGGTCAAAGATGGAGGGAAGATATGAGAAATGCTATTTTTACATAATTATGATGTACTTACACATAATTATACTATAATGTTAAATAATTAATTAAAGTGCAGTAAGATCCATCAAAAAATATTAGGAAGAAGATTTGGGTAGGACACATTCTAAGGGGGGAGGTCTATTAAAAGAGGTCATAGAAGTAGAATGGAAGAAAAGAGAGGCAGAGGCTGGCCGAGATTAGGTATGTTAGATGATTTCAAGACGCACTCATATGTGGAAATGAAGAGGAAAGCGTAAGACAGAGAAGAGTGGAGACGTCATATATCATGGTCCTGCCAATAGGCAGTGCACTAGGAGAGAGATACGCTCCATATTGGGTATAGCTATAGTTGATAGTGTATTATTACGTATAATTATAGCATAATTATGTGCTATGTATAGCAAAATTCTGGAATATTAGTATTCCTCCTATCTCTCTTCCTTCATGAATACGCACAAAAATTAAGTTCTGACTGCACTCTACTGCACGCTAGGCTTTCACTCCAAGGTCGACTTTGGCTGTGATATCTGATGTGTAAGAGGGTCATACAAAGTAAATGGTTTTTCTATCTATCTATCCTCTGATTTGTCAAATAACAAGTCCACGGCACATATTTCTTGCTGACTTCCTGCTTTCTAGCTAAAACAGCTAATAAAGCTAATGCTACCGTCATTGTCCTCACTCGATAGCGATGTCAGTGACGGGCGAGCTCAGGATTTGAACCCGAACATACTGATCAGAGGTCGAATATCTTGCATACTGATCCACGGTCGAATATCTAAGGACGTAAAAGCAGTTCATAAACTATAAGGCTTATTACAAAGTCTTTGAGTCTTAATCAGACTTTAACATAGAGTTTATCCTGAAGTTAAAGTTTACATGACTATTTGAATTAGCTCTTTATACAGTATGTAACTATCATATAAAAAGCTAAAGCTAAGGTTAACGTCAGTTTCCTCACCGGAAAGCGATGTCAGTGACGGGCGAGCCCAGGATTTGAACCCGCATCAACTGATCCGCGGTTTAACTATCATATTATTTTGATTTTATACAGCAACACAAACAATAAGTATAATTAGACAACTGTTGCCATCAACAACAACATATAGCGCTATTGAATCGAGTCCAAGTCGATACGTACAGAAGAGTCCGGAAAAGGTTTAAAATCCAAAATCCTGAAAACCAGCTAAAAAATAACGTCAATGTTCAGAAATAACAGGCTTCACTTTAGGACCAATATACACACTCGAGCTACCGTTACAAGGAGTATATATGAATCTAAAAGATTTCCAACGACAATGTACGCAGCAGTCTAGTTTTATGAGCTAAAGGAGTTATAGCTGATATGTACGGTTAGGTTGTCCTGAGGTTTGTCATGGAAGAGAGAGAGAGATATGTTTATTACTATAGTTCAATTTGGAGAACGGCGTATAAGTAGTACATTATTTCAAGGTTAAAATTAGGATTAACTTCATAAACTTTCATATACCAGATGGATATAATAAATAATAGACATATTGATTCGAGACAGAGAGGGAGAGAGAGAGAGAAGAAATGATTTGGTGAAAGATGTAATTAAGAAAAGACTGGATTGAAAATGTTTAGAGGAAGACATAGACTTGGGATGCTATATGATTTGAAATCTAATTCACATATTGATATGGAGGGAAAGGCAGACTACGGAAATATGTGGAGAACTTATATGACATGAATCTGCCAATAGGGAGTGCACCGAGACACACACAGACATACAGAGAGAGAGAGAGGGAAGAGAGAGAATATAATTTTAATTTACTAAAGATTGGAAATATGTTAACTGGCTCGGAGATCATGAGGAAAAGGGTTTCATTAACGAGAGCTGACTGTAAAGATATAACCCATAACCCAATGATGTGAGGTTGTATGAGACAGAGATTATAACCCAATGATGTGAGGCTGTATGAGACAGAGATTATAACCCTATGATGTTAGGTTGTTGGAGACAGGGATTATAACCCAATGATGTTAGTTTGTTTGAGACAGAGATTATAACCCAAAGATGTTAGGTTGTTTGAGACAGGGATTATGACCCAATGATGTTAGGTTGTTTGGGACAGACTATAACCCAATGATGTTAGGTTGTTTGAGACAGGGATTATAACCCAATGATGTTAGGTTGTTTGAGACAGAGATTATAACCCAATGATGTTAGGTTGTTTGAGACAGAGATTATAGCCCAAAGATGTTAGGTTGTTTGAGACAGGGATTATAACCCAATGATGTTAGGTTGTTTGGGACAGACTATAACCCAATGATGTTAGGTTGTTTAAGACAGAGATTATAACCCAATGATGTTAGGTTGTTTGAGACAGAGATTATAACCCAAAGATGTAAGGTTGTTTGGGACTGAGACTATAGACTGGTTTAAGTGGAACTAAGATTACGTAAAAATCTAATGTAAATGTCAGTTTCCTCACTCGAATCAGTGACGGATGAGCCCAGGGTTTGAACCCCGCACATACTCGTCAAATATCTTACCGACATCGACACTTTCTCCTTCCAAGGCTGGATGATTGTGGTATAGAAAGATGATAAAAACTTCACAGATACGTTTTGTGTGGTTTACTTTATATTTTTTAAATTAACGGCCTAAGTTTGCTTTCTACTTTAGGATCTTAGAAAGCTTAATTTTCTACATTATACTAATTCATAATATTTAGAGATCATTTGGGATAAGCAAGCTGGCTAAAGCTGAGGAATTTGGGTACTAAACCGCTAAAGCAGGACCGGTTAGATATAGGCTTCTTTGTTTGACTTTGTTGTTACATATAGTATGTTTGATTTTCTGGATTTTGAAATTTCCACCGCTTTTGGACCTTCTTTTGCTCGCCTGCTTGATTTTGTCTCAATAGCGCTAGATGTTGTCATTGATGATTGTTGCACACTAATTGCTGTTATTATTATTATTATACAAAACGACTCACCTGGTAGGAGGACATTAGTAAACTGTTAACACTGTGTAATATCATCACGTCGAGCTATAAAACAACTGATTGGTATTCGATCTGTGACTCTGCAACTTCCGATATTATATCTCTGTCATCTAACACCGTTACTCTCATTCTAGCGGTCTCTCTATCTCTCTCTCTCTTTATCTCTCTCTCTATCTCTCTCTCTATCTCTCTCTCTATCTCTCTCTCTCTCTCTCTGTACATATATCACTTACTCTTTTTCTTTTTCTCTCTCTATCTCTCTCTATATATCTCTCTCTTTTTCTCTCTCTCTCTCTCTCTCTCTCTGTCTCTCTCTCTCTCTCTCTCTGTCTCTCACTAACTTTCTATCACTCTATCTCTTTTTACTCTTTTTATATCTTTATCTCTCTCTCTCTCTCTCTCTCTCTCTCTCTCTCTCTTCTCTCTGTCTCTCTCTGTGTACATATATCTATTACTATTTTTCTTTTCTATCTCTATCTCTCTTTCTTTCTCTTTCTCTTTCTCTCACAGTCTCTCTCTCCCTCTCTCTCTCTCTCGCTCTCTCTCTTTGTATCAGTTCCTCTACATCTCAATTATCCCTCTCAATACCACTTTCTTTAGTTCACTCCTCATTTCTCTCTCTCTCTCTCTCTGTAATTCTATTTTGCATTAAGTATATCTCTCTCTCGCTCATTCTCTCTCTTGTTCTGTCAAGTCGCCGGTGCGATGTAAAAATTGCCACTCACATTTAGCAGCCGCGCTCCATACAGAGCACTCCGTCGATCAACCAGTTAAATCCTTCACAAACGATATGCCTTTATTTACACCTTAACGTAAAAATTACAGTGGAAATAATATGGCTTCTGTAGTAGCTTCACGTTGCTTTTCTCAGTTCCTCAGTCGCATCCTACAAGTCGTACAGTTTACGTTTATTTAATTCTTCTCTGTCCCCGATAACACATGTGAATCTCTCTCATTATCTCATTGTTTATCTCATTGTCTCCTTTTATCTCTCAGAGGTTATCCCTTCTCTGTTTATCTCTTACACTCTCTTTTCTCTCTGTTTTTCTCTGTGATTTTCATAATTTTATTAACTACTCAAAATCCACACATTCTCAATTCATTCAAATATTAGCCATAAATCATTCCATTGCCTATATCGCTAGTGTAAAATAAAATTCAATACAGTAGGCCCATGAAAAGTCAACTGGATTTAGCAAATTGTTCCTGACTATAATCTGCATAAAGGTTTCTATTTTTATTTTTTGGTTTTTAAGTTTTTTGTGCGGGGTTCAAATCCTGGGCTCGCCAACCTTTTCACTGGCATCGCTTTCGAGTGAAGAAACTGACGTTAGCATTAGCTCTGCCAGCTTTTAGTGAGAATGAAAGTTAAGCAGATAAAATGTCGGTCGATGAGGTGTTCTATGTTATACAGGAAAGCTAATAATTGTAATGTTAAATGATTTGATATTGTTGTTGCTGTTTTTTTTAAAGAGTTTGAGTTTTAGTGATAGAGAGAGAGAGAGAGAGAGAGAGGTAGAGAGGGAGAAAAAGTAGAGATAATTAGATGGAGAAAGAGAGGAAGCGAAAAAGGCATCTCTGACATTGCCGTTTGTCAAAGAACAGGACGTCAAATTTAAATTCTTATTGATTGATTGGTTGACTGAGAGAGAGAGAGCGAGAGAGAGAGATAGAGAGAGAGAGAGAGAGAGAGAGAAAGAAAGAGAGATAGTGAGAGATAGAGAGAGGGGTGGTTAAGTAGGTTAGGTTAGCTGGATGCATAGTCATTAAGCTTTAATGGAGTTGATGAACCGATATTTTACATTACAGCTCTGATGTTAACAGCCATGGTATCATTTTATATTATTGGCCTCTGTCACGCCATGAAAGAATAACACATACTAAATAATAGCATTAGCTGATTAACGTTCGTTTTATCTCCGCCGCACATCCATTTACCGAAGTCTAGACTGTCGCATTGGTTGTGGTTCCTAAAAATAACTACTTAGGTATGGATGAATTTGTATCATGAAACTCTGATTGATTGATTGATTGATTTACTTATTTATTGAGTGATTGATTGATTGATTGATTTACTTATTTATTGGGTGATTGATTGATTGATTTATTGATTGATTGATTGATCGAGTAGTTAAATCAAAATTTTGACTGGCTAAATCAAAGCATTATTTTGTAGAATTATTGACAGATTGATTTTGCCTACTGTTTATCATGACATTATTTTTGCAATGGACATGCAATCTTCAGAACACTTGAGAGGATTGTCGAATATGCAACCAATAGCTCAATAAATTATAGCCACTGAGATGCATTGCCGTTGTCTTCTTAATTTCAAGCCTAATCCGATCAATGTCAGTATAGAGTTATTTCCGGTTATATGAATTAAATCTTTCTCAAGGTAATTAGAACATCGTTAAGTGCTAATCTTCCAGAAATCAAAACTACATTGTATGCCACGTGTTGACAAAACATTTGATAGGAATATACTAGTGTAATCTAGCGTCTTGTTCAAACATGTATGTCAGTGGCTTATCCAGGGGTAAGTGGGTCATGGCCTCCCCGATATATCAAAGCACTTTTTAAAACTTTATTTGCTCGCTCTCTCTCTCTCGCTTATTGAACTCTCGACTGGCAGGTCCATGGTATATAGCGCCTCCACTTTTCTCTGTCTACCGCTTTTCTCTTCATTTCCACATATGAGTGGGCCTTTAAATTATCTAACTTTATTAACTAAGAAGACTTAGTGGTTGATCCAGGGGGGGGCTCGCCGTTTATAGTCAGTCATACATATATGACTGACTATCCACTTATTAAAACGGTTTTCCCTCAACCAAAATAGTGCCAAACGTTCCCTCACCCCCGAAACAATTCCTGGACCCGCCTCTGAAGTAAATCTGTGAAACTAGGAACTGGTTAAATTTAGTTCAGTCTGACGGTAACCACTCGTGGACAGCACTTAGTTACTTGTCTTACATTTTGCTAGTATAAACCATTTTTTAAAATTATTATCGACAAACACAATAACATCAATTGATAAGAATAGCAACCATAACATCAAATTAGCAAACATAGAAACCGTAGCATCAAATGCCAAATACAGTATTCATAGATTAAATTATGAAAAAAGCTAATGTTAACGTCAGTTTGCTCACTCGAAAGCGATGTCAGTGACGGGCTAGACCAGTATTTGAACCCTACACATACTGATTCGCTGTCGAATATTTTACAGACATCGCTACTGGCTCTAGCCAGTGGCGATGTCGAAATAGACCAATAGCAACCATAGCAGATGAAAAAATGTCTAATAGAGATAAAAAAGATAGGACCCATAGTAACAGTTCGTATATCAAACAGTGAATTGAGAACACGAATAATCGAGAATAACATCATACTAGTATGAAGCAGTTTGATAACTATGTTAGAATACAATGATCTCGAGAGCTGATCTCTAAAAACAGAGACGTGACTTTAAGCTTTCGTTGCAGTCACCACAACCCTTATGTATAAAGATATGCAGGACAAACCTTCTACCAACTAGACCATAAGTTCACGAGTCAATAGGAAATACAGTATACTCGTTCGTAACTTTCCCGTTATCTGTTCGTAACATGTTACCTGTTTTATATTCGTAACATGTTTGAATGTTATCTGTTTATAACATGTTACCTGTTTGTAACATGTAACCAGTTATCTATTCGTAATATGTTACCTGTTACCTGTTTGTAACATGTTACCTGTTATATATATATATATATATATGTAACATGTTATATGCTACCTGTTACCTGTATGTAGCATGTTACCTGTTATCCCTTGTAACATGTTACATGTTATACGTTACCTGTTTGTAACATGTTACCTGTTATCTATTCTTTAAATGTTACCTATCACACGTTACCTGTGTGTAACTTTACAATGTTCTGAGCAGTCACAACATAACTAGATAATTAATGTATAGGAAGCTTAAGCTCAAGACTTGTTCTGTATTCTTTAGTTTATTCTCCTATTGGCTCGGTCAGGCATTGAAACACAGAATTTACGAGCTAGATACTTAGTGTTATGAATTGAGCAACATGCCTCGGGATACATCGAGAAATTAAATAAAACTTTATACTTTCTATTATGCTGTCAAATTTCAGGTTCAATGCTCAAATTCATACTCTTATTCTCATTGTACTCTACATATGGAACTACTGGACCTATTTTGAATTCAATATTATAATGTAAAACTCACTGTTTAGTTGCGCGATTAAATTACCCTTTTTATAAATATAATATTTTTAAAATTCCAAATATTATATAGTCATTCGAAAAGTATTTAGAGAATAATCTCAAACTAAAATTGTTCTTAACAATTATTAACAAATAATAAAATAGTTGCGCGTTAATAAAAATCAGATAAAATATTATTCATAAAGAGAGATTCGTTGCTATTGTTAAAATTAATAGGCCTATTAATAATAAATAAGCGCGACTAATCAAATTTGTTACTTATTTAGTCCAAACTTACAGTAATAATTCTACATTTATCTAGTCTTCTCTGAAATTGTCTAAGCTTCACGATGACAACGGTGTATGGTCTTGATTTATATTTGTTTTTCAAATTGATCACAGGTCAAATGGACACAGGTCGATGGATACAGGTTTGTATCAATCTCTTTGATGAGCTACACAAATACAAGATAAGCAATTGAGTACATGTAATCATTCTGTAGGAGGGTATATGTTGATAAAGCTATAGCGTATAGAATAAACAAGACATTAAATTAATAAGCATAGTCAACACCCTTTCTACATCCCTACTCTATCATATCTCCATATCCCTACTCTATCCTATCTCATCATCCCTATTCTATCCTATCTGTGGGTTCAAATTCTGGGCTCTCCCGTCACTGACATCGCTTTCGAGCGAGGAAACTGACGTTAACCTTAGCTTTACCAGCTTTTATCTCTACATCCCTAGTCTGTCCTATATTTATATCCCTACTTTCTCCTCTCTCTACATCCATACTGTATCCCATATTTATATCCTTACTGTATCCTATATTTATATCCATATTCTATCCCTTCTCTAAATCCCTACTTTATCATCTATCTCTACATAGTAAGCTCAATGGGTTTTTCTAATCCATAGAGACTCGAAATCAAAACGGGCGTTAAAGTCTGTGTGGGTAATTATTTAACTCAAAATTTTAATGGACGCCATACTGAAAACTCTTGCGATTTGTAACAAAATAGTTATCGATTTAAACCCAAGCCCATAAATCATTCATTCAATCATTCATTATGCTTCATTTAATGGCGGCTCACTATTCACGAACAGCTGGAAACATTTGAGATAATTACAGTCTGTACGACAATGTGAAATCTGAAGCCGTTCATGACAACAAAAAGCACTGTAAAACCAGTCACAAATCGATAGTAAAATAAACCATAGGTTGCAGAATTAAATGTTGTAATCTAATTTTTTAATAATGTCGTTTATTAAAGTGTATTCGTATCCCGTCCCAGGTTAAACTGAAATTTTTGGGAAGATGATGATGATGATGATGATAATGATGATGATGATGATGATGATTGTTTAAAGAGTTTAGTTTACAGTATTTAATAGCGTAGGTCTTACAGTTCTATTAATTTAGATGGTTCACAGGAGTGTGATAAAAATTTCTTTGAGAAAACATCATCATCATCATCATCATCATCATCATCATCATCATCATCATCATCATCATCATCATCATCATCATCATCATCATCATCATCATCATCATCATCATCATCATCATCATCCTCTTTTGTATCTCAACTTAGTTAAGGTCTACTTTTAAACTATTTTGTATCAGTTTCTGGTGCCTAGGCGCTCACCAACCGATTGCCCTTTCTCACTTTGGTTTGAATCTTAGTGCTTTTCCGTCTATTACGATAAGAGCAGTCTACCGTTGGTCTGTTCTTCAGCAACTCGGCACAACACAACTTTTTATGATAATAAGATTTGATTTAACGCCCAGTTCTTAAGCCTTGGAATCTCATGAAGATTGATCCTGCTCATATACATTTGGATCCAGAAGACGTGAGTATCCTTGTATCATTTACAGTCTATTCTAGAGCACTGCCCAATGACAGGTCTGTGACATATAACTCTTCTAACCAATTCTTTCCTCAGCCTTTCATTTTATCTCTATTAATTTGTTATCAGATCATCCAGCATACCATGTCTCGGTCTTCCTCTAACTATTCTCCCATGCATTCTTTCTTCTATTGCATACTTTAGCAAACCACCCCCCTCTAATATATCCTATCCATCTTTTATTTCTATTTCTAATCATATTAATTAACTGTCTTTTTGTACCAATTCTTTCCTTTTCAGTATCACTCCATATAATACTTCCATGATGACGTGTTTTCCATGTCGTATGTTTTAAACCATTTTCCACAGACTTAAACCTAACCTAACTTAGACCACAGTATTCTAAAGATGCTCTTTGAAAAGTAGCCATACAGGTCTACTGCTATTATTTTGTTTATAGTTTTCTAATTTTTCATTTTCTTACACGAAATCCGACCAAATTGTTTTTCATTGTTTGATTTTCATGAAAATATTGTTCGTCGTAGAAACTCTTTATACTGTTATTGAAACATCTTGTTCGCTGTCCTTTTTGGTTGATATATGTAGTCGTGCAGCTAAACAATCACAGTCAAAAGTAGGCAAGTTCCATTAAGTGTGACATTTTCCCTTGTTTGCTTCTTTTAATTTCCAATTGCTGTTGTTGTTTTTGTTGTTGTTTCTCTGTGGTTGATATTCTATGGAAGCCTACATGTGTTTGTTGTTTGATAATTTATGAATAGTTTGTGTAACTAAACATTGGCGATATTCTAACGACATTTAACAAACATTTTATTCTTGGAAGCTTTCAAAATCAGGATACACAGTTAGCCTACACATCTGTCTCACAGAAGATCATAAAATTATATATGTGTATAATGGCGCCATAAAATAGACCTGCGAGTATTTGCGAAGTGATAATAATTGTGAACTGCAGTGGAATTTCATGAATGTTTTATGAGAGTTAATTAAATGATAATGGCAACAACGCACGATACGCTAAAGGTCTGAATTAGATAAATTTTCCTTTAATATACAGTTTATAACGACAGCATCACATTGTTTTTTAAAGCTGGTAAAGCTAAGCAATTTCCTCACTCGAAAGCGATGTCAGTGAAGGGCGAACCCAGGCTTTGAACCCCGTATAACTTACCCGGTAAATGATCCGGGAATAACTTACCGACATCGCCATTGTCTCCAGCAAAAAATACATAAAACAAATATTCGAATCATATGATACTCAAATGGCCAGAGGCCTAAGGGAAGTATCTGTTACAAATTGTCGTTATCTCCTTTTCCTCCTTTTCTTTAATCTCCTTATCATTGCACATATATTCTGGATTTTTGAATTTGCACCGATTTTGGACCTTCTTTTTGCTCACCGGCTTGATTTTACCTCAATATTGCTCGATGTTGTCATTGATGACTGTATCTCTCTAATTGTTGTTAGGTCATGTTGTTGCGAGACATGGGCATACGGGTGATAAAGAGAAAGGAGAAGAGGGTAAATTGACTTTATATGGGGAAAACAAGTTTTTATTATCAGCGACAATTGAACGATAATAAACTATGTGACTGCTTAGTAATTTACAGTAATTAGACAAAAATTCTATGAAGACTTAAATCTTACTAAATTTACTTTAACCACAGGTATGGTGCTAGATAAGTGGACAGGCAAGGACATGGAAAGCGAACAATGCTTGTTTGAGTAGCGTGATAGATAGATATCTAAACAGTTTAATGTTAACCTGACTAATCCACTTTCTATCAGCAAATAAATAATTCATAGTTAGCGTTTTATAGCTGTGGTTGGTGTTCAATATCTGTAGCATCAGAGAATAGTGCAGTGCATTGTCAACCTTCAGAGCGTCACGTAAGGATGGGATGCTTTTGCTCTACAAATAGTAGATCAAAGTTGAAAAAAGAGTACGAAAAGTATGAACAACTGAAATAAATCAGAAAAATAATAAAAATCAGAAAACGTTTGAATAGTTTTTTTGAACTTATATTCAATGAACAGTAAACGATCCTCACAGGATCGTTTACTGTTCAGATTTCAGTATCTGTTTGATTATCATCGTCATCATCAGTTCCTTGAGTTCTGGCACAATATAGGGCGGAAACATTCCTCCATTCTTTTCTATCATCAGCAATCTTCACAGCGTCTTCCCATGAAAAGTTTAATGCTCTCAAATCCTTGTTGATCGTACTGAGCCAAGTACTTCTAGGTCTTCCTCGTTTCCTTTTTTCCTTGAGTTGGCTTCCAGTTAACTGCAGTTTTTGCGTATCTATCCTCAGACAGTCTCAGTGTGATTATACGTGCTCATTAGAGGGATTGGACTCGCACTAATTAATATATTGATTGATTCACGTATTAAAATAGTTGGCATCTCTCTCTCTCTCTCTCTCTCTCTCTTTCTCTCTCTATATATATAGTGCTGCGCAAAGCGGCAGGTCTAGAGTAATGGAGTCAGGTCCAGAGTACATATTCCTACTCACATGTTGCTTTTCACTCTCCATAATATGAGCACACCTTTAAATCTATTGCCTGGGTCAGTGGCGATGTCGGTAAGATATCGGACCTTATATCAGTATGCGTAGGTTCAAATCTTGGGATCGGTCTTTACAGCTTTATTCCAGATGATACTGGCGTCGTTTAAATTTTAATAGAATTTCTAAATATTTTTAAACTTTTGCCTTGTATCCATTTACATGTCCAGTGAATTCATTGAAAGACGTTAAACTGGATTACATTCAATGGAAACAGTGGCGATCGCAAACTGACATCGCTTTCGAGTGAGGAAACTGACGTTAGCATAAGCTTTACCAGATTTAAAAAAGTTACTTCCGTTAAACATTCTACTGATCGACTTTACTGACATCGTTGAAAGGAACCTCTGTATATATTCAATGTCACTAATTAGTTATATCTGCCTCGTAAACAATGTATATCTTGGATATATATTTGGTTTACTAGAGAACCAATTTTGGTAACTCAGCTATTGCTTCTAACCTAGTGATAGCTGGTAAAACTAATGTTTAAGTTAGTATTCTCAATCGAAAGCGATGTAAATGACGGGCGAGCCCAGGATTTGAACCCCGCACATACGGATCCGCGGTCGAATATCTTACCGTCATCGCCATTGGATCCAGCCATGCCTCGTAAAACAATGTAGTAGTTTGCTACTATTGTAAAAAACTTCTACACAGTAACTTTTTCCTTTTGCTTTCTTATTTCATATTTACAATTGCTAGTTCACCACTCCGTACTTTTTTGCGTATCTTCAGATATGAACAAATACAACATTGAAAGGAATCAGTCTTGCAATTGGACAAATTAAAGTCCTTCAAACCGATTTGTGGCCGAGTTACTAACACGCTTTCCTGGTAAATTAGAGGCTAGAGTTCGAAATCCCTACTACTAACCGCCTTCGAGATCATCAAGCGAACTCAGTTCGTCAAAGAGTCAGTGGCGATGTATGTAAGGTACTCGACCGCGGATTAGTTGGTGCTGGGTTCAAATCCTGGGCTCGTCCGTCACTGATATCGCTTGCGGATGAGGAAACTGACGTTAACATTAGCTTTAGCTTTTTTAGTGGCGTTTATACAACTAGACGATATGATCCTCAGTCGGATATGTTACATCGTCACTGCCTCCAGCCAGTGGCGATGATCCGTGTGTGCAGAATTAAAATCCTGGGCATATAAATTACTTCTTTGATGTTACATATCCGACTGAGGATCAGTATGTGTTGATTCAAATCATGGGCTCTCCCGTCACTGATATCGCTTTAGAGAGATAAAACTGACATTAATTTCGACTATCTTTATCTTTAGCTTTTGCAAACATGTGACTAATCAATCACTGCGTTCAACTGATAAGGTTAAGTGGTTGACGATAATCGTTTTGCAGGAAATAATAATCGTTCCAACTAGCTTACTTTCTTAGAAATGGAAAGAAATATTTTCTGCAGATTTTTAATGTTTAATTCACAAAAGTTCGTTCGTTAGGAAGTTCTATACATATAAGATTAAGCAGATTATATTTCTGGTCTTCTAGATATATTCTCCTTTCTGGTATATTCTAATAATAATAATAATAATAATAACAATAATAATAATAAAAGTTTAACGCCAATCCTGCTAGCAGTAAATCTTCTGACCTCATATGTCCCCATGATACTGACTCATCAACTGATTCCTCTGCCATTCGCCATCCCACGCTGTCACAACCCATTATCAAATACATTCCGAGGTCTGCCAGAGCTCCCTGTGCTAGAGCTCTGATTGCTATTCTTACGAACATTTCCAGAAATTCTGAGAATTTAGTCAATTGGGACAATCTCTTTAATTTTGCTTCCTCAACCTTATCAGTTCCTGCTAAGGTGGGGAACAAAGTTAGTTTGGCAAATCTCATTCGGAATCGTCTATCTAAAGATCAGATTACTCACAACATTGATGTACCTCAAGAGGAGGCCCTTGGAAAGAAAAGGCTTTTCTGTAAATCGTCTCTTTCCGCTTCAGTGCAATCCAAGTTAGAGGAAGGTAATATACGAGCTGCGGTCAGAATTCTCTGCTCGGACGATTCTTTAGCGGAAAATAATGAAAATACTTTCAAACAGCTGTTGGATAAACATCCTACTAAAGCTGAGTCTCCTAACAATCTTTCATCGACTCCAACACCTGCGATCCAAGTCGAAGAAGACATTGTGTTGAAGGCCGTGCTAAGCTTTACCGCCGGAACCGCTGGCGGCCCTGATGGCTTTCGTCCTCAACATCTCAAAGATTTAGTTTCTTGCAAGGAGGTAGGTGCTCAGTTACTTACTGCAATCACTGCTTTTATTAACTGCCTAATTCAGGGGGGCTGCCCTATTCAAGTACGACCAGTACTTTTCGGAGCCAACCTAATTGCTATTCAGAAGAAGAATGGTGATATTCGTCCAATAGCCATAGGTTATACATGGAGGAGACTAGCGGCTAAATGCGTGAACATGTATGCTCTACCAAAGATCTCTGACTATCTTCGTCCCATTCAGCTGGGTGTTGGTGTATCAGGTGGATGTGAAGCTGCAATTCATGCTACCCGTCAGTTTATAACGAATTTGACTCCGGGTTTCTCTGTAGTTAAGTTGGATTTTGCTAACGCATTCAACTGCCTAAGTAGGTCAAAGATGTTAGAAACTATTCACAGACTTCTGCCGGAGATATTCAGCTTTTGTTCATCTGCCTATAGCCAACCGACCCTTCTCAAATTTGGGAATCAATTCATCCACTCTAGTGAAGGAGTTCAACAGGGGGACCCTTTGGGCCCGTTACTTTTCTGTTTAATTATTCAACCTGTACTTACCCAACTTCAAAGTACTTTCAGGCTAAGCTACCTGGATGATCTAACGCTCGGAGGTTTAGATAGTACGGTAGCTAATGATGTTAGGATTATTTTGTCTAAGGGGCAGAGCTCGGTCTGAGGCTCAATTTAAACAAGTGCGAGATCATCTCTAAGACAATTACTCATGATGATCCTCTCCTAGAATCTCTCATGAAAACTTCAATCACTGATGCGGAACTTTTAGGTGCTCCTCTAACTGTAGGCCATGCCATGGATACTAAACTTGAGAAACATGTTGCGGATCTACAGAGAGCTGCTGCAAGATTGAAGGATATACAGCGTCATGATGCTCTGATCTTGCTGCGCTACTCTGTTAGCGCTCCTAAGGTTATGCACACTCTGCGTTCTTCACCCTGTTTTCAACACCCATTACTTCAGAATATTGACAAGATTTTAAGAGACTGTTTGTGCAGCCTGATAAATGCAGATTTATCAGACTCTCAATGGCAGCAAGCAAGTCTTCCAGTTCGGAACGGTGGTCTCGGAATTCGCAGTATTTCTCAACTGTCTCCGTCAGCCTACCTGTCGTCTTATAATTCAACTCGGAGCCTTCAAGAAGAAATACTGAGAAGCAGTGTCTCTTACATCGATCCTGTGTACATCAAAGCTGCTGAGTCAATGTGGTGCAGTGAAGTCGAGGCCAGCGCTCCAGTCGGTCCTGCTGCTGGAATTCAAAGAAATTGGGACGATTGTATTGTGAAGAAGAGCTTCAATCAGATTCTAAACTCACTTTCTGACTTGAAAGAGAAAGCTCGACTGATTGCAGTTTCGTCTCCACACAGTAGTGACTGGCTGCACGCGCTTCCGATTGCCTCCTGCAGATTACGCCTTGACGACGAATCTATCAGAATAGCAGTTGGCCTTCGTCTCGGCACCAAGCTTTGTGAAATTCACCAATGTGTGTGTGCGGTAGTCTGGTAGATCCTAAAGGTCATCATGGACTTTCCTGCCGCAAGAGCGCTGGCAGATCGAGCAGGCACCACAACATAAATCACATAATTTGGCATGCCCTGATTAAGGCCAATATACCCTCCAAATTAGAACCGACTGGAATTTCTAGATCAGATGGCAAAAGACCAGATGGTCTTACTCTGATCCCGTGGAAAGGTGGCAAATCTCTGCTTTGGGATGTTACAGTAATAGATACCGTAGCTAAGTCTTACTTAAACGTGTCTTCGGTGTCAGCTGGTGGAGCTGCTGAACTAGCCGCCGACAGAAAAATAAGCAAATATCATGAATTGTCTCGTAGCTATTGTTTCATACCACTTGCTCTCGAGACTTTAGGTCCTATGAATAAGGAAGGAAGCGAATTTATTTCTTCACTGGGTCATCATTTATCCGCCGCTACAGGAGATAAGCGCGAAACCAGCTTCTTGAGACAGAGACTCTCAATCTGCCTACAGAGATATAATTCCATCTGTGTAAGGGGGACCTTTAGTGCAAATCGGACAGATAGCTATGTTACAACTGAAAACACTCTTGCATCTGATTATCTAATTCGTTCTACTTCTCTCTCCAACAGCTTGGCTCACACTCAGAATTTAATTTCACCCCGCCATTCTTCAACAGTCTACCCACATGCACAGCTCCGTTCGGAATATCATCATCATGGTCAGACTGATAATGAAGTTCTTCATGCACATCAACTAGTTTCTGAAGATCTTCATGAACTTCAACCCGAACTTACGGCACCTGCTAGAGGTCTTGCCAAGGCTGATGCAACGGAAGAAAGTGATGTGATTAAGAGAGTTTTGTCTACTAGTCCATCTACAGACGCTTACCCTCCTCAATCTGCGCTATTCAAATATGACGCTCACAACCCTTACAAGACCTCTGACTTAACTTCCACCCCAACTGTGACTGCTATCTACAAAGGGAGCTCCTTAGGTTTATTGGAGAGTGACTCAGAGGCTATTCAGTCAGTGTGCCGAGGTTATAAGCCCATCTCACTGCGCCGTCTCGAACAGGGAGTCCTGGGCTACAGCCTCAGGGAGCGTTTCTCCGCCGACTCTCAGCCCTGTCCTCCACGGCGTACCAACGCCGTATCCCCTAGATGCTCGAAGGCCGAGACCCTCATGGGTGCCTCCAGGGATGGTAGGAATAAATTCCATTCGAGTAGGAAGAGGCAGGCATCGAGGCTGTCATTGGTCGATCCTCGGAGAAATTTAAGCAGTCAGCCTGTCGAAGGGCTTGAAGAGTCAGAGATTGTGGTAAAGAGAATGAATGAAATTTTCACGAACCGAACGTGGGTCGCTACATATCACAACGACCAGAGGCGCATTAAAACAGTGAAGGCTAAGAACTACGGGACTCACGAGAGGACAATGGAACAGAGGCCTGACGAATGCGGTGGCTTCTCTGGTACTCAGGCTGGCTACCCCTCCTCACCCAGCCATATGTCCAGATCTCCCTGCAATCAGCGGCATGCCCCGTCCAATCCCAGTCACGCTTCCCCTCGACATTCCCTGCAGAGTTTATCACGGAATACGACAGGGGAGGCAGGGAGAAGGGCGCTGGGACTTATGTCTGAACGTGCAGAATCCGCTAATGGAATCGTGGAAAGGATTTATAGCGTTGCGGAAAGCAAGCCCGTGTGGGGTTGCAGCTGGCATTCCTGTGGAGACTTCATAGCAACATGCTCCATGGATAACAACTCCAAGATATGGGACATCAACAGTCTGCGATGTCGCAACACGTTGAGAGGTCACACGGGCTCTGTTAACAGCATACAGTTCCTCTACTACTCCAACACTGTGCTCACCTGCTCTGCTGATAAAACTATCTCGCTCTGGGACGCCAGAACTGGTATATGTGGTCAGACCTTCTTTGGACACAATCATTCTGTTAATCACTGTACATTCAATCTCAGGGGTAACACGGTGGCTTCCTGCGATTCTTTTGGAATAACTAAACTGTGGGACGTGAGGAAGGTGGCGGAGCTTACCACAGTGGACGTTGGACCGCATCAAGCCAACATGGTCGCCTTCGATCCCACCGGGGCGCTGCTTGCGGTAGCCAGCAATGATGGAAGCATTCGTACCTATGAACTGGACACGGGAAATGTGAGTGCACTGACGGGTCATGAGGACGCTGTGCAGTGTGTCACATTTGACAGGAACGGGGAATTGCTCGTGTCAGGTGGAATCGATCTCTCTGTCAGGATCTGGACTTAAGCAGCTTCCTCGCGTCAGTGATGGACGAGGATATGAACGTTAAATCCACATTAGCCATTCAATATTCATGTGTTATTCATTATTCAGTGAACTATTGAGTCTTTGAGAATAGATTTTAAAATATATTATAACTTAATTATCTGTTAATAATAATAATAATAATAATAATAAAAAGAGAAAAAGGAGATACTCGAGGCTAGAATGGCCTCTGTGTCCCAAGGGTCCCTCCCACTAGGGCCACAGCACAGGGCAGGCTGAGGCTGAGAGGCAGAGCTCATCGGGTTTTACAAATCAGAGCCCTAATCAAGCGGAAACTAGATCCCAGAATTCTCTAGGAACAGCTACCCAGATTTCAGGGTTGTTTACTTCCAAAAGCGTTTCTCCCAACAGAATTCTCACAACTGCCTCATCAACGCCTATTCAGGGGAGTCACCGTCGTGGTGGATCAATAACAGAGGAAATGGGGACGGGCGCTACTGGAGCCAAAAGCAGTGGATTCAGGGCATTCTCACCCGCTGCTGCTATCAGCAACGTTTAACTTTCGCAAGAAGAGAGCAGATGTTATTTTAACTTATTCTGATAATAATAGTAATATTGCATGAGGTAGATTATTCTAATAATAATAATAATAATGATAATAGCAATATAACGGTCATTGACACTATAAAAATAATTATAGTAATAATAATAATAGTAATAATAATAAAGACTAAACGTCCGTTTCCTCATATAAGAAAGATGATAGGGATACTTACTTGTTGGCTCAGTTTTAGACCCAACTGGCAGGAGCCAGTGGTGACGTCTGTAAGATACTTGACCGCGGATCAGTATGTGTGGGGTTCAAATCCTGGGCTCGCCCGTCACTGACATCGCTTTTGAGTGAAGAAACTGACGCTAACATTAGCTTTTTCAGCTTTCGTATATCTAATAAAGGTTTAACGTTCGTTTCCTCATGCAAGGATGATGTCAGGTACGTCTCCATCACATGTCACTACAGATCGATTCACTCTAAACGATCTGAAAACATATGCTGAAGATAAAGAAAAAGATCCTAAATGGTGCCGGTCCGGTGATCAAAAAGCAGTCAGGCAGGATGAAAAAAGTCTATGGTGGGAAGAGATGTGTTTTCAATCAACAACGGATAGTGGAAGTAGCCGGACAAAAGAGAAGATCCGGAGGCAGAGAGTTCTAAACAGTAAGAGGTAAGAGGCCAGACACTGAAAAATAAATAAGTTGAATATACTTTTCAAATAGCCGAGTGACAGATTGTACTTACCCATTAATTTAACAATATATTTGGGAAGTTAATTTTCCACGTGTTGTGTCCGGGTCGTTTGAGGAATTTGACCAACCGGTGACAGCACTTGCCGTAGAAGGCGACTAAAGCACTAAGATCCATACCAACGTCAGAATTCGGTTGGTGAGCGCCTAGGCTCCAGTAATTGCCATGAAACTTAAACGAACGGATAAACTTCAAAAGTCTTAGGACTGGAGAAAGTCTATTCGTATCCAGACTCTGGTTGAACTGGTATTTAAGGTAAGATGATGATGATTTGGGAAGTTAATTTACTGTTAACGAAAAAACCTTTTCTTGTTTTAATGTGCTGTAAATTTAGCCAATAATAGCGTATACCTCTCGTAGAGTTGAGTAGCCCTTCGTAACTTTAATAATAAATAAAGGAAGCATCGATCTGTGAAAAGTGAAAAGATAGAATTTAAGAACTCATCAAGCTAGTATACTAAGTTGTCGTTTAAAATAAATGCGATATTAAAAAGTTGTTCATACCATTAGAAACTAACTATAAACTAATCATATAAGTAACAAAGACATTTCACAGATGTTTTTCCATCTATATGTATAAGAATATATTGAATTGTACTCTCGACAGATGTCGGCAATATATTAATTTAGCGAGGCATCTGAACCAGCAGTATATCACTTTTCAATGGGAAAGGTTTTAGTTTACTCGGGTGATATATGCTAATGATGTCCCCACATTGTGTCCGGGAAACGTGAGAATAGAAAAACTGTAAGCTGAACGTGTCGTAAGAGACGACTGAGCAAACTGAAAAGCCAACGGGAAACCACCTCGAAACGCCAAACCGTAGGCTACATAAGATGCTAACCATAGGCTACATAAGATGCTAACAATAGGCTACATAAGATGCTAGCAATAGGCTACATAAGATGCTAACCACACTGCGGATAAAGCAGGGCTCAATTGGCTACACAAGGTGCTAAACACAATGCGGATAAAGCAGGGCTCAATTGGCTAACCGGTGGAATGTATTTTAACAAGTGTGAAAACTGAATGTGGTTAAGAATATGTACACTAACCCTGAAAATTGACAGAAAACCATAGAGAGAGAGAGAGAGAGAGAGAGAGAGCGAGAGAGAGAGAGCGAGAGAGAGAGAGATTTGAAAATAAATACAATGCATAGACATACATGTATGTGCCAACTTATCATCATCATCATCATCATCATCCTCTTCCCCCGAATCCCAGTTTAACCAGGGTCGGGAAACGAATAGACTGTCTCAAATCTTCCCTGTCTCACACCATATCCTATTTGAGACTTTCATTCGTTTATATTTCAGACATATGTACTAACTAATAAAAAAAATTATGGATAATAATTATGAATTAATTAGATCGTCTCAATATGGTACAGACATGGTCAGGATATGATTCACAGAAGATTTGAAATGAATAGAAATAAAATCATGAATAGCTACCATAAAACGGTAACAGGTTGCAATGCTATTGTGGCCTGTAGAACATCAGTTATATAATGTATAACTCCTATTACAGGAAATAGACTGTACTCATCGGCTGCGTTAAAGACTGATAACTCTTGAATAGATAGGCCTAACAATAATTTAAAGTATCTTTCCCAATTAATATATTAAATACTGAATATTTTCAAAAACTTAATATGCAATGATTTTCTAAAGTATGATTTGTACGGACTGCCTAACATTTCAATAATGGTGAAGATTCCGAGAATTTGACGTAATGAGGAAAACATATGCTTTGATGCTGGTATTGGTAGTGCTTGTATATTGTGCAACAGTTCGACTTAGAATTGTATAATTGTATATATAATGTAGAGAATAGAAATTTTCTGGTTTTTTAGTACAGTTTTAAGTCTTTTATTATATTTATATTCAGATAGGCTGACTAAATCATTCCACAACTGAAATTAGCTGCATAGCCTGAAATATCCGACAAATAATAAATATTAAATAAAAAGCTAAAGCTAAAAATTAAAGCTAATGTTAACGTCAGTTTCCTCACACAAAAGCAATGTCAGTGACAGGCGAGCCCAAAATTTGAACCCTCACATACTGAGCCGCGGTCGAATATCTTACCTACATCGCCAAAAGCTTCAGCGTAAAATAACTGAATAAATACTAAAACAAATAGCTATATACTGTATGGCGGTATATGAATAGAGATAAAGAATGGGCACATTAAACGGCAAACTTGATAAACTCAAGTCAAGACCTACACTCCAACATTATGTAATGGCGTTATTGCTCAAATAAAAATGAAATATGTGAGCGAACTATGAGATAAATGTAATTATCATTTATTTACATATTAGAACACTATAAAAGGATCTTTCATATCCGCACTATTTACATAAGCCTACACATTTTATACACTGTACATATACCTATACATATATAAAGTTACAAACATATGCAAACGGTAGTCATTAATATGAAACAAGGCAACAATTAACTAAAGTGAGTTACAAATAATAAAAACTTATATCATAAAATAATCATCAAGCAGAAACAATTACACAGTCAGACTTCAACATTCATATAACTATAATGCAGTGTAGCAAAACAGATATTAACGAACAGCAGCTTATTCTACACAGCGTATTAATTGTTGAGATTAAATATGAACTCAAAAATATCAACTTGAAAACAAGTCAATAGAAACATGTAAATAATCAACAGAAGTTTACTTTTTTATTTCAAAAAGACAGTCACATAAATATATCTGATATCACAATGATTACACTCAGAAAGAATTCGTCCTAAATTGAATTTGTATATAGTTAGTAACTTCCATTCACAGGTAACCCGTTCCAGTCTAACCTGGCGGTGTTTTGAGGAAATTTGACGTATTTGTCATCCCAGACTGATAAAACTTTGCAAAAATCTTCCCTTCCTTTCCTGGAGGTATGTAGACCCACCTCTCTCCTACATATGCACATACAGGATTTGGCGTCGTTGTTATAAACATTGAGGTTGCTATAGACAGTGTATAGATGCTCCTGATGAACGAAATACAGCAACCACATGGACCACATAGTATGAGCCTGCTTGTACTTCTCGTACATTTTATACCAGTTAGTAGGTGCAATGTTTGGTACATAGGGTCTGAAGGTGTTGTTCGGTTTAGCAAATTCCAGGAACCATTTCTGAAACCTTGTCCACTGATAAGGTGTTGGGGAAAAGCCCCACGAACCGAAAGCTTTATACATGAACACAGTATCATTTTTTGGCCCCCTTAGGGGGCGAAATTTTCCGTCCAAAGTTTTCATTTCGTCGCTATTGAGCGTTGCTCCCATAAAGTCCGTCCTATGACCATAGTATTGATGAACCGCTCTCAACCAGCGATACATGTATGGACTCACGCTTATGTCGTCCTCTAAAATCACTACCTGCTCTCGGGAGTTCAAACTCTTATCCGCAGGTGACCACGTTGCAATCCACTGGCAGATTATTCCAGTGTGATTCCTCTGAACATGAACTCTAGTTCTACCTTTCTTCCAACGATAATTATTTGCTAACTGGAGAGTTGCGTTGTCCACTTCGTCACGTGCGTTACGATCTATCCATATCTCCACACTGGCAGTGTCTCCATCCATCTCCACCTCGTCGAGAGAGTTTAAAAGTTTCAGTAAAGACTTAGGACGATTAAATGTCAGCACTATCACACGGAAGTCAACTTTATCGGGATACGAGTACGGAAACTTTCTTTCACAAGGCAAAGTATTTTCCTCCGAGCTAGTGGCTAGAGATGTCACGTCCATATATTTCACTAGGACTGGCAATGCCAAATATATGTTGTTAAAGTAGAGGAAGACACACGTGATCGAGAACAAAGAGGTGTAGAGTAGCACCAGGCGAGATCTGACAGTTGCGAAAGGTACCGCCATATTGAATCCACTGAAAGTCTAGATTCTTCAAGCATGGAAGCTGGAATTAGTGAATTCTTTATTCCACTCTGTCGTCAATCATTGCGTATGGAAAAATCTGTAATGAAACACAGAAATTAATCAAACGCATTGAAATTCTTTCACATAATTATTTTATTCTCATTAGTAAGCAAACTAGTAAGCTAGTGTTAACGTCAGTTTCCCGAAAGGGATTTTAGAGTGATGCAGATTGATCATAAGATGGTTCTAGTGTTTCATTGTTCGTTACTTTAGTTACTCACGTAACATAAAGTACTAATTATAAAGTTTCCAAGCTTGTTTGTTGTTTTTCAAGATCTATTGGTAAATAGACAATATTTAGCTCACGTTAATTGTCAGGTTACACACACCATTTGGTTTACTGTAGGCCTAATAGTAAGGGTATAGAAGATATTTGATTTATAGTAATTGCCATGTTATAGAAAACATTTAATTTACAGTAATTGTAAGGTTATATAACACATTTGATTTACAGTAATCGGCAGGTTATAGAAGACATTTGGTTTACAGTATTGTCAAGTAACAGAAGACATTTGATTTACAGTAATTGTCACGTTATTGAAGTCAAATTTACTTACAGTAATTGTCAGGTTATTGAAGACATTTGATTTACAGCAATTGTCAGGTTATAGAAGATATTCAGTTTACAGCCGCACCGATTCTAAAAGAGGTTTCTACATCAAAAGGGCCCGAGTAAAGAAACTCTACGACGGATCTTTTAAAATGACCAACGAAAAGTCTAAAGCTTATAGTAACTGGTGTAATACGTTTTGTAATTAAACTTACACAGTGTTCGAGAAGTTATGAATGTGTTCAAATCCTGGGCTCGCCCGTCGCTGACATCGCTGTCGAGTGAGGAAACTGACGTTAATATTATATTTACCAGCGTTTTAGGACACTAATATCCATCAGAGCTATTCATGGAATAAAATTTCGGATATTAACAGGACTGGTAACTTGCATACTTGACTAAACTGCCTACAGTGTTTAAATAGTACTATTAAGCAGATGGTTAATTAAATAAATTAAATTTATAGCACTCAATTACACACTTAATAGCACTATTAAGCATGCGGTATTCCAAGTGATAGCTATAATTATTTCAGAGATAATAATTTCACTATTATCATTAGTCTATAGCATAACATTGATTATGACATAGAGATAGATATTTGACTTAATCAAACTTTTTAGATACAACATCATCGGTAGGCCTATAACAAGTCCATTTTATGTAGAACATAGTGTATAGTAGTCACTACATCCAATGTGAACAATATAGTACTCAAAGATTAAGGAGAGAGGTCGAGAAAGTGAGAGGGTGGTGGAGTTGAGAGAGAGAGAGAGAGAGAGAGAGAGAGAGAGAGCAGAGAGAGAGAGAGAGATAGAGATAGAGAGCGAGAGAGAGAAATCGTATGTCAGATGTTGAATAGAACGGTTTGCCTTGAATACCCCATTTTGCAATACTAGAACTGGAGTCTTTAGTAGAATATCTTAATAGCGTAGAGGTAACGTCATGAAGTTTTAAATGACAGATCCTATTCTGAATTGAACCCTCGTGGGTTCGAATCCCGGCCGCGCTGATCTGAGAGTAAAATCTCGGACATTCACTGGACTGGTTGTATGGAAAATGGTCTAAATTGCCAAACGGTTTAAACATGTGATATTAAGTTGATAGATATCAACATAGTTGATTTCACTATAGTGAGTAAGATAGGTAACTGTTCTTTAGGAATTGTTGGTAGAGCTATAAAACTAATGTTAACGTCAGTTTCCTCACTCGAAGCGATGTCAGTGACGGTGGAGCCCAGGATTTGAACCCCGCACATAATGATCCGCGGTTGAGTATCTTACCGACGGTTAGTATTGAACCGTTTATTGATAGACTGATTAGATAGAGTATTGTACATACAGAACAACTCACCCTGTATGAAGACAGTTGTAAACTGTTACCACTGTCTTATGTCACACGTAGCGATATATGCAACAGCTGAATGACGATATTCGATCTATCAAGATAATAGAGTAAAAATGTATTACTCGCTCCTTTTCCTTCTCACTCTCTCTTTCTCTCTCTCTCTCTTCCTCTCTCTCACTCTTTATATATATATATATATATATATATATATATATATATATTTACATGCGTATATATATATATAATATAAATATATATATATATATATATATATATATATATATATATATATATATATCATATATATTTAATTAGACTATTCATGAACCTGTCGACCACTTGACATCTTCATGAGAATAATAATCATATAAAAAGCTGGAAAACCTAGTCTTAACGTCAGTTTCCTAACTCGAAAGCGATGTCAGTGATGGGCGACCCCAGAATTTGAACCCCGAACATACTGATCCGCGGTCGAATATCTTACCGACCTCGCCACTGGTTCCAACCAATATGATCTTCATCTAGGAAGATCTGATCAATATAACCCGTGTCATCTTCAATGAGAGAATGTGTGATAAGACTTTTGCCAGCAAGATATTGTGTTTATCAGAAGATATGTGATAAGGGTTTTACTCATATGAACTTGTGCTTATCAGGAGATATCTGATTAGTATTTTACTAAAATGATCTTGTGCTTATCTGAAGTTATGTGATAAGAATTTTCTCATATGTTCTTGTGCTTAAAGCCGGTAAAGCTAAGGTTAACGTCAGTTTCCTTACACGAAAGCTATGTCAGTAACAGTACCAGTGGCGAAGTCGGTAAGATACTCGACCGCGGATCAGTTTGTGCGGAGTTCAAATCCTGGGCTCGCCGGTCACTGACATCGCTTTCGAGTGAGGAAACTGACGTTAACCTTAGCTTTACCAGCTTTAACAGGTGAGCCCAGGTTTTGAACCCCGCACATATGGATCAGAAAATGTTTGATAAGGCAGTACTGCTTTGCATTTAGCACATAGCGATCCTTAATACATTTACTAACTGATTGATTAATTGAAGGATTTTATTCATATTATCTTATCTAATTAGAACGAGCGATTTTTGTAGGTCAAGATTAAAATTTCAATGTTAATTATAATTTTCAGCATTGTTGCTACTATTGTGTAAAATATAAATTCTGAAGAATTTTTCTGTGAATTACGGCAGTCGTTAAAAGCAAAAAACAAGAGAAACATTTCCATTTCATCATGTATTCAGTAATAATACACATTCTACAATATCCAACATGTATATATTGATCATCATCGTCATCACCATCATCATTATCATCATTATCATCATTATCATCATTATCATCATTATCATCATCATCATCATCATCATCGTCATCTTCGTCCTCGTCATCATCGTTATTACTATCATCATAATTGTGATTATTACAATAATTGTTGTAATTTATATTATCATTGTACTTTTTATTAGCATGTAATGGGGCCTAATGCCATTAGGCGGGGAGAATCATCAATGTTAAAGGGTAATTTCTTACTCATTTTGCTCACATTGAATCTAGGAGGCCAGAAGAGAGAGGGTAGATCTTGGGCAGAGGATAAATGATGAATGAATGACACGAATGTAATGAAACTCTTTCATAACATTCTTTTTGTTTCGTGGAGATAACACCTACTACATTTTATTGTTTAAAAGAATTAAAATCTTATTAACAATTGATGGATAAACTTAATTATATTGTACTTATGTCATTAATGTAAGCATTTTGTGTATTCATTTGATGGATATTGCTGGCCCATGGGTAGAATGAATTACGTGTCAGACTTCGGTAAAAACAGGATTTGGCCTAAACGCGTGTTAGAGTTTTTATTCTGATAATTAAATGACAGTGACAGACAATATTTACACATTACCTGTACAGCTAATCCACTTTGAGCTGTTTGTTACTTCACATTTGCCACCTCTCCGTCATTAATTAAAACTGAAGTTAAAGCGAATTCATCCAAATTGAGGATTAGCCTTTTAAGGGTTACAATGCCAACCGTCTGAATTGATAAAGTTATTTATTCATATATCGTATTAGGTGTTGTCCTAGATAATACACATTAACTGAATTGTTTCTCGATTGTACTATGATAGCAACAACAGAAATTCATTTGTAATCATTTAATTTATTCACTGACAGACAAATTAGCAGTGGCGGATCCAGGGGGCCCCAGGGGGTCCGGGCCCCCCCTTGGGTCCGGCGAAAAAAAGAAACTATATTTTCATTGCTTTTATGGCAAATTTATATGTGTCAGTAGTATGTTTGTAAGGATAGTGGCTGGGGGGGGGGGGGCGAGAGGGAACTCAGTTCCACTAAATCAATTATTTTAAAAAAAGGGACTAGGGGCCCATATTTTGCATATTCGGAGCCCTGTAAATGGAAGGGGGCCCGAAAATTGTTGACCGTTTCACTGCCTCTCAATTTTCGCTTTAGCCACTGTAAAAGATGAGAAAGTGTGCTAGTAAAAAATATGAACTCTGAGCCGCAGCAGTAGTGCCAACAGCCTTGGCTGGGAGAGGCTTAAGCCCCCCCCCCCTATCGACAAAATTAGGGCACTTGTGCAATTCGTCCAGATCCGCTGAGTTTCTTCAGAGGTGAAAAAATTAACCTACTTTTCTAAAACAATTGTAGGCTTTTAGGCGTTTTAGGTCTTCCTCTCACTTTAGTACGGGTATGAGTGGTGGGAGGGGGGGGGGGGTAAGATCCACCCACTCAACTAGACGAGGGCAGTAGTGAAAACATTTTGAGCCCCCACCACCCCCCACACCACAGCGTTTTTTCTGATTGCGTCACAATATGTACCGAAGAAGGCGGGGCGTAAGCAAAAAATGAGTTCATTCTCAAAAAAAATTTCGGGCCCCCCTTAAAAAATTCCTTGATCCGCCCCTGAAAATTACATATATAAACTATTAGAGTTACACATTACCTACACAGAATAATAACTGCACATAATACACACTCATAATATTACCAACATGTGGTACTACTTACACAGAATAAAATTATACAATAGTAATACAATACGCACAATAATAATAATAATAATAATAATGTTAAAGGTTTAACGTTCGTTTCCTCATCCAGGGATGAAGTTAGGGACGTCCCCAAAAGCACACATCACTACAGATCAATTCACCCACACAATCTGCGAAAGAAATGTGCTGAGGAGAAGTAAGGTCCTAAACGAAAGCCAGTCCGGTGATCAAAAAATGGTCAAGGTAGATTGATTATGTCTATGGTGGGAAAAGGTAAGTTTTAAGCTTGCTACAGAATGTTGAAAGAGAAAAGCAAAAGCGAAGATTAGCAGGTAAATGGTTACAGATTGTGGGTGCTGCGTTAGAAAATGAACGTATCCACAATGACGTGAGAATATTGGGAACTGAGAGAAGATTGGCATCGGTGGAGCGAAGTGCACGTGAGGGACGATAGGGAAGAAGAATTTCAGATAAGTAAGAAGGCTTGCCAGATCGCAGAGTTTTGAAAGTTAATAGAGCTATTTTATATTTGATGCATTGATTGACAGGGAGCCAGTGAAGACTGCAAAGTAGAGGAGAGCGAAATTGAAGTCGAGAGGACTTACATACAACACGAGCAAGAGAATTTTGGACGTGCTGCAAACGATTGAGAGAAGAAGTAGGCAACCCATATAATAATGAATTGCAGTAGTCGAGCTTTGAATGAACTATAGAATTAGCAAGGATAGTTGCTGAATTTCTAGTAAGGGATGGACGTATTTGCCTAATCTGACGAATCTGAAAGAAAGAAGCGCGACAAACAGAAGAGATATGGGATTTAGTCAAGGCTTTCATCAAATATGACTCCAAGGTTTTTGGCGGATCGAGAAGGTGAAAGAGCAAGATTCTGAAAGTTAACAGAGTTATTGGTAATTTTACTTCTTTGCAAAGGAGTGCCAATTAAAAGGTATTCAGTTTTGGAGGGGTTAACGGCAAGACGGTTTGCACAAAACCAGGAATAAACCTTGTCTAGAATGGATGAGAGATGAGCCAGTTTCTGATCGGATTCATGATTAGTAAAGGAAATATCTAGTTGTGTGTCGTCTGCATAGAATTGAAAATTTATGGAGGAAATGGAGGGAAAAGGAGCAAGGAGGTAGCTAAGAGGAGTGATATATAAAGAGAAGAGCCATGGACCTAACACTGAACCTTGAGGAACACCGCGTAGGAGGGGTAGTTCAGAAGAGCGATTTTGACCAATGACAACCGACTGTGTGCGACATGAGAGATATGATGTGAGAAGGGAAAAAGCAGAATCAGATATGCCAAAACAAGATTTAAGCCTATTTATTAGGATGCCATGGTCAATTGTATCATAGGCAGCAGAGAGATCTAGAAGAACCAAGGCAGAAACCTGCTTACTACTCATGGTCAAGCTAAGGTCGTTATGTATACGAAGAAGAGCGGTTTCAGTAGAATGGAGTTTTCTATAGGCAGTTTGATTGATAATAAGAGAGAGAAGGGAAAGAATCAAGATGAGTGCATAAACGTGTATAAATTACCTTCTAGAGAAGAAGTTAAGATTGGAAATAGGACGGTAACTGGAAAGATCATCTTTTGGTAGAGAAGGCTACAATAATGCATACCCACAATATTACCAACGCGTTGTAATAAATTCACATAATAAGCTTCTTGAAATTGAAGAAAATTTTGTACACCAATCATTTCAAGTCAAACCTCTAATTCCCTGTCATATTCTACAGGCTCACGACTGCTTTAAATGCTAAACATACATTCTAAATTAATGTTAATGTAATCAATCTATCGACATGGCATACTTATATATCTATCTCTCGCCTGGGCTCCTGAAATTGATAAAAAATTTAAATGAATGGAAAAACTTCAGAAAAGGTCTATTCGTATCCCGATCCCATTTTAAATTTAAATCTTTATTATTGTTAATATTGCAAGATACTGCAGCAGGTCTGCGCATGGATCTTGGGTACAGTGTTACATAGCATTGGTTGATCAATGGTATACTCGTTAAGTGATAATAAGTTAAAATGAATATGGAATGAGAATATTAATTCTTCAACCTGAACAATATAAGAGCATACTCAACGTTATACTCCGTGTGCTAGTTTGAAATTATGTGATAATTAATGTGAAAATAAAGATTAATTACCTGAAAATAAAAATAAATTACCTGCATTGTTTTTTCACTAATTTTAAATATTGAGATTCTTTTATTTTGTAAAATTACAATGTGGGAACCGTGTAAAAACAAAAGCGATGCGCTACAATGTAATAAAAAGTGTATTTTTAATGCAGAATCTGTTTAAGGCTTGGCTTACTTTTGAGCCGGAAGATATAAATGGTAATATTCAAATTTAAGACCGGATTAAATAACTGTTGATTCAAGCAGAATCGCCTTGACTTTGACTTTAGAAGGACTTAATGTCTTCAATGAAATCATTGTCATGCATGACAATTAACTCGCCTGGTTTTTATCCCTGTGCAGACGTATGACAGGCCCGAGGCGTTGTGAATTATTAATTAGTAAGAGTCGTGCCAACATATAAAACTCAAGGTCACTGTGAGAGGTAGTAAATAAGACTTTGTTGTATGAATGTAATGAACCGCGAAGCTGGTAAAGCTTGTAAAGCTAAGGTTAACGTCAGTTTCATCACTCGAATGCGATGTCAGTGATGAGAGAGCCCAGGATTTGAATCCCGCACATGCTGATCCGCTGTCGAGTATTTTACCGACTTCGCCTCTGACTCCATCCATATATAATATTTCTTTGGAAGTTTATAACATTGATGCTGTGCTATATCTGTCTAGTGTACATACATCTACATATACACTGTTCTACAGATCGAGGCAACTGCACGTGTCGTAAACGACAACTAAAATGAAAATTTAAGAACTCATTGAAAATCCACCCCAGACCAAATTTTAGCAAACTGATGATTAAAGTTTGGCAATGCTCATTATACTGTGCGATGAGATAAATTAGTTGTTCAATGGTGTGCTCTAAGATAGATAGATAGATAGATAGAGAGAGAGAGAGAGAGAGAGCGAGAGAGAGAGAGAGAGAGAGAGAGAGAGAGAGAGAGAGAGAGAGAGAGAGAGAGAGAGAGAGAGAGAGAGAGAGAGAGAGAGAGAGAGAGAGAGAGAGAGAGAGAGAGAGAGAGAGAGAGAGAGAGAGAGAGAGCGAGAGCGAGAGAGAGAGAGAGAGCGAGAGAGAGCGAGAGACGGAGATATGAGAGGTGAGCGAGAGAGATTACTGCGTAGCCAAAATCTGCAATAATTTTATAGAAGTCTTTTCCATCTCGTTTCAACATTAACTCTCAGTTTTCTATAGAGAAATAGAACTTATGGACTTAAAGGTGACCATACTCGATGTTTAATACACGATTTTATTTAAATTGTACATAATTATGTGAAAATGTCTCAATATTAAATTAACTATCATTTTGTTTCTGCAATAGAAAGAGGACAAAAAGACAGGGGACAGCCGGATTTGAACCGGCGACCTCTCGATCTGCAGTCGAATGCTCTACCCCTGAGCTATATCCCCGACGCTACAAACTTTAGCAAGTAGGCCTAGATTGAGAAGAATAATTACTCTAGCCAACCTAACGTCATACAGACGAAGATATGTAAACATTGAGGCAGCACAATAATTAATTTAACAGCGACACCCATCATATAGTATAGACAATAGAGGTCACAAGAATATGGCAATCGGGAAACTACCCAGGTGGCTCCTGGGTAGTTTCAGGTTTATCTCAACCTGTTAAAAGCAGGACAGATAAACTTTTTTAGCCGGTAGGGAATGTTTTATCAGCTCCAATTCAGAATAGTGTCAATCAAAGGTCGATCATTTAAAATTAGAGGCAATAAAGGTCAGTCAAAAGTCAATCATTATAAATCAGGGGTCAATATAGGTAGCTCAAAGGTCAATCATTACCAATTAGGGGTCAATAAAGGTCGCTCAAAGGTCAATCATTACTAATTAGGGGTCAATAAAGGTCGCTCAAAGGTCAATCATTACTAATTAGGGGTCAATAAAGATCGCTCAAAGGTCAATCATTACTAATTAGGAGTTAATAAAGATCATTCAAGGTCAATCATTACTAAATAGGGGTCAATAACTGATCACGCAGAATTCAACTACTGGTGAATAAGTGTTAGGCACAGGTCGAGGTAGATTAGATGTAGGACCTGTGGTTAAACAGGCTGCTGTACCTTAATCAAACGAGGCTTTACAGCATTGATTGATTGACTGATTCATTGATTGACTGATTGATTGATGCAGTGAACAACGACAAAGGGAAATGACAACATTTTATTTTAAATCTTAACATTAAAAAGCATCACAACAACTGATACACTATAAACATGCACATAAATACAATCTAATCAATCGATCAATCAATTAATTAATACCGTCAATTGATGTCGCAGCACATAGCATGAATCAGTGTTCAGCTCAGTTAAGCGTTTAAACATCAGTAGATGGGTCGCTATAATTCAAAGCACGCTCGTTGCTGATATGCTTTCAGCACACTATACGTGTGTGAACAAGATTTTAGTATGATAATATATTTAACTAAACGGAGAATTATTTTCCTAATTCGGCCGCTCATCGAGTCGTCAGGAGGTTGCTGTGATCACACTGTACAGACAGACTGGAAAGAGAACTCAAGTCTCGCTGATCAATCGACCTGATCATCCGATCAATATCTGATGAACATCTGATGAACATATGATGAACATCTGAAGAACATCTGATAAATATCTGATGAACATCTGATGAACATCTGATAAATATCTGATGAACATCTGATGAATATCTGATGAACATCTGATGAACATCTGATGAACATCTGATGATAATCTGATGAACATCTGATGAACATCTGATGAACATCTGATGAACATCTGATGAATATCTGATGAACATCTGAAGAACATTTGATAAACATCAGATGAAAATCTGATGAACATCTGATAAAGTAAAAGAACATCGTTGTGACGCTGTAGGAACTGGCCCCGTATCGTTACCACAAACACACATAACACAGTATAAATATAGCAAAAACAACACAATCAACTTAACTGCTTCAGTCTACGTAGAAAATGGCGCAGAAAAATAGATCAACAGTACATAGCATGCAGTTAGAACACAAACCAGACTGTATCATAAATCATCCAATATCAATCAATTAAACATCTGTCTAACTCTGATGATATATCAACTAATATCAATCAATTAGACACCTGTCTGACTCAATTGTAAATAAACTCTGGTTTTGAGATTTAACACCAGGAAAAATTCATCAAATAGCACATCAAATAACGCATAAAAAGCAAATCAAACACTAGCAAAAATTATTTTTAACATTCGACAAACACTAAAAGTCAACAGACCGTATAAACATTCAATAGATCTTAATCAAACGATAGTTCTATAAACAGTTGATAACATAGAATTGTATAATTTTATAAATTGCAATCTTATAAACAATCGACAAATCTTGCATCAATCAACTGTAATTCCGTAAGAATATCAAACACCACTCGAAGAAACATTCCAACAAATAACACAACTTCTATGAATCACATTTAAACGAAGAAAACAGCACAAATAGATTCAGGTTCATTAAAGACATATTCACTATCAGAATGGAATTATAATTGCATTTTATTCTTAGCTATCTAATTAAACAATTATTACTACTATTAAAACATAAACATTAATTTTCTAAGTAATTTGAGTCACAAACAGAAATTCACTCATCAAATCTTTCTAAAATGAATTTAAGTATGTTCCACTTAACCACAAACAGCAGACAATTCATTGATCTGCAGAAAAACGAAAGCTTTACCAGCAGTCACGAAATACGAAATATAAAAAAATGAGCGAATTCTATAGAATTTTAAATGTGAACAACATTGAATAACTATACGCCTATATGAACTGCATAAAGATATGTAACGTCGTTATTAAAACTCTCATAAAGTTTTCACAACTTTGACGACAAAAAACTATTAAAAATAGAAAATATTAAAGTATTAAATGCACAAGTCAACATGACGTAGAATGTAAACAGTTATACAAGAACAAAATCAAGAGGTTCGTGACGTCACTCATTCATCCCAAGCGAGACCTAACTGATGTCAGTGGTTGAGCTAATTGTTCAGTCACAGATCTGTCAGCATGTCTATCAGCGTATGTATCACATTATCTATCCATACCTAACTACATGTATATATCTATACATATCTATCAGTGTATCTATATATTTACACAGATCTAAACGATTCGACATGATAAACTTTTGGAGGAAGACCAAGACAAGGGATGCAAAATGAACCGACAACTTAGTCGTAGGAATAGAAAAATATATATAGAGATATATTGAGAGAGATACCTAGAGAGAGATAGAGAGAGAGATATTGAGAGAGGGATAGAGAGAGCAATGAGGGAGGGAAGAGCTATTAGAGAGAGAGAGAGAGAGAGAGAGAGAGAGAGAGAGAGTGAGAGAGAGAGAGGTTTAAATGACGAGGATTTTTCCACACCACGGAAGCTACATCAACAACTCGTTCAGTACAATCAACAGAAATCTGTAACACTTGTAAAATAAGCACCAATATATTCCTAACAATATATTCACTCAATTAGCAACACAAGAAGTTACAACTCAGTAACAAAATACAAAACTATTTGAAGACCAGATTCAAACCACTGTAGGTGACAGTAGGTCTACGGAACAAAGTGAAATCTTATTTCTAAATAAATACAAAAATAGAATCCACGTGAAACGTCTCCACAAGGCACCGATATACTAACACTGTCCTGTCATACACAAATAGTTAATCGTCAAAACAAATACGTTGAAATCTATGTAGTGAAATCATAGTTTAGATGTAGTGGCGACGCATTGATATCATAGTTGAAATGATAGTTTAGGTGTACATGTAGTGTTGATGCAGTGAAATCATAGTTGAAATATAACGTTATATCAAATCTACTACTAGTACATTGTAAAACGCTGAGCGGCCTCAATCAATCAATCAATCAATACAGTAGTTTAACGGCCCATTCACGTCGGTGGACGACGTTTGCTGATGTCTCAGAAAGCATAGATTACACTGTGAGGTACCCGCGTCCAGAAAATACCATACGTTGAACTATCATAAGCAGATCTAACTTGGTGCCAGTCCATTTAATGAAGAACTGGTTACGACAGTCTCAGTAAGGTCGCCTCAATTCAACGTCAGTTTCAACACTTCACGCTGATCTTAGAAAATAACATTATAAAAACAACAACAAATAACAACTTAGAACAACCACAACACAGCGTTACCACTACAAAACAACCTAGAACAACCACAACATAGCGTTACCGCTACAAAACAACCTACAACAACCACAACACAGCGCTACCACTACAAAGCAAAGCACAATAGGAATTGATATAATATCATATGAAGAGGACAGATGAATAACGAGAAAATGCAGTAAAGCACTTGACAAAATACAAATAAAGATGACTGCAGAAATATTGATACATCCAAATAAACATGCATTCATAGTATCACATGTTAAATAAGCACTGATGATAGTGACACACGCCAAACAGTACTAATTACACATTAAATAACACTGCAGTGAAATTAACCTGCGCTATATACACATAATCAGATAAATTTGCACATATCACACATGTTAAATAAGCACTTATGTGAAATATGTTATCACGGTTCAAACAGACGATGATATGCTAGGCGAGGATAAACGCTTAAAATCTATCATATTTATTTCTATCGATCAATATTGTGATAGCCCATTCAACTGGTGTCAGAAATAAGAAACTATTAGCAAATGAAAATCTACAACTGCTCAAACAGTCTGTAGTAGATTCTGTACTACACAATCAATGACAGACTGCAGTAGAGATTCTATACTACAGAATCAACGACAGACTGCAGTAGGGATTCTGTACTACAGAATCAACGACAGACTGCAGTAGATTTCTGTACTACAGAATCAACGCTTCATTAACAAATTCTTCATTTATACTAATATGATCGATTCATCATAAACTGTAACCTGCTCTAAAGAAACACCGCTGAGTAACTTACGACTAAAATCTCAATGATAGAAATGCCGTTTGAGCGTCTAGTATTTGACAAATAGCAATATCAGTAACATAATATGCTTTTAATATCAGTAGTATAAAAATTATTTACGAAGTTAACATAACCCTACAAGTTCCGCATTATACATGGGTACTAATTATTATCGATACACTTCATATGTTAATCTATAACATGTTAATCTATATGTTATACTTCATATTCATTTGGTCAGCATGCAAAGTAAAAAACCTAAAAAGCTAAGGTTACTTTCAGTTTCCTCACTCGAAAGCGATGTCACTGACGGGCGAGCCCAGGATTTGATCCACGTACATACTGATCCGCGGACGAGTATCCTACCGACTTCGCCACTGGCTCCAGCCAGTAAAATTACATTTAAAAGATTAATCACAGCCGTTTAATTCAGAACCAAATTAGCAAATATTACATACTCTACCAAAAATACGTGAAATATATGTTAAATACTCTACCATAAATACGTTATCACAACTATACTATACTGTACATGTTCTCAACTATCAGATATAGACAGACGTTCTGCTCTTTTAGTATCCACAATCAAGTAGTTCACAATATACTGAAACAAAAAATATACAACACTGAAAGTATACTATGCAGTCTTTGGGTAAACAGGATTGTTTTCTCAGAGATTGACACCCCTGCCCAGTAAATGTTAGTCGAAGCTGAGGAAGGCATAGGGGTACACCTCGTCATAGGCAGAATCCCCCAAGTATAATGGTATATCATGTTAGATGATTTAAAGATCCACTCATGTGTGGACATGAAGAGGAAAGCGGAAGACAGAGAAGAGTGGAGGCGTTATATACCATGGACCTGCCAGTAGGCAATGCAGCAGTCTGCCACAAGTTTCTAAACAGCATGTACACATTTACTCGTTTAAATTTGTAAAAATACAAAAGTGAACATTTTAAATAAAATATCGTTGCTTACATGGTTACATAGATATGCTAGAGGAACAGTTAGTAAACCATAGAGCGAGCAAAAGCTCAGGTAGAAGAGTCTAAATCTAGATCAGAAAAATCACATACATGTGAGACCAACGAACACAAAACTCAAAATAGTAGATCGTATTATCAACGCATACACAAAAATATAGTGAATACAAAACAACTAATGCCTATAATACAGTGCATATCTATAAACAATTTGTATACATATACATACATATATATATATATATATATATATATATATATATATATATATATATATATCGTGTAATATATATTCATCATCATCATCATCCTCCCTTGAATCCCGGTTTAACCAGGGTGGGTTACAAATAGACTGTCTCAAAGACAGCCTGTTAGACTGTCGTGTAGTATATATTAACAGTTATAAATGTATCTTTCATATACATATCAATAGAAAAGCCACATGTAGACATGAACACTGACGACAAGATAGAGCGAAAAAAGAGAAGACTGCAGCTGCTGTAACAACTGATAAAACAGCTGCTGTAACAGCTGCTGTAACAGCTGCTGCATCAGCAGATGTAACAGCTGCTACAACAGCTGATGTAACATGTACTGTAACAGCTGCTGCGTCAGCTGTTGCAGCAGCTGCAGTAACATATTCAAGCTGCTGCAACATATTCTGTAACAGCTGTTGCAGCAGCTGCAGTAACATATTCTGTAACAGCTGTTGCAGCAGCTGCTGTAATATATTCTGTAACAGCTGCTACAACAGCTGCCGCATCAGCCACTGCTGCGTGATCATCACAACGTTCAAGACGACAACTGCTGAACGAGCAGCTGTTCTCACAACGTTCAAGACGACAACTGCTGAACGAGCAGCTGTTCTCATGTATCAGTAGCAAAGCTTCTGGTCCACTCATGACTTCAGTAGATCTGCAATACACAATGGTATCGTTTATATGCAGAAAATCTCACACAGTGAAAATGTAACAAGAAATGTAGACATACAGACATTTAATCAGCTCAGAATAGTAATCGTAAGAAAATGTAAATGCCAAGTTTAACGTCAGTTTCCAGCTTGATGGCATGTCATTGAAAAGGTCACCGGATTTGAACCCTGTAGCTACTGCAACCTTACTGCTACTGAGCAGTAAGGTCATAAATCATTCAACAACCAACTCAACACACACAATAATTTATCATTCAACCACTAACAAGTGAATAGATTTACCACTCAACCAAAGTACTATATATTATCTACACTAGCTCGACTGAAGTCTAACCTGGTCGACTGTCTTCATCAGCTGGGTGCAGTTTCAGCTTATCGTCCACGACAACACTACTCAACGGCTCCTTGACGACAGACTCCACACTTGTTCCTACAGACGTGTCTGCATGACTGCTCGCAATCAAACGCAACCCTCGACTTAGACTTCAACTGATTTATTAGTAGTAAAAACCTGATTGTTTTATTAAATAGTAATAATAATAATAATAAACGTTTAACGTCCATTCCCCCCTCCAAGGAATATGTCAGGGACGTCTCCACAGCACACACCACTACAGATCAATTCACTCAGACCAATCTGCAAAAGAGATGTGCTGAGGATGTTGGTTATTGCTAAATCATTGTTAATGAATGATAGTCAAATAGAAGTCCAACCAGATTGTTAGGTTAGTTTAAGATCTTAAGAGTAAAACAGTCATGAGATCCTACCAGTCACTGTAGCCAATCAGCCCGTTAGATCTGCTATGAGAATTAGCCGTAGAGTCAGCGCTAGCTGATAGGCGCTTCACATCGGCTGTCACATGGCTAGAGTCTATATCAGTATCAACTATGCCACCATCAGAATGAGTCTCTCCAGGTAGTAGTGATCTATCAGTCTGAAAGCTCTCCCGTTCTACCAGAGCCAGGGCATTGTCGCACACACTGTTGACTAAGAGAGAGGCTTGAGTCATCACTGCGTCATCACTGACACTGTTGACTACCAGAGAGGCTTGAGTCAGCATTGCGTCATCACTGTTGACTATAGGAGAGGCTTGAGTCAATACTGCATCATCACTGTTGACTATAGGAGAGCCTTGAGTCAACAATGCGTCATCACTGTCACGTTCCTCCACTCTTGATCCCAGCTCTTCTTTATTCGTCAGATGTGCGGATGCTTCGATATCGTCTTCGATAGCCACAGTTACCTCTCTACAGCTCACGTCTACTAGTTCACCTGACACAGATCTGTCAAGAGCTGGTGAAGGACTGCCTACCATCTCCAGCTGAATGTCATCACTAGCAACACCACCAGCTAGTTCAAAGTCCACACCACCAGCTACACCACCAGCTAGCTCATCGTCCACACCACCAGCCACACCACCAGCTAGTTCACCAGCCACACCACCAGCTAGTTCATCGTCCACACCACCAGTACTACTACACTCACCCTGATTATTCATCACATGTTTCTCCAGGTTATCTTCAGTATTGTCTCTGTCTCTATCATCACAAGTAATCTCTCGATTCGTTGCAGTAAGAGACGTAATATCACAGCTTGCTATATCACTAGAACTCCCCTGCACCTTCAGTTCAGATAAATCTCCCAACTCCGTCAGGCCACCAGCCAGATTACTGTTGTTAAAATCTCTCACATCTAGTGGACCACCAGCCAGATTACAGTTGTTCGTATTGAATAATCGTTCTCTCTGGAGATCCTCAGAGACATGGTTCTGTGTAGATGTTGACATCTCATCGGAGATTTGAGTAGAATGAGCGCTCGTAGGATGGTTAGGATCATCAGTAGACAGATGACTGTTAGATATCTGTGGATCAGTCACCCCTCTCACCTCTACTTCATCCACCACCAGCTCAGCACCACCAGTTTCATTCCTCAGTTGTTGTTGTTGCTGTTCACCCTGCACGTTGACCGTAGTGCTGGACTCTAGCTCTAGACGAGCAGGCAGGTTCTGTAGATCTTCTGCAACATATGAGTCAGTAACATCCTCTTGTTGTTGACGTTCACCCCGCTGCTGATTAACCGTGATGCTGATATCCTGCACGTCAGCTGCTTTCAGTTCTTCATTTTCAGAAGCTACCGAAGCCACAATTCCCTCAAGTGCTTTTCCTTTGTCATCTTCACTCTCTCTCGTATCTCTTTCTATATCTGCTGTATCATTCTCTCTATCAAAATTCAGTTGGATGCCCTCTTGATCTTTCTCAGATTCTTTTACCTCAATCTTCTCATCTACACCAGCGTTACCACTCATCTCTACACCAGTGTTACCACTCAACTCTACACCAATGTTACCACTCATCTCTACACCAGTGTTACCACTCATCTCTACACCAGTGTTACCACTCATCTCGTCACCAGTGTTACCACTCATCTCTACACCTGTGTTACCACTCATCTCTGCACCAGTGTTACTACTCATCTCTACACCAGTGTTACCACTCATCTCTTCACCAGTGTTAGGGGTGGATTTCTTCAGTCGCCCTCCGAGCATTTGTCTGAGGAGGGGAGAGCGGAAGGTCCCGGCCCCCTCAGCCACAGCTTCAGTGGATAGAGAACTGGCGGAGGCTGAGAGTGGAATAGTTGATGGGGCCAGTGGCTCAGCCTGCTGGCTAGAGAGCTGCTCCTCTGAACAAGAGGTTACTGGTTCAACTGATGAGTCAGTCGTCGATCTGTCCATAGCCGAGCCCTGTACACAGGCAAGTCATTGTTCAATCAATCATTCAAACAATCAATCAAGCAATCAATCAGTCAGTCAATCAAGCAATCAATCAATCAATCAGTCAGTTAGTCAGTCAATCAAACAATAAATAAATCAAGCAATCAATCAATCAGTCAGTTAGTCAGTCAATCAAGCCATCAATTTTGAGCCCAAACAAATTTAGGTCCATCAATAAATTTGCAATTTTTTACACGGGTTAGTTAGTTATAAAATAGTTATACAGGTAGCAAATTGTGGAGATTACAAGCTAATTATAAAAATTATCATTCAGTTACTCTATGAATTACCAACGTCAGAAAGGGCATTCAGTTATGAGCGACTTAGGCTCCAGAAAATTCTAAAATAATTTCTAAAAAGAATGCACGAGATTATAGGGGATTGACTGCTGATATGGTGTGGGACAGGGAGGACTGGAGAAGATCTATTCGTATCCCAACCCTAGTTACAATGCGATTAAAGAGAAGATGATGATGATGATGAACATAGACTGGAGCCAGTGGCGATGTCGATAAGATATTAGACCGCGAATCAGTATGTGAAGGGTTCAAAACTTCAAATCCTGGGATTTCCCGTCACTGACATGACTTTCGAGTGAGGAAACTGACGTTAACATTAGCTAACCAACTAATGTTAACCAGCTACATAGAGTACATAATATACCAGCTTTACACAGAGTTACTTAGAGTGAATGCCTAACCCTAAGGTAAAGTGAAGTGTAACCCTAGTTGCACTATGATTAAAGAGAAGATGACGATGATGATGATGAACATACAGTTACTTAGAGTGAAATGCAGCAAACCTTTGCCGATGGCTCATCAGTCTTGACACGCTTCATGATGCTGTCCAATCTCTGTCAAACAAGACCACAAGTTACTTATATCAATAAAAAAACTTACGTTTAGCTGCCGTTAATCGCTATTCTGGGTCGACATGGAGGGGACTGGATAGGAAATGGAACATTAAGGTCGGCTATCCATCGGCCTGACACCACCAAGTGTTCACGACTAAGTTATTAATTCGCCCCTCGAAAGAGAAAAGCCCTCGTCGCTAACTTACTTGTACCAATAGTCAAACTATAATCAATCCGTTTATAACTATGCAACTAATGATCATAACAATTTATAACTGCCACTACAAATGACTTTGATCATACATAGAAAAAAACCTTCATTTAGCTGTTCACAATAAAAAACCTCTGCAGGCTGTGTCACTCAAACCTGGACTTATGAAGCGTGAGAGTAACATGCTACTGGTTGAACCAGAATAATCTAATCTATTTATTATCCCAGTTACATATACGTAACACACTACTGTTGTCATAGGTTTTTAAGCAAAAACTTTAGTGTTTCTTCTATCTCCTACTTTCCTTATTTACTGCGGTGGTCAGCTGGATAGGGTACTTCAGTGCCCTCTCTGATGGCCATAGTGAGAAAAATTTATTTTCTGTTTGATGATACATATGTTGATCACACTTTGAACTGTTGATTTGTCAGTTTTCACAGTTATTTGTCGATGTTTGAAGACTTTTAAATAAGCATGTGTACTACAACTACTACTACTACAATAAAAAACCTCTGCAGGCAGCAACTGTGTCACTCAAACCAGGACCAATGAAGCAAGAGAGTAATACGCTATTGGTTGAATCAAAATAATGTCAGGCACGTCTCAGACAATAGCGAGTTACACTCAAACACAACTGACCAATAAGACACAGCGATGACTCAGCATAAAGTTGCGTTCAGGCAGAGATTAGTAAACAGCTGTTGGCGTAACATCAGAGTGCAGGCTACAGCAGTTATATGAGCGAATACCACCCTGACATTGCCTTATGGCGATGAACCGGATGTTAAATTCTTATTGATTGATTGATTGAATAAGAGTATTGATTGATGAGCTCCCTAGACGATGTACAGTGCTAACCTTTTTTCTCTCAAGCTTCTCTTCCTCCTCTCTCCTAATCTTCTCCACTTTCTCTCTTTCTCTCTTCTCTGCCTCCTCCATGGCTCTCTGCTCCTGCGCTTGTTTCTACAACACAATCAGGCATTCAAATTAAAACATATCATTCTCTACAATCTATTGAAGTGTCATACCTTAAGCAACGGCTTAATATAAAAAACACTAGATGAGATAATGACTAAGTAGAGAAGTGTTAGATGAGATAATGACTAAGTAGAGATATGGTAGATGAGATAATGACTAACTAGAGAAGTCTTAGATGAGATAATGACTAAGTACAGAAGTCTTTGATGAGATAATGACTAAGTAGAGAAGTGGTAGATGAGGCTATGACTAAGTAGAGAAATGGTAGATGAGATAATGACTAAGTAGAGAAGTGGTAGATGAGGCTATGACTAAGTAGAGAAATGGTAGATGAGGCTATGACTAAGTAGAGAAGTGGTAGATGAGGCTATGACTAAGTAGAGAAATGGTTACCTCAATCCTTTCAGCCTCCATCCTCTGCTGTTCTTCCTCTCTCTTTCTCTCAGCCTCTTCGACAGCCTGCCTGTATCTCTCTTCCTCTAATCTCCTCGCCTCTCCTGCCAGTCTCATTTCTTCCTCCTCCTGCCTCCGTTCTTCTTCCTCCTCCTGTCTCTGTCTCTCTTCCTCTGCTTGTCTACACATACAGACACATATAATCACACATACACACACATATAACCACACATATATACACGTATCTCTCTTCCTCTGCTAGTCTACATATACACACACACATAACCACATATATATACACATATCTCTCTTTCTCTGCTAGTCTACACAAACACACACATACAACCACACATATATACACACATCTCACCTCCTGTCTCTGTCTCTCTTCCTCTGCTTGTCTACACATATACACACAAATATAATCACACATATATACATTATACACGGATCTCTCCTCCTGTCTCTGTCTCTCTTCCTCTGCTTGTCTACACATACACACACATATAACCATACACACATACATATAACCACACATAACCACACATATATACACACATCTCTCCTCCTGTCTCTGTCTATCTTCCTCTGCTAGTCTACACATACACACACATATAACCACACATATATACACATATGTCTCCTCCTGTCACTGTCTCTAGTTTACACATACACAAACACGTGCAGTTCACGGTGTACTATTGCAGTTCACGTATTATTGCGTCATAAATATATAAAAATAATACAAATTACTGCACTCTTAAGTCATAAATATATAAAAATAGTAAAATTTACTGCACTCTTAAGTCATCAATATATAAAAATAGTAAATATTACTGTATATTTGACTCATAAACAGAAACAACAAATAAATAAAAGTAATTAGAGCTGTAGCTAAATATATAAATAATAGAATCATCATCATCATCTTCCCTTGAATCCCTGTTTAACTAGGGTCGGGATACGAATAGACTGTCTCAAATCCTGTCTGTCCTACATCACATCACCAACAAATCTCCTATTTGAGACTTTTCCATTCGTTTAAATATTTGTAGCAATTTCTGGAGCCTTGGCGCTCACCAACTGAATGCCCTTTCTGATGTTGGTATGGATCTTAGTGCATTGTCGCCTTCTACGACACGTGCAGTCACCAGTTAGTCAATTTTTCAAATAACCCGGACACAACACAAGGAAATGTCATAAATAAATAAAAATAATAAAAATTACTGCATTTTTGACTCATAACTAGAAACAACGAATAAATAGATGTATAACTAGAGCTGTAGCTAAATATACAAACAATATATTAATAATTAATAATAATAATATAATAATAAATAGATGCATAATTAGAGCTGCTGCACACACCTGATCTGTTCCAGCCTCAGTCTCTCTTCCTCTGCCTCTCTCTCTGCCCTCTCTCTTGCCAGTCTACGTTTCTCTGCAAGTTTCTGTTTATACTCTTCCGCCTCCTTAACAACTTCTTCACTCTTTCCCTCTCCCTCTCCCTTCACCTCAGATTTCAGCTTTGATTTTCCTTTTCTTTCCAGAGTATCCATCTTCTTTTCCTTCTCCGAGCCTTTATCCGTCTTTGCTGTGTCGGTTTTACCACGGGGTTTTCCCGTTTTTATTTCTGGGATTTTATCGATGTTTTCGACTGTAGATTTCTCAGTAGGTGTTTTAACGTCAACATCTGGTTCTTTCTCATTAACATCTGCCTTTAGTTTTATTAATTCTGGTAATTTTTCAGCAACATCATTAGCAGCATCTGATACATCTTCGAGTACTACGGATGTTTTTTCAGTAACATCTGGCTGTGTCGTCGCAATATCTGGTTTTGCTTCTGCCAATTCTGGAGATTTCTCAGCAACAGATACTGTGCTTTCAATGTGCACAGCAGGGCCACTGTTTGATTCATTAATCAGGTTGTCTTGTAGAGATTTTGAAGAATCTGGAGCCTCGCTAACAAAACTCAATTCATCTGAAGAATCAGATTTGACTTTAGTAACCACTCCAGATTCAGTCGAGATTTCTCCAGAAGTGCTGGGTTTATGTACGACATCTGGCTCTATTTCAGAATGCCTCTCTCTGGTTAGAGATTTGTCGGGTATGTTCTCATCACAGACGAAGGAGGTAGACTGAGACATATCGCTTGGCGTCTCACCCAAACCTAGTGAACCCGAGTCTAGAGGCAACCTGTCTGTCATGTCACTAGCCCCTCCCACCACAGGCTCAGACAAGCTGTCAGTCATTTCATTAGCTCCTCCCACTCCAGGCTCAGACAACCTGTCCGTTATCTCACTGGCCCCTCCAACCACAGGCTCAGACAATCTGTCAGTCATCTCACTAGCTCCTCCCACCACAGGCTCAGACAATCTGTCAGTCATCACGCTAGCCCCTCCCACCACAGGCTCAGGCGGATTCAATTTCTCTAATTCCTCTTCAAAGACGCTTTCATTGGTCGCTGATATATCAGCATTCTCCGCCCTCAGTGAATCCTCATTGGATGATTGATTTGTAGCCGACTCATCAGATTCTGCCTTAAAAGTATTCTCATTGGTTGCGGAAGGTTGACTGACAGCAGCCTGACCTGCAGTCGATTTCTTAGACTTCACTGATGATTTCTTATCGACCTGAAATCAATAAATCACTAAGTGAAAATAGTAGATACACCTGACACACTCGACAGCATTGTATCATATGGAGTTTTGTAGGTAGCAATCAAGCAATAATAAAAATAAAATTAAACATAGAATGAATAATAGAATATAGAAGCAGGGGTGATTTGAAAATATGAAATAAAGAAAGAAAATTGAGAGTAAAAAGAATAAGATTTTAAAGAAGAGGTTTATCTAAGAGTAGGAACAGGCTACAGACCTTCACTGCTATGCTTGCAGGACTTGATGTGAACGTTCCTCCTTTAATAGCTTTACTACCAGCTGCTGATCCACCTTGTTTACCACCTTGTTTACCACCAGCATCTGGAGCAACCACTTTACCACCAAAAGCTGCTCCACCATGTTTACCACCACCAGCAGTGGGAGTAACCTCTTTACCACCAGCAGCTGCAGCAAGCTGTTCAGCAGCTGGGACAGCTACAGTGCAGCTAGGCAGGGATGGCAGCTGTCGACCAGGGCCCGCCCCTAAGGACTTATCTCTCTGCACATCAGGCCTGGCTGAGATGTGTCTCCTAGCCCTAGGCTCTGACGTCACCACTGAGCTCACAGCTCCACCTGGTGACGCTTTAGATGAGCTCAACTTCTTACTGCCAGGCTCTGTCATAGAGGTTGCCATGGACGTGGCGTGCGGCTTAGCACTCAGACCTGAAACAGTGAAATATAGTGTGGCATCATATATATATATAAATACTGTCAATCATCATCATCATCATCATCTACCCTTGAATTCCAGCTCAACCAGGGTCGGTATACAAATAGACTGTCTCAAATCATCTCTGTTCTACATCGTATCATCAGTCAATTGCCTATTTGAGACTTTCCATTTGTTTACATTTTTATAACAATTTCTGGAGCCTAGGCGCTCACCAACCGAATGCCCTTTCTGACATTGGTGTGGATCTTATTGCTTTAGTCGCCTTCTACAACACGTGCAGTCACAGGTTGGTCAATTCTTCAAACACCCTGGACACAACACAGGGAGTCATATACATATAAATACTATCAATAAATATATAAAATAAATACTATGGTCAACATCACCAGCCTCTTAAGTTAATCCCAGTTTAACTAGGGTCGGAATAGGGGTAAACCTTTCAATTGTTTCAAAACATTTGTGTAGAAGTTTCTGGAGAGGTTCTCATAACAAGATAAAGATAAACTGCAGCAATATAAAGACACAGAAATAGAAGAGAACAAAAACTTTTAATTTGAACCAACACTAGAACTGTAAGTGGAACTATAGCCAGCACCAGAGCCAGAACTGGAACTATAACCATCACTGGAACTATAACCATCACTAGAACTGAAACTAAATCAGAACTAGAACTGTAACTATAACCATCACTAGAACTGAAACTATAACCATCACTAGAACTGGAACTATAACGAGCAGTAGAACTGTATGTATAACGAGCAGTAGAACTATAAGTAGACTGACCTCTGAGAGACTTGTTGGAGAGCCTGGTGGAGGTGGTGTTGCTGGTGGAGAGATGATGAGGTCTGGCTGATGCCAGGGCATCAGTTGAACCCTGAACATCAGCTCTGCTGAGTCTAGTAGTTACCACAGAGCTCTGAGCTCTCTTACGAGCCGTGTTAGGTGAGCTAGACCCTGAAATATAGCAAGTGACCTTGACATATATCAAGTGGCCTTGACATTTATCGAGGTACCTTGACATGTATCAAGGGACCTTGACATATATAGTGACCTTGAGATATATCAAGTGACCTTGAAATACATCAAGTGACCTTGACATACATCGAGTGACACACTATAAACATACCAACAAACATTTTAATCAGATACTTAAAACGGAGCCATATGTTTAATGGAGTGGAAATACATACATACATGAATGTTTATCGAATACATAGATATAGCGCTAACTCTTCAAGACAAACGATTTGAATAAATTGCACTGTTACAGTACAGACAAAACAGGTAAGATGCACAAATGTCACTGGAGAAACTAAAAAAATGACAAAGGACAGAAGAAAAAGGTATTAGACAAAGATCCATAGTAATTAAGATATTCAAAGCGTCAGTAGACATGCTCATAAATAATGAGCAATAATGTATAAATCAATCAATCAATAAATCAATCAATCAGTCAATCAATAAGAATTTAAGTCTAAGCATAGGAATTACAAAAACTATACATTCTACTATCTCACTCATTTGAGAGAAACAGAAGATAAATTGATGTCATATCGCAGTCGTTTAAGATTCATCTCCGATTTTTCTGATACCAATTCAATTCTGAGATATAGCTAATTAACAAAACGTTAAATAATAGTAATAAGCTATCCGTCTAGAGGCATTAAGATAAAACTAACTGGCTCCTAATAAACCATAAAGTGTGAAAAATGTTGAATAATTAACCCAGATTGTTAGCGTGTTTAACAAGTCATTATATACGCACAAATATATCTATGAGTTAGAATATTTCATCTCAAATCTATTTAGACACCGTATATTCAGATAAAGATGTTAGATAAGAGATCACAGCTTATACGAGAAATAAGCGAACCTTAGTACGACAGCACGATGTATATATGTTTATAAGGAAAAGCTAATCAGAAAATTACACTAGATACATATGAATCGCAACTAACACAAAATCAATTAACATAAACCTGAAACAAAGAGAATCACAGAGTAGATAACCTAAATGATTTAACATCAGTTACTGTGAGACATAGATTGGCCCTACATAGCAATCGATCGATCATCTCGGATCAGCAAAGTGCGGGTTCAAATCCTGGGCTTGCCCGTCACTGGCATCGCTTTCGAGTGAGGAAACTGACGTTAACCTTAGCTTTTCCAGCTTTTTATCTGTATAAGTCCAGTATGCCAAACATCTGACCCTCAACCACAACAAACGCAGCGTAAATTAAGTTTTAAAATCATACGAAGTCCAAGATGACATTCTGTGATAGTCCTATCTGATGTATGTAAGCACACAATTCACATGTGAAATAGAATCACGACGAATCACTCACTGTGATAGTCCTATCACAGTAAACACACTATCCACAAGTGAAATAGAATCACGATGAATCACTCACTGTATCGACAACACCGAGGCACCGTTAGGCAATCACTAGCCGCAGCATCGGCTCTGTTTACACTAGCGCCGCTACGCGCGAGCCTGGCGCTAGAGGCGAGGGTCTCAGCGGCATAGCCCGGCTGTCTGCGCTCAACGCTTCTCGTGCTCGCTGGACGGGGTTTTCTGTTAGCAGTGGTAGCTCTGCACTCTGTCCTCACACTGCGACCTCGACGTCTATCGAGCGTTGAGGACTTTTTTCTGTCAGCAGTGGCAATGCGGTTGTCGAACTCTCTAGGGTCTTCAAGAAGCAGCGCAGAATTCTCTAGTGCTGCAATGAAGGGAAGAAGACGTAGTATAGATCACACGGGAATAAAGATGCAGGCCAATCTTCATGCAGCATGCGGTCAGTGCAGTTCAACCAATGCGGAAAACTGTTACATTTCCAATGGCAGCGAGGTTAGTTTATAGAGACATGCAGGTGAGAGGGGCTAATAGCGTAGCAAGTGCGAGGAGCCAACAAGTGGGAGGAGCTAACAGCACATCAGATGGGAGGAGCCAATAGCACATCAGCTGAACTAAATGCTGAGAAAAATAAGTGTTTACATTCACGTGCAAACATCTATGCAACTATAAATAACTACAAATCAAAAACCCCACACATTTCACGGCTATCAAGCAACTACCAATCATGCGTGAATTCTAACGTCTATAAATAACTACCAATCAAAACATGCAGCTTTTATGTTAAATAATATTGTATTAATTAATAATAAACAATCCTTATAACTATTAAAATAACATTAAACAACATAAAACAGATACTAGATGCAAAGCGTTGTTAAATAACGTCCAGCAACTGCTAACCACTAATAGATATAAAGCGTAGTTAAACTAACGTTCAAAAACAGATGACAGTTAACTATCAAGTATAAAGCATTTAATTAATAGATATAAAGCGTTGTTAAAATAACATTCAACAATAAGTACCTTATGGACAACAGTTAACTAATAGATATAAAGCATTGACGAAATAACATCTAATAACAATTCAGCTAGCGTTTAATTAATGGATATAAAGCGTTGTTAAAATAACATTCAACAACAGGTAACAGTTAACTAATAGATATATATCGTTGTTGATATAACATCTAACAGCAGATTACAGATAACTTATAACTAGCGCAGTTATACTGACACCCAACAGAGATAAGAAATATAGAGCTGTGTTAATGCCAGGCTTGTTAGTCTAAGAATACTCATGTAAATTGCAAGCTGCCATTAGTAGATCAGTGGATTAGTAGATATTATATAACAACAGGATTGTTTTCTCAGGGAAGGACGCCCCTGCCCAGTAAATGTTAGTCGAAGCTGAGGAAGGCACAAGGGGGCCCACCTCGTCGTAAGCAGAATCCCCCAAGAATAATGATATATCAAAAGGAATGTAATAGATGATTTAAAGATCCACTCGTATGTGGGCATGAAGAGGAAAGCGGAAGACAGAGAAGAGTGGAGGCGTTATATACCATGGACCTGCCAGTAGGCAGTGCACTAAGAAAGAGAGAGAGATATAACAACAACTAGTCAGCATCTAGCAAATTCACAAAAATTGGTGATTCAAATTTCACTAAAAAAGTTGTTACGTTGAACAGTCAAAACAGCAGATGCTTTAGTATCAAATCTGTGTGCATACTTGAACCATTAAAAATAATAGAATCTCTCTCTCTCTCTCTCTCTCTCTCTCTCTTTCACTGAGGGCGATATTTGCCAAAATTTGTACTGTGGGGTCAAAATAAGCAAATGTCATAAAAAAGAGCAAATGTTCTCCGCTGTTCCCAGACTTCTCAAAAATATTCCCGTATTTCATCACAATCTGATAACCACAGGAAGTTAAATGTTGCCCATGGTGTCACACAATTCTAACAACCCTGTCGGCGTTCTACTGCCCGACTGTCAGTCACTTAAGAGTGGACGGTCTTAAATACAGTCGCTAGCTTGAGATATCATTCAGCATACACTGAGTAAAAATACACAGAGTCATTATGAGCAATCCTTCAGGTGTCTCATGGTAATACGAAAAACTGGTTGTACTACCTTTAAATAATAAATAGAGAGAGAGAGAGAGAGAGAGAGAGAGGGGGGGGGGAGGGAGAGAGACAAAGAGAGAGAGAGAGAGAGAGAGAGAACTATGCCTATTTCCAAAAAATGTTCAAATATGAAATAGCAAACACTAGGCCGTCAAAAAAGTTATAAAAACATGTCTAGCTGACCACCCATCATGCATACATAAAAAAATACAAACAAACAAAATTTGCAAAATTAATTACAAAACTCAAGTGATAATACAAAATAAAGCCAAGAAAATAAATACCTCGTAGTGATTGTAAACTTAATTATATAGAAAACAGATTAGCGAAAACCTGGATATCTATGATCTAATAAGCAACTTAGTGTAATCACCTTATCTAACCCTCACTAACTCAACACAAAGCGACAGAATGAGTATCAATCAATCAACACCTCTACATCCGCACTATCACAACCACGCTGCGGCACAATCTTACCGGAGTGCTCATCAACGTTTGCCGACACGTTCAGAGTGGACGAGGAGGAGGAACCACCAGGTGGCGACAGCGGTCGATTAACGGTCACTGTCGATTTCTTACGCGGAGACAGAGCTATCGTAGACTTTGACATTCTCTTAAGTCTAGACCCGCTCAGTCCATCGGCATTCCCCTCCATCAGAAAGCTACGCTCTTTCGGCCTAGCTCGCGCGGACACTTTCACAGTCTCAGAGGCGTCAGAGCATTGAGCCTGGGACTTAGAGAGTGATGTATTGATGTTGTAGGCGCTTCTAGCACAGCGCAGAGAGGATGATCTACCCGAGTCTGTGGCTAGGCTAGAGGCAGGGGCCGCGTGGCCTGGGAGCCCGCGAGAATAAGAACAAAAATAAGAACAAAAATAGTGAGGCTATGATTACGAGAACACAAGATTGGCACAATTAGATTAACTGTAATACATTAAACATCAGAATTAAATATCCATACCATGCAATAGAGTCCACTAATTCTAGAGCTATACCACTTATAAGCAATAGAGTCCACTAATTCTAGAGCTATACCACTTATAAGCAATAGAGTCCACTAATTCTAGAGCTATACCACTTATAAGCAATAGAGTCCACTAATTCTAGAGCTATACCACTTATAAGCAATAGAGACCACTAATTCTAGAGCTATACCACTTATAAGCAATAGAGTCCACTAATTCTAGAGCTATACCACTTATAAGCAATAGAGTCCACTAATTCTAGAGCTATACCACTTATAAGCAATAGAGTCCACTAATTCTAGAGCTATACCACTTATAAGCAATAGAGTCCACTAATTCTAGAGCTATACCACTTATAAGCAATAGAGTCCACTAATTCTAGAGCTATACCACTTATAAGCAATAGAGTCCACTAATTCTAGAGCTATACCACTTATAAGCAATAGAGTCCACTAATTCTAGAGCTATACCACTTATAAGCAATAGAGTCCACTAATTCTAGAGCTATACCACTTATAAGCAATAGAGTCCACTAATTCTAGAGCTATACCACTTATAAGCAATAGAGTCCACTAATTCTAGAGCTATACCACTTATAAGATGATATTTACTGCAGGCACATGCAGGCAAACATGCAAGCAAGATTTTAAATTAAATACAAAATAAAAAACTCTAATTCTATTGCATAACAACACTTTATTTTGACAGCAATTTATTATTCAAGCATAATTTCTAACTTTTAGCTTTTTTCATTAGTCGATATGAAGCAAATATTTATTGGTTAATTAACAGTGGCTCCATGCTTAAGACAAAGCAATACCTGCTTTATAAAACATTGACATCCTGTACATAGCAAATGCCATACAATATACAAAAATAGTTCACATTATAAAAGCCACTCGAATGGTTAAGACTCAGACGTACGAAAGCTACTAGATTATGATGAGAGCATGCTATATCACAATCCTATTAGATCACATACAGACATACAACACTTGTCATATCTCACCAGTAAGAATCCAACAGCAGAGACTGTAAGCCATACAGTCTGTGTGTGTATGGAAGTCACAAGTCAACAGTGTTAACAAAACATAGTAAAACATGCAGTCTGTGTGCGAATGGTACATCATTAGATAAAGATATAGTAAGTTACAAAGATATAACGCTGATATATTAAGATAAGATAGAGAGACATCTAGCTGATATATTAATATAAGATAGAGAGACATCTAGCTGATATATTAATATAAGATAGAGAGACATCTAGCTGATATATTAAGATAAGATAGAGAGACATCTAGCTGATATATTAAGATAAGATAGAGAGACATCTAGCTGATATATTAAGATAAGATAGAGAGACATCTAGCTGATATATTAATATAAGATAGAGAGACATCTAGCTGATATATTAATATAAGATAGAGAGACATCTAGCTGATATATTAATATAAGATAGAGAGACATCTAGCTGATATATTAAGATAAGATAGAGAGACATCTAGCTGATATATTAAGATAAGATAGAGAGACATCTAGCTGATATATTAAGATAAGATAGAGAGACATCTAGCTGATATATTAAGATAAGATAGAGAGACATCTAGCTGATATATTAAGATAAGATAGAGAGACATCTAGCTGATATATTAAGATAAGATAGAGAGACATCTAGCTGATATATTAAGATAAGATAGAGAGACATCTAGCTGCATACCGGTAGATCTTCTAGTCACTCTAGGTTCCACCTTTACCTCTCTCTCTGCATTCCTCTGTACTATGGCCTGCTTACGCTCCTACACAATCAATCAGTCAATCAACCAATCATAATGTCAATCACGTCATTAATCGAATGACCAATATAGCCATAAATCATGGAATTGATGTTTAATCAATAAATCCTTCACATCTATTATTTCATTAAGCAATCAAGGGATCAACTAATCAAACCAGCAATAAATCTAGAAACTGCTCAACCAAT
>CAJHZI010000310.1:0-145000 GCA_905160935.1 Enchytraeus crypticus | reverse complement strand
ATCAAAGCGCTGTGTTTACCTCCACGACTCTTGCGGATTCACACTGTTTGCCCCGTCAAGAGATGACTGGATCCATAGCTCTCATGTCTCTCCTCAATCACTCGATATCATCATGAGAGAGCTCAGGCTGTAAATCAGCCTCTCTTAGATCCACCGAGCCTACAGGCTAGGCCCTTAACAGTCTTGAGTTACACGTTCGTAAAACAGCTGCAGCATTTAGCCATTAAACGACTGCAGCTACTCGATACACAGTTACACTTATTAAATATCACTCTATTTATTATATATCACTCTATTTATTATATATCACTCTATTATATATCACTCTATTTATTATATATCACTCTATTTATTATATATCACTCTATTTATTATATATCACTCTATTTATTATATATCACTCTATTTATTATATATCACTCTATTTATTATATATCACTCTATTTATTATATATCACTCTATTTATTACATATCACTATATTTATTATATAGCACTATATTTATTATATAGCACTATATTTATTGCACTTATTAATATAATTTATTATCATTTATTAATAGTTTAAATAGTATCAGATTGCGGCATCAGGTATTGCTAACACAGTGACGTCATGTAATCACACAATGACGTCATGTAGGCCTATTCATCACACATTGACTTCATGTATTCATCGTATAATGGCATATTGCATTCATCACACAGTGACGTCATGAATTCATCATATAGTGGCTCACTGTATTCGTCACACCGTGACGTCATGAATTCATCATACAGTGACGTCATGAATTCTTCGTATATTGGCATAGTGAATTCATCGCACAGTGACGTCATGAATTCTTTAAACTGTTCTACCTTTTGCTCTCTGTATAATGTTATATATATTTAACACAGGCGGATATTTCAGATGTACAGTACAAATATTGTACACAGAATATGATCCAGATAAGCAAGAAAGACAGCAGTATCTTCAGTCCTTGACTATTGGCACCATGATGATGATGATGATATACCTCACACTAACTGTTCTCAACCCTTTTGTCTCATTCGGCGCAGTCGTAGTCGTAAGAATTAATATAGGTAATTCATTTAAAAAGCTTAAAAAAGCCAATAGTAGCGTCAGTTTCCTCACTAGAAAGTGATATCAGCCTAGGATTTGAACCTTGCACCCACTGATCCGCGGTCCAATACCTTACTGGAGCCAATGTCGGTAAGCATTTATAAAAACATAAATCAATCAATTCGCTAACTGTATTCGTCAACCATTCATAATTTACATGTATATTAGTTAAGAGAGAGGCTAAAGCCTATGCTAACGTCAGTTTCCTCACTCGAAAGCGATGTCAGTTACGGGTGAGCCCAGGGTTTGAATCCCGCGCATACTGATCCGCAGTCGAGTATCTTACCGACATCACCACTGTCTGCTAGTGGCGATTGATATATTATCCAGCCAGTTGATCAGTTTATTATCTCTGTTCTACATGTCTCAAGGCACTGGTGACTGTCAGCAATGTTGAGAAGGTAAGAGTCACTAATCTCTCCATTAATTTCATTCATTTAAATTACTAATATTTAAAGTAAATTAAAATTTAATTTAATTTATTTATTTTCTAAAGAACATTTTGCAACCCTACCTTTCCCTAAGCTTCTTTCAAATGATTTTTGCGGGTAATATATGAAGTTATTGAGCTTCCTGACCAATATTATTATGCATGTATATGTTATATTTTCTTTAGAAAATTCTTTAGGACGAATTTGAAGATACGTAATAACAATTTCAGCCGAAGCAGAAATTGTGAGAGATAATACAGGGCGCGTAGACAGTTCTTTCAGTGAATCCGGTTTTTAGCTCGAAAATGATGAATGTCGTAATAGCGTAGGATTAACATCATGAAGTTTTAAATGACAGATCCTGAAGTGAATTGAACTCTCGTGGGTTCGAATCCCAGCCGCGCTGATCTGAGAGTAAAATCTCGGGCATTAACTGGACTGGTTATAAGGAAAATGGTCTAAATTGCCTAACGGTTTAAACACGCGATATTATTAGTGATAGATATCAACATAGTTGATCATTTCGTAATGATGCGTATTTACTTTTACTTTTTACTCGTTTGTTTTCACATGTTAAAGCCGACTTTGGATGCTATAGTGATGGATACACTCTCAGATCAATGGTTAGGATAAGAGAAGCCTCTCCACTCATGAGCATGGATCTGTGTAGAGAGTGGTGCAGAGCTGATACCCTCAACACCTTCATGGGGACTAGGGTGAGTCAACGATCTATCAATCAGTCAATCAATCGATCAATCAATCGATCAATCAGTCGATCAATCAATCGATCAATCAATTAGCCTCTCCACTCATGAGCATGGACATTTGTAGAGCATGGTGCAGGGATAATACACTCAACACGTTTTGAGCTATCAATCAGTCAATCAATTGATCAATAAAGCATTCAATAAATCAATCAAGCGGTCAATCAATCCATAAATCAATCAATAAAGCTCTCAATAATTCAATCAAACAATCAATCAATCAATAAATCAATCAAAAAATCTATCGGTCAATCAAGCACTCAATCAATGAAATAATCAATCAAGCATTCATTCATTAATTTTGCCAGTTAATCAACCAATAGGTTCATCAGTCAATCAATCAATCAAATATAGGCCCTACAATAAATTATAAATTCAATCAACCATACTTTTGTGTCGTATAGTATTATGTAAAATGACTTACGAATTAGTTAATCAATAAATTAATCGATCATTTTATATTAGTTAATGCTGGGTGGCAGAAAGACTGCTCTTTTGTGTTTGTGTGCATAGAACTGGCGCAGAAATATCGCAACTAAGAACACTATACTAACTCTGTTAGTATTCGTTGAATATGATTTTCAATTAGACGTTAAATTCTTTTAGACGTGATTTTTTTATATATTTAAATCACCAAAAGGGGTCATTCAACCCTGTACAGTTCACAAGCAATGCCAACAAACAAGTAAATGCAATAAGTGAACACAATTTATCATCATATCGTCACTGACATCGCTTTCGAGCGAAGAAACTGACGTTAAATTGGCTTTATTAGCTTTTTATATAAATGCACTATCGTCTGTTTATATACCCTTATGATTTAATTATGCTGTATATATATATATATATATATATATATATATATATATATATATATATATATATACGTGTACATATATTGTCTATTGTTTTGAATTGTGATCTTCGTAAAGGGTTGAAGATTTGGTAGTTCTAACTGACGTAGAGCATTTATTGTTTTTAAGTCATGCTTCATCATATTTTTAGAAATAGAAAGTTGCTATTGTTTTATCTAGTTATTGTTATTTTTATCAGTTATAGTTGCTATTGTTCTCTTTACAATTCTTTACCACGCGCACATTTCTCTACAGCTTGGGATGGAATGCTACTGCGGTGATTCGATCAGTCTATCAGCTCGTAAACCTATAGTATCCTGCAACATAACGTGTGCTGGTAACCCTTCCCAGATGTGTGGTGGCATCGATACGATGAGGATTCAGTCAGGTTCTCTCTCTCTCTCTCTCTCTCTCACTCACTCTCTCTCTCTCTCTCTCTGTTCACATTTTAAAGTAGCTTGTTCCTTGAGGAAAAAGTAAAAAGAAACTGGTAAAGCCAATGTTAACGTCAGTTTTCTCACCCGACAGCGATGTAAGTGACGGGCGAGTCCAGGATTTAAACCTCACACATACTGATCCGCTGTCGAGTAGCTTACCGACTTCGCCACTGGCTCGAGCCACACTTTAAAGTGGCTTATGGCTTGGGAAAAGTATGGTTTCTTAGGCAAGATCCTTCGAATAAAGCTTGATTTCATATTAAGCCTATTATACAATAGCACTTGTGTATGGGCAATGTATTCCACATGCGAGTGAGTAGTGATCCTGTCCACACACTTTATCAAATTATGGTCGACTAATTTAAAGCGTATGCTATTTATATAGTTAGTACGTATGAACATCTTAATTAACATTATATCTGATTTTATATAATAATACAATAAACAGAGTTTAATAAATTTATATAATAATAATAATAATAAAGGTTTAACGTTCGTTTCCTCATCCAAGATTGACGTCATGGACGTCCCCAACAGCACACATCACTACAGATCAATTCACCCAGACCAATCTGCAAAAGAAATGTGCTGCGGAGAAATAAGGTCCTAAAAGAAAGCCAGTCCAGTGATCAAAAATGGCAATATCATCAATTTATCTTAGCTAATCTACGAAGAACAAACTGATTTATATAATTATATATTTTATTAATTTTTATTTTATTATATATTTTATAGCTCATTATTTGGTTTGACTAGTTTGTGGTCAGGGTTACTATGGGAAGGACTGCAGAGAGATATGCCACTGTGAGGGCACCGGTATCTGCACCAGAGACACCGGCTACTGCTCCATGAATGCCATGATTTTCTTGAACGCCTCACTGACAACAACAACATCACTGGTAGCAAAAATAGCATTATATGCAGCAACAGCAGCGTCAGAAAAAGCAGCAGATTCTGATACATCACAGAGTAAAGATTCGTTTAGATGTCGTGTTCGTTATTCAGCTGGAAATTTTTTACTAAATCACATCTGTTAAGTTTTAACTAATTTCTGAGTCTATGCTATTCAACTCTGTGGTTACGTCTCTACTAATAATGAATGTTCTCTATTCCATCGAATATACCTACAGTTCTATCATAGAAATCATAGTCATTGCTTTAACATTACAATTATACCTTCATCCAGTGCATTTTGCCACTTTGATTTTAGGTGTTTTTGTTCGTATAGTTACGCACAAGACATACTGCATGTGCAGTAATGTTTCCATTCTTATGGTTGCTATTTTTTAGTTTTGGTTATTTCCCTAATTCCTCTCCATTGATATTAGTAATCTTTGCCTTTTTGGCGCTTCATCTGCAGCAAGCGCGTATTTAAGAATAATCTTCCAACACCCTCACAAATTTTTCATTCAAAGCTGTCGACACTCGATCTTAAAAGATCCTCGCTCACAAAGTACTAACCGGGCGCGATATAGCTTAACTTCGTTCAATAGAAGCGTTGACATAGCGCTGATATAACGCCTTCACCTAATGAACTAAATTTGGCTCCACTTTATGAATGCCACGTTGAGATCAGCTAATTTTGAAACACGCATTTCATAAATTGCTCCAGACTGAGTTCTTTCTCCTATTTCAACCACCATATATCCACTGCATCATATCTCTACTTCTTGATATTTCATTCAACGATCTACTTTTATCTTATGTCTCTTTAAGATAAAATGCGCTATTATCATTAAAATGATTAAATATACGGAAACCTATTAACTATAATAATCAATCAATCAATAAGATTTTAACGTCCGGTTCCTCGCCATACGACAATGTCAGGGACGTCAGAGATACATACTGTATCTATGTACTTGAAGTTGTTAAATGAAATGTTGTAGATGGACAGATGTGGCAGGTGGTGATGGTAACAGTTTTCAGTACTCTAGGGGTCTGCCTGATCTCCTTTCTAACGTGTCAGCTTATTATGTGGCGCAGGTCTGAGATTTAAGTCTATTTCTTGTGTCAGTTATTTGTAACAGTGCCCTGTCTGTAGACCTGAAGTGTTTTAACCACTAATATCATTACTCGGACTTTGGTGGTCAGCTAGATAGAGACCCTTTTGCCCTCTCTGATGGCTACAGGATTCAGTGAGTAAGATGTTTGATTTTGATTTGAATGATTGACATTTAAATGTCTGATGCATTTATGTTCATTGATATGATGTTTACATGATGTGTCTGTATGCTATGATTTCTCTTATATTTTTTACTTTGGTTCTAATAAACTTCACTCTTTAATTGTATCTCCTATTCATGTCTCCTAATCATTTCTCCTAAATACGTCTCGTATGTAGCTGAAAGTGCGACTGTGTTCACAGTTGGGCTCCTTCAATGCATTTTTTCATTTTTAATTTAATATCTTTATCCGATTAACTTAATTAATTGAGGAATCTTATTATTTGGTTCTTATCTTGAGTCTTATTGATTGGTTCGTACTCTATGTTAATACGTACTGCCCAATCTATAGAAAAATATTGATAGATTAACTGATTTATTGATTGATTAAATGAACTAAATGAAGGAATGAGTGATTGATTGATTGTCTGATTAATTGATTGATTGATAAATTCTCTATGTTAACACAACTTGCCCACTATATAGGATGAAGTCCACAAGACCCGTTTACAGCAATGTGCAGGAAAGTCAAACAGAATCTGGCGTCAGAATGATGGAGAGTTCCAGTGTAACAGACGGTATGTCATAGTCATAGTAATAGTCAAGTCATAGTCGCAATCATAGTTATAGTCCTAGTCATAGACATAGTCATAGTCAAGTCAAAGTCATAATCATAGTCATAGTCAAGTCATAGTCATAATCAGAGTCATAGTCAAGTCAAAGTCATAATCAGAGTCATAGTCAAGTCATAATCATAGACGTAGTCAAGTCATAGTCATAATCATAGTCATAGTCAAGTCAAAGTCATAATCAGAGTCATAGTCAAGTCATAATCATAGTCGTAGTCAAGTCATAGTCATAATCAGAGTTATAGTCAAGTCATACTCATAGTCGTAGTCAAGTCATAGTCATAATCAGAGTTATAGTCAAGTCATACTCATAGTCGTAGTCAAATCATAGTCATAATCAGAGTCATAGTCAAGTCATAATCATAGTCAAGTCGTAGTCATAGTAATAGCAATAATCGTAGTCATAATCATAGTCATAGTCATAATCATAGTCATAGTCATAATCAGAATCATAATCATAGTCAAGTCGTAGTCATAGTAATAGTAATAATCGTAGTCATGATCATAGTCATAGTTATAATCATAGTCATAGTCAAGCCGTATGAATAAAATTTGGGTGCTAATAAATCCCGTCAAAAGCTTACGTGAATCTACCAAACCTCTTGAAAGGAGTTCTGTAATAATTTACCATCTGCTGGAGCCAATGGTGATGTCGGTAAGATATTCGACAGAGGATCAGTAGATGCGGAGCTCAAATCCTGGGCTCGCCCGTCACTGACATCTCTTTAGAGTGAGGAAACCGACGTTTACATTAACTTTGGTTTACTTTAATACACTGTCTTGTTTACAGAGACACCCACCTTCAACCATAACCTGGGACCTGTCAGCTTGATGAGATCTCAACAAGAACAAGTCAACTTTATGTCTGACGATTTCTCCTTCAACGCTATTAATTCAACCAACCCAATTAATTAAATCAACCCAATTAATTAAATCAACCCAATTAATTAAATCAACCCAATTAATTAAATCAACCCAATTAATTAAATCAACCCAATTAATTAAATCAACCCAATTAATTAAATCAACCCAATTAATTAAATCAACCCAATTAATTCAATCAACCCAATTAATTCAATCAACCCAATTAATTCAATCAACCCAATTAATTCAATCAACCCAATTAATTCAATTAAACCAAATTAATTCTTCAACCCCCTGACTTCAATCAACACAACAAACTCAACCAGCTCTACTAATCTAGAATATATTGGAGTCTTAGAAAACGACGAGGACTCAAATCAGCGACAAGTCGTGGTCAAAATCCTGCAGCATAAATCCTGGTGGATGAATCCTGGTGGATGAATCATAATGGATCATAATGGATGAATCATGGTGGATGAATCCTGGTGGATGATTCATAATGGATGAATCCTGAATGATGAATCATGGTGGATGAATCCTAGTGGATGAATCCTAGTGGATGAATCCTGGTGGATGATTCATGATGGATGAATGTCATCAATGATGTCATCAATGATGGATGTCATCAATGATGAATCCTAGCTGATGATTCATGATGGATGAATCATATGATTCATGATGGATGAATCCTGGTGAACGAATCCTGGTGGATGAATCCTGATGGATGAATCCTGGTGGATGATTCATGAACAGCTAAGCTGATGACCAATGTGTGAGAGGACCAATTGGGGTAAAGTGAAACATCTAATTGCGGTCAGTCAAACTTTGTGGAATATCTCATCATCGTTGGTTGAGCAGCAAATATAACTGTGACTAATTATAGAATAGGCAGATAGACGGTGGGCCAGTCACTAAGCCTAAATAAAAATCAAAAGCTAAATAAATAAGTTGAATCAATTATTATTTTTAATTACAATACTATTATTTAATTATTATTTATTAAATTATTTTAATTTTATTATATTTTTATTACTATAATATTATTTACTTTTAATTTATTATTATTATTTCTTAAATATTTAATGAGTAAGCTAAATCGAAGATCAGTTATAATCAGGGTTAAATACTTACAGGCTAAATTATTTTACTACAGCATATAAACATGTGGATTTGAGCTGGATTGAGAATCGATTATAATTCTTGGTATTGTATAATAATTATTATTAGATGAGGAAAGCATTGGGGCCCACCTCGTCATAAGCAGAATCCCCCCAGTTTAGCGTTATATCAAAAGGAATGTTGTAGATGATTTAAGGTTCCACTCGTATGTGAGCTTGAAGAGGAAAACGGAAGATAAAGAGAAGTGGAGGCGTCATGGACCTGCCAGTAGACAGCGCACTAAGAGAGAGAGAGAGAGAGAGAGAGAACGAGAGAAAGAGAGAGAGATAATCTTAGTTATATTCGATAGTTGTAGGAACATAAATTTTATTTTGGTTTGAAATATAACGAATTACATTTGTTTTCATCAGCAACGCTGACAATTACAATGTTTCTATGATAAATAAGCTCAACCTTCGGCAGGACAATTGTTAGTGTCACCGCAGTGTCTGTTTTCAAAGCTGTGGAGCGAATGAACGAACAGTACTAAACAATGATAGCAAGTGCGCAGATATATCTCATGGAGTCTTTATGATCAAGTCGACGTTAGACTCTTTGGTACGGATAGTGCAAAGAGCTTTCAATGCAGAGCAACGTATTATTGTTACCATAGGGGTGTTGACAATGGGTTCATACCGGGGTTTTTCCATTCGTCATTCTAAGCATGCACTCGTCATTTCTACTCAATGAATATCTACTACTAAATAGGAATCGAGTTGTGCCCGGGTGTGGTTGGACCACTGCAGAATAGGGCAGCCGTAAACAATCTGCCGCGTGTACTTAAGAGGCGATTAAGGCAGGAGCTGAGGATAGCAAGAGGGGACCCACCTCACCTTGAAATATTTTCCCCCAGGATTAACGGGTAAATAATCCATCTAACTGAGGAAGGCAACGGGAAACCACCTCAGAAGCCATATTTTTCCCAAGCTATAGGCTACATAAGGTATGGATAAGGCATAGACTTTGTGAAGGGATTAACTTGTTGATCTAAGGAGTGCTCTTATGGAGCGAGAAAACAGACTTTGAGTATGAATATGTACCATGGACCTGCCAGTTGGCAGTGCACTATAGAAGAAGAATAGGAATCGAATTATCAATGTTTTGAAATTAAAACCAAATTCCTCAAGACTATTGTACAGCTTATTATTTATTTATAGTTTGAGAAGTAAACCTTTGCATATTTTGACCAATATTATTGATAATAAAATAAAATTGAATCAATATAATCAAGTAACAATTAATTAACATTTTTAATCACATGTATGTTTCAATTTGAGTTAGTCATACCGGACATTAATTTTAAAGTATGTGGAATTGTTCCTATGCGCCATTACTAAAAGGTCATTTTAACAAATAATTATTGAAACCTTGCGGGGCCTCATGAAATTCATCAAACATTCAATTATAAACAAAATTCAATGAATTGAAGGTAATGTACTGATTCATATAAAAGTTGAGGATATGGGTATATTTGCATGTCAGTGCTGTAAACAATATATCATTCAGAAATTTCTAAAATTTACAAATATTATTCCTGACATTTTAACATATTCTGGTCTTCCGCCCTAAATACAGCTTATAAAAGACTCGAGATCATGACAGAGGATTAAGTCAGCTTGTATTCAACAGTGAAGTAGATTTGATTAACTAGAAGCTTCAGCTTGAAGAGAAAGTGTAATATTTCTACACGTGCAACTCGACTATCAAATCCTACACGAGGTTTGTTCTGATTTTCTTAATATATTTAGATCACCAAAAAAAGGGTCATTCAACCCTGTACAGTTCACAAGCAATGCCAACAAACAAGTAAATGCAATAAATGAACACAATTTAAATGTGAACCATTTATTTATCATCATATCGTCACTGACATCGCTTTCGAGCGAAGAAACTGACGTTAAATTGGCTTTATTAGCTTTTTATATAAATGCACTATCGTCTGTTTATATACCTTTATGATTTAATTATGCTGTATATATATATATATATATATATATATATATATATATATATATATATATATATATATATATATACATGTACATATATTGTCTATTGTTTTGAATTGTGATCTTCGTAAAGGGTTGAAGATTTGGTAGTACTAACTGAGGTAGAGCATTTGTTGTTTTGAAGTCATGCTTCATCATATTTTTAGAAATACGGGTAAGTTTATTGTGATAGTAATTCCTAGATTAGAATTAAGTAGTGGTTACTTTAATTAATTAATTTTCCTACTTGAGAACTCAGTGGCTGGATATTGAATGTATCTCTACACACGGTTGCTCTAGTCTCTCTGATTGAGAGTGAATGTTGTTTCTTATCGTCTGATTCCGATTTAATGTTTTCCTTCATCGTACTTATTACAATTCTACACTGATCTCTGAAGTTATAAAGCCAAATTCCAAGTCTCCTTCTGTAATGCAACATATAATAATAAATAATAATAATAATAATAACAATAATATAATACTAACAATACTAACAATAATAATAATAATAATAATAATAATATAATACTACTACTACTAATAATAATCTTATTAATAATAATAATAATAATAAGCACAATAATAATAATAATATTAATAATAATAATATTAATATTAATTTTAATTTTAATGATAATATTAATTATAAATATATCTGAGAATAAATTAGTCTACTATGCGAATAACTTAATTCGTAATTAACCCACTATGGACTTTGTCATTGACAGGAAGTTGGTACATCTAATGTTAACTTCAGTTTCCTCATTCGAAAGCGATGTCTGCGACAGGCGAGCTCAGAATTTTAACCCAATACTGCTCCGCGGACGAATATCTTACCGACATCGCCACTAGCTCAAGCCTCTGAGATTTAGTATAACTGCTAAATGTACTAAATAAAGCAGCAACAACAATTAACAAGAGGTATCTTATGAAAGTCGTGTACGGTACATCCATTGTTACTGCGGCAGTAGTTATATTCTCAAATCTACGGGTCCCTGAGTGTAACGTAATAAGTAATCTGAATGTTGAAACTTTTCACGCAATACACTTGCAGAAACTTAAACTGAAGACTTATCAAGTAGACGAGATTAACTCATTTTTCTCTAGAATATTCGGCATGGACTTATTTCCATTGCAAGAACTCTTTCCGTGTCCTTAGATTCATGCTTTGATATTAAAAAATTAAAGAAAAAATGAAAAATGGGTAAATATGTAGTAACTAAATTTAAATAGACATATTGAATTTACTGTAACGTTTAGCATTATCTCATGTTGAATATATACATTGATTTTTATCTAACGTTGTTTTGACTGGAAGACTTTTAAAACGGGAAACTATCGTTATAATAACTATCGACGTCCCTGACATCATCCTTGTATGAGGAAACGGACGTTAAACCTTTATGACTATTATTATTATTATTATTATTATTATTATTTTTTTTTTTTTTTTTTACCCCGGTGTAAAGAACCTGGGGTTTGATAAAAACGATTCGAGCAATACGTGCTGAATCGCCGCCCGGCTACTCGAGGTCATCAATCGGCTTAAAAGAATTGTTGAAGCAGACTGCATTAAATCTTTGCAAAGTCATGGAAAGCCTTTGCCAAAGAAAAGATGTCTCTCGCTTATCGCCGGTTTGCTCTGCAATAAGTCTGCCTATGCCATTAATAAAGTCAACTCCTTCGGGATTCATCGGGCCCATGGTTTCAATAGCCACCGGAACAACTTCATATCCTAAGGACAGATCACGGTATTTATCCAACTTCCTAGAGGCGGCATGAACAGCAGCTCCACCGGCTGTGACTGAAGTCGTATTCAGGTAGGAGTTTGCCATAGTGTCAATGACCGTGACGTCCCAACGGCACATTTACCGTTGCACCAGGGCACTAAAGTCATGCCGTCCGGACGCTTGCCGTCTGATCTGGACAACCCACTTGGCTCCTTAGAGGAAGGGATGCCTGCTCTCGAAAGTGCTCGCCATATTATGTCATTTAAATTGTGATGGCGAGACATTCTACCTGAGCTTCGTTTGCAGGAGAGGCCGTGGAGACCTAAAGCGTCGACTTCATGACCGCAGGGGCACATGTGAGGCTCGCAAGTTTTCGCCCCTAAACGGAAACTAACAGCTACTCGAATCGCCTCATTGTCTAAAAATAGCCCACCAAGAAGCAACAGGGAGAGCGTGAAGCCAGTCGCTGCTTCTTTTAGTTGATACAGCTAGGAGTCGTGCTCTGTCTACTGCATTGGACTGGGATTCTAACAGACTGTTATAAATCCGATCCACTATAGGACGGTCCCATGATTTCTGGCTACTGACTGAGGTAGAAGGTGGAGCACTGGAGGTGAGGCTTTTGGACCAAACTGACAACGCAACGTCAATGGAACTATCGGCAGAAAGGGAGCACTTATGAAGGATGGCGTCTTGCAACTGCCTCGTTCCCATCGCTGATGCCAAAAAGGCTGAAGGCGCGATATGGGAAACAAGACGAATTCCAAGACCACCCATGCTCACCGGTAGACTGGCTTGCTGCCACTGCAAAACAGACAAATCTGCGTTGATAACGGCGCATAAGCATTGCCTAAGAGCCTCGTCGTAGTCTAAAAGCCGCGGATTAGAGAAGCTCGGACTAGAGCGCAGAACGTGCATAAGTTTAGGTGCACTTAAAGAAAAGCGAAGGATTGTTAAAGCATCATGAGCGGCTAGCGACTTCAAGCGTGATGCTGTACGTTTGAGGTCTTCAAGGCGACTGGATAAAGCGGTGGTAGTAGCTTCTTCTCCAGAGAGTGGCGCGCCGAGTAGAGAACTATGGGATAGGCACATTGGCACAAATGATGACAAAACTGAGTTGCCCGGAGATTTGCAAACTGATGAAATGACTTCGCACTTGGTACGATTCAACTGAAGCCCAAATTCTTGGCCTCTGTCGATGATAGTCTGTACATCATTTGCAATCGACGACTCGCAACCACCTAGAGTAATGTCATCTAGGTATCCCACCGTGAGATCGCTAGAGAGAGAAGTAAGGAGAGGGTGAATAGTCAGGCAAAACAGCATGGGCCCTAAGGGATCCCCTTGTTGGACTCCTTCCTGTGACTCAATGCACCAGTCTCCGAACTTCAACCACGAAGGGCTTGAGTAAGCTAGATGGCAGAAACTATACAGCTCTGGTATCCTGTGATGTATTTCGCTGAGCATTCGTGATCTACTCAAGCAATTAAAAGCATTACAGAAGTCTAGCTTTACCACGAAGTGATCAGCTGGCATTGACTCAGCGAAACGGCGAGTAGCGTGAACAGCTGCCTCACAGCCACCTGGAATACCAGCTCCAAGTTGAATTGGGCTCAAGTATTCGCTGAGAGCAGATACTGCATAGCGATTTGCGCATTTAGCGGCTAAACGACGCCAAGTGTAACCCACTGCAATGGGGCGAATGCCGCCAGATTTCTTATTGAGTGCGAAGAGTTTACCACCAAACAGCACCGGTTGGACCTCAGGGGGGCAAGCACCTCTAAGAAGGAGATTCACGAAAGAAGTCAAAGCGGTCAAAAATGTCCCAGCCGACTCTCTACAAGTCACAAGCTCCAGAAGATGCTGAGGGCGAAGGCCATCAGGACCACCTGCTGAGCCTGCTGGAAAGCTACGTACAGCTTTGACAACATCCTGCTCTGAGACTTGAATGGGCGGAGTCGCCATTGAGTCCGGAAGGGGTGCCATTATACTGCTACTAGCTGCGGGTGGGTGCTTGGCCTTCAGGATATTGAAAGTGTTTAAATGCATTGCGCTGGGCTTTCGTCTGAACAGAGGATGCGCACAGCTGCCGAAACATTTCCATCTTCCATTTTGGACCTGACTGCTGAGGCACGGGAGTCATGAGAATGATGAGCTCTTTTAATTCTTTCTACGACCGGCTCAGTGGGAGCACTAGTACCTAGGCCCTCCAACCTTTTCTTAATTAAAGAGCTTAGATTATGCCTTTTACCTGTGCGAGCAGGGACTTGCAAAACCGAAGATGCGAAAAGCAACAAATCTGACCAGTATGATAAAACTGAGGGATCGCTTTCGATCTTACGGAAGGCATCAATCAAGGCTGCTGAACAAGCAGGTCTGGCTGATTTGGGAATGTGTTTTATTGTTGGTCGCGATAAGCAGGGATGTTCAAGAATGAGCGGCTGAGAGGAAAATGAATTGCGAGATAAGTTAGCAGAATTGGGAGCAGCAGTGGGAGGAGAACTCTGTCTAGCCGAACCAGAGTCGCAGCTCCGATTCCTGATCCTATTCCTTATATCAGAAACTGCAAGACCTGGTTGCGAAGCTGCCGCCTGTGCGGAGATCTGCAAGGGAGGTTGGTTGGAACCCGGGCACCGATTATCCAATGGGCCATGAAGATGGACGTTTCCGTCTCCCGAATGAAGCTGACGTTGAGCTAGGCACACCGAACAGATGCCAGTTTTCTTGTTGGCAGTCTGAGACAGTGGCCAAGTCTGTCTGGCAGGCATGTGGCAAACACGGCATAGCAAGCGAGAGATAAAAGAATTACAACTGGAACACTACTGCAAATAGCTGCAGTCCAATAGTCCAATGCAGGTGAAAACTAAAGCATAATGCAGATTTAATAAAAGGTAAAATAAGCCGAATGCGCACAAAAGAATAGAAATAAAAGGGCCTGGGCGTACAGGGATATATATAAAAGCAGTATGACAAAAGACAAAGTGAAAAAATTAGCAGAAGTGAAGAAAAACGATAAAAAGTGCTAAAGAAAAACACAGGTGTGCGTAAACAAACTAACCACCTCGAGCGCCTCTAGCGAATTGTTATTATTATTATTATTTTTATGACAATAACATCAACAATTAGTTGATGAAACAATGAAAACATCGAGTACTATTGAGCCAAATCGAAACCAGTGAGCAAAATTAAAAAGGAGTTAGAGACTCTTATATATGTATATCCTATTTATAACTACAATAGAAGCACATACAAATCAAATCATTCTATTGCCGACACATACAGGTCCATATAACAAATCAGACACTAACAGGAAAAAGTAACGAAAAGAAAAGAGGAAGATCTCAGAAGCAACTGTACAGTTATAAAATAATACGTCAAATTATTTACTCTATACTCTACATGTAGATTAGACTAGTGATAAAAGTCTCAACGACTTCCTGAACCAGTTTAATTAAGTTATCTATCTCTCTTAGTGCATTGCCTACTGGCAGGTCCATGGTATATGGACCTAAGTTAAGTTAATATAATTATCATGACGTCTCCACTGTCTAGAGCCAGTGGCGATGTCGGTAAGATACTCGACGACGTATCAATAGGTGCGGGGTTCAAATCCTGGGCTCGCCTGTCACTGACATCGCTTTCGAGTAGGAAAACTGACGTTAATCTTAGCATAGCTTTAGCTTTTCACAAGAACAGACAATTTACGTTCACTGTTGATATCTGCACGTAGAGACTCATCGAGATGGTGAATCAGAAGCTGTTTGTATCCACCCTGGCGCTCCTGGTGGTCCTCACCCTGTTCCACCAGGTTAGGGCCGCCGAGGCCGGGCTGAGGGAAGGCATCGACTGGGGCCTGCAGCAGGGCAGACAGCGCCGTGACGCCAAGGACTGCGTCGACAAGTGCCACGGGATGGGCAAGAAGGACGGCAGCTGTGACGCCACTGATCCCAACGTCTTCAGCATCACCTGTGGTCGATGGGGAGTCAGGTGCACCTGTACACCTTAAGAGACTGAACTCAATCAATTGATCGATCAATCAATTAGCCGATCAATCAATTAACTGATCGATCAATCAATCAGCTGATCAATCAATCAATCAAATGATCGATCAATCGATGAGTTCATATTATCGAGACATTAATCTGAGCACTATGCTGTCATGGACGGGGGCAAATAATTATTAATTCTGGGACTTCTAAGAAGAAGATAAAATGTTGTTTAGAAATCCTTAAAGGCTTTGGTTTCATTGATGTACTGCACATATTTGCTCTTATTGTCTGTGCACTCTGTTACACTCAAATAGCTGTATAAACAATTTAACTTTCCTTTACAACATTAATTACATTCCTCGTCATTTTCTTCCTAAAATACTTTAAATCGTAATTATGTCTCAGAAATTTAAGGAAAATAAAGAAATATGTTACCGCTTTGTGAATGTGTAAATGATATTGTAACTAAATTGCGTGACTGCGGATTAAGAGCTCAAGTTTCAAATCTGACAGTTGTTCAGCTCTCTATGACCGTAGAGACTAGGTCGAGGTAATTATAATAATAAACCATTCCCTTATTTAATCACAATCTACTCCCTTATTTCATCACAAATTTTCCCTTATTTCATTACAAACTATTCCCTTATTTCATCACAATCTGTTCCCTTATTTAATCACAATCTACTCCCTTACTTCATCACAAATTTTCCCTTATTTCATTACAAACTATTCCCTTATTTCATCACAATCTGTTCCCTTATTTCAACACAATCTGTTCCCTTATTTTATCACAAGCTGTTCCCTTATTTCTTCATGCATACCTATTAGTTTATTGTGTAGAATTGAAAACAAAGCAAAATAAAGCTATTGCATTACATCACTTGTAAAAAAAAATCCGTCTAAAACATTGCCATTTAAAAAATGTACGTGCCCCTTTAATTCTGCATGTGCCTTTTTTCAAAACTCACCCCGCTGCCCTAAGGTGCTTCCTACGCCACTGGAGACAGTTATTGTTTACATTTTAGTCCCAAGGCCTTAATTAAGTCTATTACATTCCACGCATATTCAGGTGAACTTAGTTCACCAAAGTATGTATATGTTGAGAATGTCTGTAGGAATTGATATTGATACATATAGCGAGAATGTGTTAGAGAATTGGTATTATAAGTGAAAATGACTTTTATATTCTTTCGAATAATTTTGTGCACTCCAAGTTTTCTTTTTTCTAATTCTGTGTACTCTAAATGAGTCTGACAAGTGAAGAATGGAACAACCCAAAAATATTTAGTAATTTAAAATTAGATAGAAATCAGACAGAAGAAATATTAAGGCGTGAATTAACAGAGAAAGAAAGGATATAATGGGGATTATCATAAAACAGAGTTAAACAAGCATCTAAATTGTTAACCAATAAGGTTTTTTGAGAAGTATTCATAAACCAGATCAAGACCTTAAGAAAAAATACAAAAATGTTTCTATACAAGCTGCTAAAGTAGCCAGTAGCAAATTTAAAACTGACGAAGAACCTGATAATAAGTATCACTTCTTAAAACCCCTGTTTAAAAAGGAAGATTCCGATGATAAATTGTATAGGCCTATCGCAAAGTATATGAATACTATAATGAAATGTACAGAATAATATTTACCAATTGGAAGGTATCTGGTAAAGCTAATTTATTCAATATACACAAAATAATAATTGAATTAGTTGCAAAAATGAGAGAGCATTTACCCCAAAACATAAGAATTTTTTATTTATAGGATATTTTAGTTGATCAGACAAGTAGGCCTATGTCATACACTTTTTCAACTCTCCATAATTATAAGGAGTTTGCATTAAGTTTGAAAATTTACTGACAAGACCTGCAACTGTAATAAAAAATTAATGTCAACATTTTCATGATCAACTCTCTTTCTTACATCTATAAAAAGTGTGTGACCATTGCTTGCCTTGACTCACCTTTTACAAGACAAAACTCCTAACATATCTAGCTTCTGTGATTTACATACGAAACATGCTTTGAAATACATGTGCTTCAATTTAGCAAAAGCATATCCAAATTTTGCGAAAGTATTGCCATCCTCGACGTTTATACTTGGTTACTTCAGCATCAATTTTCACTAAGTACTTCTTCCAACAGCTCCTTCTTGTCATGGGGTAGGTTTGACGGTAGCTGCAATGATTACTCGAACGTTGACACCACATCTTTGATGGATGCTTTCAGTTTCTCGTACAGTTTGAAAGCAACATCATCGCAGGAAGACTTTATAGTCTGTTTGGTAGGTGGTTGAACCAATCTACAAACGAAAACAACCGAGTATAAGAAAATTTTATTACAAAATAATATTTTTTTCCATCAGATGACGCTCTCAAATCTGTTAAACGAGGATAGAAAGTTGACAAACAAAATCATACATTATTTTGTCTGCTGACGACATCAGGGAAGTCTCAGACAACATAGACTATACCAACTGATCTATCCAAATGCAATCAGAAAAGCTCAGATGCGGAAAGAGAAGTGATCAAACACGGTGCAGGTTTGCTAAAAATCCCCCTCTCAAATCCAAAGTGATCCATTCCGTAACTGAAGCGTTAGCCATTAAAACAGAGTGATGATATTCATGTACAACCTCGGAATTTAAGTCTTGACTCTCAGGTAAGTCTAACGAAATAACAGACTCGCCGGTAGATAAAGAAACACCTCTACTTATTTTAACCACCTCCAAACCTGAACTCAATGCAGTCGTAACAGTGGAATCTGAAGTCAGTTCAACTGTCTCCCCGAGAGTGCTCAGTGTTGTCGTAGGGTTCGTCTCACCTGCTGACTCAGCCTTACTTGACCTGGTCTGTTTTGCAGTTGAGCTCATTAGGTAACAAGGTCGTTACGGAATTCAGCACCGTGTCTGAACAGAGAACAACTCAGAACGGAAGAAAATGTTCCAAAAACATAAGTATATACAGTCGACTTAATAAATGTAATATCTATCAGTATTCAATGTTCGTTCAGCCATCACGCTGTCACTTGATTCACTACTGGCTATAGCACAATTATTATAATACTATGACCTATTAATACATGAACTAAGCCATTTAGATTTTTACTGAGCTATTTAGACTTGTGCTAAGCTATTTAGACTTGTACTAAGCTATTTAGAATTGTGCTAAGCTATTTAGACTTGTACTAAGCTATTTAGACTTCTGCTAAGCTATTTAGACTTGTACTAAGCTATTTAGACTTCTGCTAAGCTATTTAGGTTGGTACTAAGCTATTTAGACTTCTGCTAAGATATTTAGGTTGGTACTAAGCTATTTAGACTTGTACTTAGCTATTTATACTGTCACTAAGCTATTTAAACTTGTACTAAGCTATTTAGACTTGTACTAAGCTATTTAGTCTTGTACTAAGCTATTTAGTCTTGTACTAAGCTATTTAGTCTTGTACTAAGCTATTTAGTCTTGTACTAAGCTATTTAGTCTTGTACTTAGCTTCTAAACTTGTACTATTTAGACTTGTACTAAGCTACTTAATGTATACTAAGCTATTTAGAGTTGTACTAAGCTAATTAGACGTATACTGAGATAAATGCACCTTACTAAGCTATATACACTGGTAGTAAGCTATTTGATTTGTACTAAGTTAATTAGACTTGTACTAAGCTATTTAGACTTCTACTAATCTATTTAAAGTTGTACTAAGCTATGTAGACTTGTACTAAGCTTTTCGGACTTGTGCTAAGCTATTTAGACTTTTTATAAGCTATTTAGACATGTGCTGAGATATGACTTGTACAACGCTATTTATACCACTACTAAGCTATTTAAACTTTTTCTAAGTTATTTAAACTTCAACTAAGCTATATAGACTTGTACTTTGCTATTTAGACTAGCACTAAGCTATTTTCAACATGTACTAAGCTATTTAGACTAGCACTAAGCTATTTAGACTATTACAAAGCTCTTTTGACTTGTACTAAGCTAATTTCGACATGTACTAAGCTATTTAGATTTGTACTAAGCTATTTAAACTTGTACTAAGCTATTTAGTCTTGTACTAGGTTATTTAAACTTGTACTAAGCTATTTAGTCTTGTACTAGGCTATTTAAACTTGTACTAAGCTCTTTTGACTTGTACTAAGCTATTTAGTCCTGTACTAAGCTATTTAGTCTTGTATTAAGCTATTTAGTTTTGTACTAAGCTATTTAGGTTGGTGCTAAGATATTTAGGTTGGTACTAAGCTATTTAGTCTTGTAGTTAGCTTCTAAACTTGTACTAAGCTATTTAGAGTTGTACTGACTCCAACCAAACTCTTTAGACTCTTTTCATTCACAAAACACGCTCATTTATATTAGACGTGGTGCAATATATACTGTATAAACACTGTACAATGAATACTGTATATATTCTAATATTTACAATTGTTTATATGATAATTTTTTAAATAGATTTTAATTTGTTACAATGTCACAGATCCCTTAACTAAATTTTTTGAGAATTTATTAATTTAAAATTGTTTGATGAACCAGAACTTTGGTTGTGCTCATAATTACAATCATAAATTTGTTTATTTAACTGAAATGTAATATATGTATATTATCAACTTCCAGCTGAAGCTGTTTTTGAGGTCATCATCCTGTTTGTTGATCCTGTATATTATGTACTGGCTTCCAGCGATGCCAACAATATATTATGTCAACATGATTTACATGTATTTATTTACTATTTCAGTGTATTATGTATCAACAAGAGATACAGAAGCTATCTACTTAGTATTTTGTAATGGTAAATGTATCTTATTGTTGACAATTATCGTGCTATTACTGTCTTTACTTAGGTTGCTGGCTTTAATTATTGTGGTTTCCTTATTATGCCGTCAATTGTTGTACAACTGTTTTTTTCGAACTTGCACGCCGGTTAGTTGGTACTGCTTTTTCGCTAGTAAGTTTTGCTCATAGTTCTCTCTCTCTCTCTCTCTCCCTCTCTCTCTCTCTCTCTCTCTCCTATGTAGTGGCTTTCAGCGAAGCCACCTAGTATTTGAATAAATACTTTGAACTGATTTTTCTGAACTTTGGAATTTGTACCGTTTTTGGACCTTCTATTTGATCGCCGGCTTGATTTTGTCTCAATAATGCTCGATGTTGTCATTAATGACTGTAGCACTCTAATTGTTATTATTATTATTATTATTATTATTATTATTATTTTTATCTTTATAATTATGATATTATTATTATTATTATTATTATTATTTTTTTTTTAAATAAATTTTTTTTACCCCGGTGTAAAGAACCTGGGGTTTGATAAAAACGATTCTAGCAAGACATGCTGAATCGCCGCCCGGCTACTCGAGGTCATCAATCGGCTTAAAAGAATTGTTGAAGCAGACTGCATTAAATCTTTGCAAAGTCATAGAAAGCTTTTGCCAAAGAAAAGATGTCTCTTTCGTATCGCCGGTTTGCTCTGCAATAAGTCTGCCTATGCCATTAATAAAGTCAACTCCTTCGGGATTCATCGGGCCCATGGTTTCAATAGCCACCGGAACAACTTCATACCCTAAGGACAGATCACGGTATTTATCCAACTTCCTATTATTATTATTATTATTATTATTATTATCATTAATATTATTATTACGAACACTGTACAATGAACACTGAACAATGAACATTGTATAATGAACACTGTATAATGAACACTGTACAATGAACACTGTACAATGAACACTGTACAATGAATACTGTATAATGAACACTGTATAATGAACACTGTACAATGAACACTGTACAATGAACACTGTACAATGAATACTGTATAATGAACACTGTATAATGAACACTGTGTAATGAACATTGTATAATGTACACTGTACAATGAACACTGTACAATGAACACTGTATAATGAACACTGTGTAATGAACACTGTATAATGAACACTGTGTAATGAACACTGTATAATGTACACTGTACAATGAACACTGTACAATGAACACTGTATAATGAACACTGTGTAATGAACACTGTATAATGAACACTGTGTAATGAACACTGTATAATGAACACTGTGTAATGAACACTGTATAATGAACACTGTGTAATGAACATTGTACAATGAACACTGTTTAATGTTCATTGTACAATGAACATTGTACAATGAACATTGTACAGTGAACATTTTACAGTGAAGGAAATTGGAGCTAAATTCATCTTTGCTAGTGAATTCTACTGTAATTTAAACTAAAGCCGTCACCATCGGCTCAGACATTCAACTGTTATTGAAAAGTTTGCTGATCTGGACATACCATCTTGCATCCATAATTGGCTTGTTAGTTTCTTTACTGGCTGTCAACATTGCACTAAATGTGATGACAATGTATCCTCTACTGCAAATATTTCAGCCAGTGTTGTACAAGGTTCAGCTATTGGTCCCGCTTCATATTCCATTACTGCTTCGGATTTAAGACCTATCCACTCTTATAATGACATTATTAAGTTCGCTGATGATACATACCTCATTATCCCTTCTCAGTATCTTTATACCACTGACGATGAACTTGCTAACATTGACTTGTGGTCCAGTAAGAACAATCTACAGTTGAATAAGTCGAAATCCCGTGAACTTCTTTTCCATCCTCCGCGATCTAGATTTCTAGCAAGTTCTGTGCCACCGCTCCTAGATGGAATTGTCAGAGTCAACACTTTGAAGTGCTTAGGTGTTACACTGCAATCCAACTTCTCTTTTCTGTCCACGTGAATGATATAATTAGCAGTTGCTCTTCTAATCTTTTTGCCATTCGCACTCTAAAATCAAAAGGTCTTAATTCTGACGTAATTGTCACTGTCTTTAAATCTATTGTACTCTTCAAGTTAACATATGCATCGCAATTTTGGTGGGGTTAGGTTGCTTCCTCCGAGAGTGAACGCCTTGAAGCCTTCCTCAGGAAGGCTACAAGATGTAACTTCTATGATGGAGTACGATCTTTTGCGGATATCGCTGCCGATGCAGATGAGGAATTGTTTAACGTTATCATCAGTAACAAACAGCATGTCCTGCACCGGCTTCTTCCGCCGCTTAAAGATAATGTTAACTTTAAGCTCAGGGAGAGGGCTTACCCTCTCTCTTTACCATCTAAGCGCACACCTTTGATGGATAAGAACTTCATAATTAGAATGCTATATAAAGACTCTTATTAAGTTTTTTAAACAGTGTCTGCTTGTGTTTATTACTTTCTATATTGCCATTTGTGTGTGTGTACGTTTTCTGCGGTATGTCAGATTTCATGTAATAGATGAATATAATATAACCAAAATGTGCATTATATTTTGCCTCAATAAACACTCAATATTTTAATATTTAATTATTATTTTAATATAATGATTTAGCTTCTTGAAAAGTGATAGGTGATATTACACGAGACATGTCCAGTTTGACCTGAAAGCCTGGCAATGGAGCATTTAGAGATTTGGGAAAACCCTGTTGATGGTGTCAGTGATGTTCTTGCCCATATTAATCTGTCGGTGTTAATAACAACAATAATAACACGCATTATAGTGAAATGATCAACCATGTTGACATTTATCACTTTTAATATCACATGTTTAAACATTTAGACTGATCAGACCATTTTCCGTATAACCAGTCCAGTGAATGTCCGAGATTTTACTCTCAGATCAGCGCGGCTGGGATTCGAACCCACGAGGGTTCAATTCATCTCAGAGTGTGTCATTTAAAACTTCATGACGTTGTCTACACCTCTAACCACTGCGCTATCGATAGGCTGGAGCCAGTGGCGATGTCAATAAGATACTCGACCGCGGATCAGTATATGCGGGGTTCAAATATTGGGCTCCCCCGTCACTAATATCGCTTATGAGTGAGGAAACTGACGTTAACATTGGCTTCATTAGCTTTTTATTGAGACATTCTACACACACAGAGAGAGAAGTGTGTAGTGTAGATCAGTAGAGTACAGACTGATCAGTGCTAGCTGATATCCATGTAGCCATTGTGGGACTTGCGTGTGACTTGCGGTTCGTGAGTCACTTATTTAGACAGAATTATTTGCATCGTCGCCGGCTCTTGTTTACAACACCGCGGGATTTTTTAAATTTTTATGTAACTTTTTAAACTATCCTTATCCCTAACCCCTACCATTTACCCTAAAGGTAAACATATTCCTAAGAAACTAATAAAATGTTGTAAAACTTCAAAGAACAAAAAGTGACTCAAAACAAGAGCCCGCGAAAATGCAAATTGTTCTGTCCAAATTATTGACCATCTATCCGCGACTTCGCGTGAGAGCTCTACAATCAGTCCAGTCGTAATGATTCACTTCTATAGAACTCTGCTGCATTGCAATAGGCGTACTCTTGTTTCATTCTACGTGTTACGTGTACATTAAGGTTATGTCAGTTAATTAAAAGCTAATGGTAACGTCAGTTTCCTCATTCGAAAGCAATGTCAGTGACGGGCTAGCCCAGGATTTGAACCCCGCACATGCTGATCCGCGGTCGAGTAACTTACCTACTTAGCCACTGGCTCCAACCCATTTGCGAAAATATACGATAAGAAATAGATTACTGTGGATATATTTCTATTCTTACTGCGGGTCATTTTAATTACATGAAAGTTACGGATATTAAGCGGTACAGAGCATTAGATCACGTTCATATATTTAAAAATAAAATAAAATAAAAATATGTTCCTGAGGTCCTGGGATCGATTCCAGGTAGAGCTGATCAGAGCGTAAAATCTCGGACACCCACAGAACTGGTATCATGGATATTAATTGAATATAAGCTGCTTACATGTTAAAAATGTAACAATAAAAGTGCTAGTTATCATCCTGAATGACAATTTCATCGTAATTTTACTCCTGTAGCATACAAATGATGTAAGTTTTTATATTATAATTAATAATTATAATGTTATCAATGAAATAGTAACATTAAAATAAATACAAGTATATATTGGCCTGCTAATAATAACGACAATGATGCTATTTATGCTAATATTAATAATAATAATAACACACATTATAGTGAAATGATCAACTATGTTGATATCTCTCACTTTTAATACCACATGTTATATCCATTAGGAAATCTAGTCCATTTTCCCTGTAGCCAGTCCAGTGAATGTCAGATATTTTACTCTCAGATCAGCGCGGCTGGGAATACTATTAGCGCGGCATTACTATTAGCTACGTGAATAATATTTATGTTAACAATAATTCTAATTATAATGCATATATATGTGGAAATAGTAATGTTAACTCTGATAAAACATGTATAACAGTAATGTTAATGATTATACTTATGCTAATAGTAATGCTAATTATGCTAATAGTAATGCTAATTATGCTAATAGTAATGCTAATTATGATAATAGTAATGCTAATTATGATAATTATGCTAATAGTAATGCTAATTATGATAATTATGCTAATAGTAATGCTAATTATGATAATTATGCTAATAGTAATGCTAATTATGATAATTATGCTAATAGTAATGCTAATTATGATAATTATGCTAATAGTAATGCTAATTATGATAATTATGCTAATAGTAATGCTAATTATGCTAATAGTAATGCTAATTATGATAATTATGCTAATAGTAATGCTAATTATGATAATTATGCTAATAGTAATGCTAATTATGATAATTATGCTAATAGTAATGCTAATTATGATAATTATGCTAATAGTAATGCTAATTATGATAATTATGCTAATAGTAATGCTAATTATGCTAATAGTAATGCTAATTATGATAATTATGCTAATAGTAATGCTAATTATGATAATTATGCTAATAGTAATGCTAATTATGCTAATAGTAATGCTAATTATGATAATTATGCTAAAAGTAATGCTAATTATGATAATTATGCTAAAAGTAATGCTCATTATGCAAATACATGCAGAGCAGTAATGCTAATGGTATTAACTACGCCAATAATACGGTCGCTAAACCTGGATTCAATCTCAAACCTACAGCGATTCACTCAGTCGTGCACTTTATTTACAATTTTTATCCCGTATAGTTACACACATGACATACCGCATGTATTTACAATGTTTTCCTTTCTTAAGTTTCTGTTTTTGTAGTTTTCGTTATTTCCTCCATTCCTTTCCATGGTTATTGGTAATCGTTGCCTTTTGTTGGCGCTTCAATAGCAGCCGGCGCGGATTTAAGAATAACCTCCAACACACTGGGGACATTTTACTTTCAAAGCTGTCTACACGCGGTCTTCCAAAGTGGTCGCCCACAATTTACTAACCGTGTGCAGCGTGGCTTTACTTCGTTCAACTGACGCGCAGCTTAACTGAGTGCGCTAAATCCCCCACCAATACACTACGCACAGTTGCGGCCTTCACCAAGCTTACTTGTTTCCTCATGCAAAATAGAAGAAGAGTACTTATATTTGAATACCTTTCTATATCACTGTTCCAAATTTTGGACAATTAAAAAAGGAATACCCATCTTATTTTAATTTTTATAAACTAGTCAATTTTAAGTAGGCCTACGGAATTAACATATTAATCACCATCATCTTCATCATCATCATCATCATCATCATCATCATCATCTTCGTCATCATCATCATCTTCTTCTTCTTATTATTCTTCTTCTTCTTCTTCTTCTTCTTCCCTTAAATCCCAGTTTAACCTGGGTCGGGATACGAAGAGACTTTATAAATTTCTCCATTCGTTTAATATTTTTAGCAATTCTGAAGTCTAGGCGCTCTATTATATTAATCCTAATTTATAAATCAGTTATAAAGATATAAAGTATGATATGTTAATTGTAAGTAGAATTAAAGGTGGATGAAAGAGAATGGATTGATCATGGGTAGGAGACGAGGAATTCGTAGTCTCGTTAGAACGATATTATGCGTTACATTCGTTCTAATTGTCTGGGAGCTAATGCTCTCCATACTGACGTCCAATTATAGCACGCCTCTAGTTAAAGAAGAAGAAGCGACTGGAATATCTTTAGAGGATAGGTTGGAGTATGTTGTGGTTGGACATAGGATTGCTCCGGATAGCGCATTGGTAAATTATTCCAGTTTTACGAGAATAAAGTTCAAGCGAGGAAGTGGAAAACTGGAATCAGTGGAAACTAAGCGGAGAAATGTTATTTCGAAGTATGGACAAGTTCTGCATTCGCTCCGGGCTAAAGAGAGAATTGATCTCAGTTCGATCGTGAGCAGGATTGCAGAAGATGTTATAAAGAGTGGCAGAGAGTCAATGCATCATTCCAGCTTTCCATTGACAGGATTTGCAGAGAAACATGGAATAAGGAATCAGGGATATAACCCTAACAGTAAATCTGTAGAGTATTTCAAGACCTTGAAGTCTAATTTAAACAATTCCGTTGCCGAAAATGTCAACAAATTTAAAGAAATACAAATAAAACAATTGAAAATGTTAAATGCTACTGTTGATAACACTAAACCTCTAAAAACTAAATTTCCAAACCTCGTTGCTAATTTCTCAAACATTATTAAGCGAAATTTGAAAAATCAGAGTCAAAGTAAACCACAGCACATCAGTGAAGCTTCACCTCTGACCTACAGTGAAATAGAGTCAAACCAGACACATCCTAACACTAAACCTCAGAGAGTACTCGATATTGTCCTGAACGACGAAATCTCATTCGACCCTACGTCATCATCAAACACCTCTGACTTCACAGCTATTCCCAGGATTGTCCACATCACGTGGTTCTATCCACCGGATACTCAGTTCAGATTCCATCACTTCCTGTGTCTTCTCGGCATCCAGAAGTACTTCCGTCCAACCAAGATTTTCTTCTGGCACTCCAGTGCCCCCACGGGGCGCTGGTGGGTGTTCTCCAGGCAGTCCATCGCTCATCTACTGCTGATTCCACGCGATCCTCCCATGTCCATTCACAACAGAAGCGTTCTGGTCCCGGAGCATCAGTCCGATGTAGTGAGGCTGGAAGTGTTGGAGGAGTTTGGAGGTCTTTATGTGGATCTGGATGTGATGATTGTGAGGAATCTAGATCCGCTTATGAGGTAACTAAAGATTACTAGAAATATATGCTACTCTCTCTCTCTCTCTCTCTCCACACACACACACACACACACACACACACATATATATATATATATATATATATATATATATATATATATACATGTATATCTAACTCTAGCTATAGATCTCACTGTCTTTGTCTCGGGCTCTGTCTCTCTCTATTTCTTCATTTTTAATCTCTCTCTCCCTCTCTCTATCTCTCTCTCTCTCTCTCTCTCTACCTGTCTATCTCACTGTCTCTGTCTCTCTCTCTCCATCTCTCTCTCTCTCTCTCTCCATCTCTCTCTCTATCTATCTCACTGTCTCTATCTCTGTCTTTCTCTCTCTCTCTCTCTCGCCATCTCTCCATCTCTCTCTCTCTCTCAATGTCTCCCTCTCTCCTCTCTCTTTCTCAGTCACTCTCTCTCTTTCTCTCTCTTTCTTTTCTCTCTCTCTCTCTCTCTCTCTTTCTCTCTCTAATCGTCATGAAGTAAATGTTTGATTCATTCAAATGATGTCTGCGTAACGTGTTGATTTGTATGAAGTCGTTTCTTTCTTTTCTTTTAATTTCTGGTTCCATTAAACTCATATTGGGCATTTGAGTGATATTCGGCTAACCGGCAGATTCAAACTTCATATTCATGCCATAAGTGCTATTTCACGCACATTTCACATAAATATCACTCCATAAATCAACGCATTCATCCCATCATGAAAGGATAAACCTAACATTAACCTTTTGCTTCGTTTATCTTCAAGTAGCTGTAACTTGCATATAATCAGCAGAAGAATTAGCTTCGACATAATGTACACTTTAGAATGGCTGAACCAGCTTATTCTGCGAATGAGCTTTAACTACATGTAAATAGACCTCATTGAACGGTTGGAGCCAGTGGTGATGCCGGTAAGATAAGATGCTCGACCGCGGATCAATATATACGGGATTCAAATCCTGGGCTCACCCGTCACTGTCATCACTTTCTATTTACGAAACTGAAACTAACTTTAACTAACTAGCTTTATCAGTATTTTTACAGCCTGGAACAACTATACTCTTCATTGTATGGTAACTTGCAGTAGCTTCAAGAAACATGAGAGCAGATAAAGGTTCATAATATATGCCTTGGGTCTTAGAATGCTTATAGTACAATATAGAGTGAGTGTAATCCATGGCATTGCACAGTGTGAGATGACATACAAGCCGATGTGAAGTGGAAGCATGGAAAACTACATGGAAACGTATTACGTGTATTATATTAGTACGAGATATGGATTTCGCGAAAATGGAATAAATCTCTGCAATAAAACTGGGTCAGTAAAACCTGGTTCTCCTGGTACCGCCCACTTTATTCCCAGCCTATGCTTTACAGTTATTCTGACTCCGCCCAGCAAATTCTCCCTGGCACCGCCTACTTCATAGGCATACGATATATCAAGTATTGCGCTATATTAACTGTATTCTAACTCAACAACTTAATTCTGATGTTTAGAACTGTACCTGACAGTTCAATTTATGCAAAAACTGACGTTAAACTAAATATTTAAACTTAGTTTCTGCTGGTTTCATATTAGCATTCCTCGTAGTTCATGTTATCATTACCATGTTTAAAGTAAACTGTTTAAGCTGCTAGTATTGTAGTTGTTCAGTACAAAGTAAACAGTTTAAGCTGCTAGTACTGTAGTTGTTCAGTATAAAGTAGACAGTTTAAGCTGCCAGTACTGCAGTTATTCAGTACAAAGTAAACAGTTTAAGCTGCTAGTACTGTAGTTGTTCAGTATAAAGTAGACAGTTTAAGCTGCTAGTACTGTAGTTATTCAGTACAAAGTAAACAGTTTAAGCTGCTAGTACTGTAGTTATTCAGTACAAAGTAAACAGTTTAAGCTGCTAGTACTGTAGTTATTCAGTACATAGTAAACAGTTTAAGCTGCTAGTACTGTAGTTGTTCAGTACAAAGTAAACAGTTTAAGCTGCTAGTACTGCAGTTGTTCGGTACAAAGTAAACAGTTTAAGCACGGCTTGTAGATGACCGGTGGTTAAGCCGAACATCTTGAGATATGGTCGGTCATTTCACCGCTCGATTAACTCTCCTGTTTATTACTTCCGAGTCTCCATCATTTACACACTTCCACGATAAAGCAGCTCCGTGCCTCCCCTAAAATAAATAACTCTTCTACTCCTTATTGAGTAAAGGAGAATTACCATGTTCTTTCTTTCAGAACATTTTTGTTTTCAAACCGATAAATAGAATTGTGAATTTACGGAAAATGCTACAAAAACTTAAACTAATGGAAAATAGTTTATTCGTATTCCGACCCTGATTAAACTGGGCTTTAAGGGATGATGATGATGATGATGAATAGATTTGTGATTTGTAATAAGAGAGGGACGCTCCTGACATCATCCATGTATGAGGTAACGAACGTTAAACCTTTCCGTATTGGAAATATATAAAAAATAAATGCGTACTTTATTTTTATTAAATTAATTGAATCAATCCAAGAAGAGCAACAAACGATATCTCTCTCTTAGTGCACTGCCTATTGGCAGGTCCATGTCATATAACTTCACATGTTTCTATCCTCAGACTTTCTCTTCATAGCAATATACGAATTACTTATCAAATAATTAAATTCAATTCAATCCAATATATCAAGTCTTGGTTTTCATTTAGCTTTTTTCTTCCATTCGTCTCTCAATTACCGCAATTACTGGCTGAAGCCAGTTGCGAAGTCCGTAATATACTCGACCGCGGATCAGTAGGTGCGGGGTTGAAACCCTAGGCTCGCCCGTCACTGACATCGCTTTTGAGCGAAGAAACTGACGTTAACATTAGCTTAGCTTTACTTAACTTTTCAATGGATTGAATTATCGGTATAAGAATTCCTTATGATATTTATATTCCCTACGACAGAAGATATTTGAGTAGTAGATGAGAAGCAATTGAGGTGGATATATTGCAGAAGTCAGCAGGGACAAGCGTATATTTATCTTAATGTCCCCAACGACTGAGAGCTGTATACATTGAACTACATAACGACTCTCTAGAGAAGAGAGGCTTCATTGAAATATATGTCGACTTCATACACAGCCAAGTCAATGCTGGCATTCCTGCATTGTATATCCAACGTTCTAGCTAATTCTTATATCGATAAATCAATCCATTGAAAAGTTAAGTAAAGCTAAGCTAAGGTAAACGTCAGTTTCCTCACTCGAAAGCGATGTCAGTGACGGGGAGCCGAGGATTTGAACCCTGCACCTACTGATCGGCGGTCGAGTATCTTACCGACATCGCCACTGGCTCCAGCCAAGTCAGTAAATAAATTATATATATATATATATATATATATATATATATATATATATATATATATATAATATTATTGCACTGCCTACAAGCAGGTCCATGGTATATAACGCCTCCACTATTCTCTATTTCCGTTTTTCTCTTAATTCAGGTCCGCATACAAACGGATCTTTAATTCATTTATTTTAACTATTTTACTTCTCCAATACCTGCTGCGAAATGTCTCAAGAATACCATAATTATTCATTTCCGAAGCTGCCGCGCTATTATATGATTATATTTTCATCGGTTTTAAAGGAATCACACGGGCTTCCGTTAAGCAAATGCAGTCTTTTCGTTGTTATGTCCAATAAGAAAAATGCTCAGGAACATTCTAGCAGTTATAGGGTTTATTCTGATTGTATTTACAAAATATCATTAAAGACGAAGCTACTTAGCAAAAATACTTTCATTAAATAATTGACAATATTTAAATTTACTATTAATTAAACCCCATTTTAAAATTATAATCATTAACGTCTATATTAGAAATATAGTCATTGCTCTCATTGATTTGTCTATATTTGAAATTTTGCGCACGATCATTTGAAGTAAAAGCTGGTAAAACTAAGGTTAACGTCAGTTTCCTCACTCGAAAGCTATGTCAGTGACGGGCGAGCCCAGGATTTGCAACCCGCACATACTGATCCGCGGTCGAGTATCTTACTGACATCGCCACTGACTCCAGCCGTAATGAACGAACGCTTTTGAACAGTGGCGTGAAGGGAAGCCTTCTCAGCGCATCTGTCATGGACAATTGATTTGCCTAATGGAAGCGGCTCAAGAGGGATTTGTGCCTTGGCACGCTTTCTCCAGTCCAGCATTACCCTGTTTACTCCTTTATATTACAAGAGAGATCATGATCATTTATTTGTAACTGAATCGAAATATAATCAATTTTAAGTTCATAATTGTAACGAGAGAGAAGCCATACTTTTCCCAAGCTATAGGAAACATAAGGTATGGATAAGGCATAGACTTTGTGAAGGGATTAACTTGTTGATCTAAGGAGTGCTCTTATGGAGCGAGAAAACAGACTTTGAGTATGAATATGTACCTAGAACCTGCCACTTGGCAATGCACTGATTAAGAAGAACGAGACAGGAACGGAAATAAAACGTCCGTCAGAAAGAGCACAATTGAGCTCTATCTAGCTGACTGCAGGAAACACGAAAACACGATAACATTGCTACATCGGATCGTAGAAAAATGAGACACAATGAAGATTGATAATGAAAATAGCATTAAACTGTAAAGTGCAAAACACTGAATACTTAAGCAGAAAATAAAGTTTTATAAAACTAAAACTACAAAATGCAAGAAGAATTGAAATCTATAGCGAGGAGACAGATTTCCTTGTCATTTCTATTATGATTCATTCTGCTAGTGTTCATATGTCTAGTCAAGTATTACTATCTCAGTCATTAGTGATGCATCGTTCGCATGCATCAGTCAAAACTTTTAATTTTACATATGGACTGAGACCGTAGAGAAAAAAAGACTAAATTACAATACTTAACAAACTAATAGTCTTGTCTTAAAACAGTAATACTTGTCTTAACTTACTACTACTTGTGCTGCATCTCATCAATAATAATGTGTATTCTATCAAAATTACAACATCGTCCATGATAATATCGAATATTAGGAAATCATCTCGGTTATAAATGATGACATACTGAAGGTTAGCTCGTGCATTGAGTCTTGAGATACCCCACAGCGAGAAAACATAGGTCAGTGATTAATTGATTGATACTTATTGACGGTAAAATGTTGTCAATATTACTTCACGACCTATTCTAGGGTAGGAAATTGTTTATCGAGCAGGTGAGGGATATACAGTACTATGCTACTAGTAGGGGAGAGAGAGAGAGAGAGAGAGAGAGAGATGTGTTTATTTCAGCATCAACACCAAATCACTGACAAAAACAAGTAGAAATAAACATTTAAAAGAAATAAAATAAAAAATTCCAATAAACACATGGCATCGAACACTCTGTAGAAAGGGTGTGGGGGTGAAACTGAGTTTCAAAGGAAGGGAAGGGATGGATGGAGGAAAGGAGAAGTAGCGAATTGAGGAAAGGATTGAGTGAGAAATGAGCTAATTGTCTGGAGAGTTGGACTCAAGATATATAGGATTCATCCGTATCTTTCCACTCTTTCCAGTTATCCGTTGTGAATCCTCGGCTTATCACTTATCACATTGATAAGTGAATATGGAAAGTACGATGCTTGTCTGTGATTATCAAGGTTATAATTTATTTCCCCGTGTTGTGCTCGGGTGTGGTTGGACCACTGCAGAATAGGGCAACCGCAAACAATCTGCCGCGTGTACGTAGGAGGCGAATAAAGGCAGGAGCTGAGGATGACAAGAGGGGACCCACCTCACCATGAAATATTTCCCCTAGGATTAAATGGTAATTAATCCACCTAACTGAGGATGGCAACGGGAAACCACCTCAGAAGCCACATTTTTCCCAAGCTATAGGATACATAAGGTATGGATAAGGCATAGACTCTATAAAGGGATTAACTTGTTGATCTAAAGAGTGCTCTTATGGAGCGAGAAAGCACACGGTTGAGTATGAATATGTGCCTTGAACCTGCCACTTGGCAGTGCACTGGAGAAATTATTCCTCTATTATGATAGATTTTATGTATGGCTGTGTGTCTAATAATATCCTATTATATGTTCTAACTGAAACAAAGAAGAACGCATGCGTGATATAAGTAAGTGATGTAAGAAAGTATCTCTCTCTTAGTGCACTGCCTACTGGCAGGTCCATGGTATATAACGCCTTCACTCTTCTCTGTCTTCTGCCTTCCTCTGCATTTCCACATACGAGTGGGTCTTTAAATCATCTAACATACCTAATCTCGGCTTGCCCCTGCCAAATCGGCCTACCCCTAAGAAAATATCTAAAAGCTTTTAAAATTTAATGCAGTGAGTTCCACCATACCTCTAAAATTAAAACTGATATAAACTCTCACTCTCCGTCGTATAATATCGTTTTATAAGTAACTTAGTAAAATATTCTAATTCTAAGTTTTCTAAAACAGTCAATTTTTATAAATCGATACATCTTTATAATATTATAGGCTTATTCATTGATTTGGAGTTTTAAAAAGGAAAGACATTATGTTTGTAATAGTCCTTGCCAGAGCATGCGTAGCATGACTATCCTATATCATCTCTGATTTTTCGCTGTCTAGGCCTAATGCAGAAACTGGCTTAGAAGCTCATGTGAAAAATAGAGAGAGAGAGAGATAGAAAGAGGCAGACAGACTGGCAGACAGATAGAGACAGACAGATATAGTGAGAAATAAAGAGAAATAGAGACAGGGAGAGATGGACATAAAGCGAGGAAAAAAGAAGAAGAGAGATAGAGGGAGAAAAGAGGGAGAGAGACAGCGAGAGAGAGAGCGAGACAGACAGAGAGAGAGAGACATACAGAGAGAGAGAGAGAGACAGAGAGAGAGAAATGGAGTAGAAGGGTGGAGTATAGCAGGGCGTGATTGATAGGGCGGGAGTAGCATAAGTCCAGACTAATGAGTACTGGATGGATGATTGAGAACCTATAGGACCTGCCAAGCGTCCACCACGTGACGTATTGTGTGGCGTATCCAGTGGAAGAAGTCCGTGCGGATAAATCCACTTCCTCTTTGAGCAGATCCTTACTTCTCTCAATCTCTCAATCCTATCTCCATGCAGTGCAGAGTTAAAGAAACGATTCATCTGTCCTCTATTCGTATTCACCTCTCTCTCTCTCCCTCTCTCTCTACACACACACACACACACATATATATATATATATATATATATATATATATATATATATATATATATATGTATATATATCTTAGTGCACTGCCTACTGGAAAATCCATGGTATATAACGCCTTCACTCTTTCTCTGTCTTCCGCTTTCATCTTCATTTCCAAATATGAGTGGGTCTTTAAATCATCTAACATACCTAATCTCGGTCTGCCTCTTTCTCTTTTTCCTTCCACTCTACCTTCCACACACCTCTAATAGTGTACAAAGCTACAGCTGTACTACTATATTTATTACAGATAACGGCGCGTGTTGTGAAAGAGGCGACTAATGAATGTACTTAAGAAATAGATTAAAAAATTGCTTTAAAATTCATTTACATTCAAATTAAAGACATCCTAATTGTAATTTAGCGCATATAACTATTATGATAGTATGAATATTTTTGTAGGTAATTTATTTATAAGTTCATCAGCATCTTCCCTTTAATCCTAATTTGACTATGGTCTGAAAACAAATAGACGTTCTCCACTCCTCTCTGTCTCATACCTATACCATATCATAGCATCAGTCAATCCCCTATTTTCCACTCGTTTTTGTTAAATCTATAGCAATTTCTGGAACCTAGACGCTCATCATCGTGTCGTAGAAGGCGACTAAAGCACTATGATCAAAACTAACATTAGAAAGGGCATTTAACCGAATGCCCTTTCTAATGTTAGTTTGGATCTTGGTGCTTTAGTCCCCTTCTACGATACGTGCAGTCACCGGTTGATCTATTCTTCAAAATGCTCGGACACAATACGGGGAATCAATAGCTTATTGATAGAAACAAAAATTACATTTAGTCGCTACTATACACTATACAGAAGGTAGAATGGAAGGAAAAAGAGGCAGGGGCAGGCCGAGATTAGGTATGTTAGAAGATTTAAAGACCCACTCATATGTGGAAATGAAGAGGAAGGCGGAAGACAGAGAAGAGTGGAGGCGTTATGTATCATGGACCTGCCAGTAGGCAGTGCACTAAGAGGTATGCTATACGTAATTCTGTAGAATATTAATTTTGAGCTCTCAATCGTCGTTTCCTGGACACTGAAGGTTAGATCTACCGTTGCTGCAAGTGTCGTAAAAAGCGGCTACGAAAGAACTGAGGAAGTCGACGAGAAACCACCTCGGCAGTCCTATTTTTGTCAAATATTTGGCTACAGAAGGTTGCCTACTGGCAGGTCCATGGTATATAACACCTTAGCTATACAGGATACTTTATGTACATACTGTAGACTGGACCTTTCTATGGGCTCAAAACGGAGAGATATATTATGAGGTGACTCACGCAGTATTGGCTGCATACAGACTACAAGCTTTGCATTATTAAACCCGTGCAATCTCTTCCTGAACGCATGAAAGAGAATCACGCTATTCTATGTAGCCATGTTGTTGTTGTGCACGATGACAATCCGATGATTGAGTTATGTGAGGGGAAGAATTGAACAAATAAAATTTTAAAACTTACATGTACACTGCAAAATATGATATATTATAATGTAGACGTCAAGACATTATAATAAAGACTTAAACTGAGAAATAAAAGTGTTCATAATGAATTTTGTAACGTCTATAGTAAGTCCAATAAACGAATTTGATGTCTAAACATTGTAGTTTGATTGATACAGGCCCTCTTTATCCTATGATATCCTTGATCGACTTTTAGTTTATAGTTAACTCGAGTATATAGAATTCAAACCTTTGGATACGTTATCTGTCAGAAGACTAATGAAAGAGTTTATAGTATAGTTTATCATAAGTAGTTTAAGGTAAAACTGTAACGAACTTGTTGGTTTAACTGCTTTAATGTATTACATATTAAACTAAATGTATGCATAATACAGTGAATATTTAACTTTCGGTTCATCACAAGCAGGTTTTTATTAGTAACGTTTCAAGCTAACATTCAACTACAAACAGTTAAGAACACGGCCAAGTTTAACGTCAGTTTCTTGCTCGGTTGCGTACCACTGAAGGGGAGAACACTGGATTTGAACCCTGCACCTACTCATCCGCTGTCGAACAACTTGTCTACAAGCCACCGGCTTAACTCAGTTCAACAGCTTTACTCAGTTGTACACTACTAGAGCACAAAAGTTAACGTATACAACTAGTGTACAAGTTAATGTGTACAACTATATGTACAAGCAGTTGTACATCAATTGAGGACTATGTATACATCAATTTATACGACTACATACACAAACAGTTGTACACAACTTGTGGTTCTCTCTCTCTCTCTCTCTCTCTCTCTGTCTCTATCTATCTCTCTCTCTTCTCTCTCAGTGCAGGTCCATGTTATATAACGCCTCCACTCATCTCTATATTCAGTTTTCTTCTTCATGTCCACAATTGAGCGAATCTTCAAATCATCTAAAGCATTCCTTTAGTTATACCATTATTCTTGAGGGATTCCGCTTACGACGAGGTGGGCCCTTTTCCTTCTTCAGCTAGAGTTTTCAAAAATTCAAATACTACAATTTAACATTCAGCCGCTAAGATTTTGCTACTATATTCTCACAGGTACGCTGCCACACTTGGAGCCGAGTCACCAGATCTCCTTGGTAGTGGCTTCATACTCTGTAGACCTAGCTCAGCCTTCATCCACCTCTGGAGAGCTTCATATCGCCAGGACTTCAACGACTCTAACTGGAACCATCACTCCGTCGTCGTGCCCATGCTCCTGGCCAGACAACACCAAAACCTTGTTCACGTAGAGTGGTTTGGGATTAACCGTCCTAACTGGCAGGAGAGGCAGTGGCTGTATGAAGAGGGGAGGCTGTGGAATTGGTCAGAGAACTTAGCAGTACATCTCTGGTACAGACATCACAATGTCGAGTATGATCCGGCGTCGATACGAACGTTAAATACAACACTAGGTGAAATCATGAGACATATTTATTATGATGATTCGAGATTGCTGCCTGCTAACTATACCACGTGATATAGACTAATTTATATTGCAATTTAATTCGTTTCATTGGTTTTGTGCAATCATAATCAAGAAGTTTACTGAGTTTATGTTAGCGAAGTTGAGAGAGAATTCGTAAATTTCATTAAACATTTCCGGCCACTAAATAACTAGATATCTTAATTGAGACACTGTCGCACCAGAGCTATTCAATTTTTATTCTCATTTAAAAGTTGATTCTTGTTACACAGTACCAACTTATCATCAAGCATATTCGCAATCAAATAAATGATTTAACGTTAGATTCTTCACTCGAAAGTTGAAGATAAAGATGAATGGAGGCGTTATATGCCATGGAACTGCCAGTTGGCGGTGCACTAAGAGAGAGAAATACATGTATGGGCCTGTATATATATATATATATATATATATATATATATATATATATATATATATATACATATATAATCATCATCATCATCATCTAGTAATGGCTCACAGTGACACACATAGCTCAGTATATCTTCTCTCAGTAGCTGTGTCAGCGTGACAGAGCCGTGTCCAGTCACGTGACCTATCCACAGGCATATGAGTGACTGTGGATAGTTTTTGTAGCAATTTCTGTAAATTCACATATCTATTCATCGGTTTGAAAAAAAACATGTTCTGAAAGAAAGAACATGGTAATTCTCCTTTACTCAATAAGGAGTAGAAGAAATTTATTTCTTCTACTCCTTATTGAAGAAGTTATTTATTTTAGGGGAGGCACGTAGCTGGTAGTGTTGTCTATGCTCACCAGGCGGCGCAGGTGTTGTCTCATTAGCGACCAGACGACGAGAATTAGACTTCCAAAGATACGCCGAGTGAAGAGAGAAAACCTCCCCTTAACGCAACATCAACTCGGATGCAAAACCGAGATAAAAATTTAATACTAACGTCAGTTTCCTCACTCGAAAGCGATGTCAGTGAATGGTGAACCCAGGATTTGAACCCTGCACTTACTTACTTATACGCGGTCGAGTATCTTCGCCACGAGTATCTTCGCGACTTCGCCACTAGCTCCGGCCATTTTACACACCCTATATTAAACACCACATATTAATTACTCACTCATGTCAAACAACTCAGCGTCGCCACTTTCCTAACACTCGAAGAAAACTCAATTTCAGACCCGTGAGTATCAGCAGATGACGAGATGTCAGCATTACTGCAACTCATGGCACCTGAGTCATGTGACCAGTCATTAATGACAACTCTCGTGTCATCTGACTCATGTAACCAGTCAATAATGACAACTCTCGTGACACCTGACTCACGCCTGACTGTAATACAGTCATTAATGACAACTCTCATGACACCTGACTCACGACTGTCTGTTATGCAGTCATTAATGACAACTCAGAACTCCTGACCCACGCCTGTCTGTAATGCAGTCATTAATGACATCTGACTCACGCCTGTCTGTAATGCAGTCATAAATATTAAACAGTCTCTGCTGCAGGAGCCAACACGTGGAGCTATTCTCTCAGGGATTGATGCGTTCACTACAAGCTACTGTAAACGAAACCGTTATTTTCTCGCTTGAGTCCAAGCGTGTGTTGAAATAGAAAGAACATTCAGTAGTTTGAGTACTTTCTCTTACCAATGAGTAAACCTATAATAAAACAATTATATCAATAAAAATTTAACAAATATAAAGTTAACATATTTTAATCTCTTTATAATAATTCCAATTTTTTTTTTTTTTTTTGTAAGTTTTCTGATCAAAGCTTCAGCTGAAAATATAGAACATTCTCGATATATTAGGAAATTATACTATACGATTTAGTATATCATGTGCAGCAGTGATATAATGACATGAAATTAACATTTCTCACTTCTTCTCACTTCTTCTCACTTCTTCTCACTTCTTCTCACTTCTTCTCACTTCTTCTCACTTCTTCTCACTTCTTCTCACTTCTTCTCACTGCTTAAGTTGCTCAACACAACTGATGGATATTGTTTAGGGGTGGCGCTGCCCAGATCTCTTATATCACTGGTCTCTGATTTGTAACTGGCAGACAAATCCCTCATTCCTGCATGTACAACTAGATCAAAGTGAAAGCTGCGAAAGTCGATGCCAGTTGCGTCTCTCGAAGGCGATATCAGTGAAGGAGGAGCCCAGGATTTGAACCCACACTAAGTGACAAAGTAACACAAGTTTTGCAGATACACTCGAATCTGACACTAGATAAATAATTGTGAAACATGTAACTATGGCAGAGCTACGACTGCATATCTACAGTAAATGAACCGTGCGCTACGAACACATTTACTGTTTTCTTTCGTCTCTACAAATTGTACACGATGCTGGTGCATAAATTCGTGATCTACTCGACCATAGAGTAGCTGGAGCCAGTGGCGATGTCGGTGAGACACTCGATCGCGGATCAGTATGTGCGGGTTTTAAATTCTGGGCTCGTCTGTCACTGACATCGCTTTCGAGTGAGGAAACTGACGTTAACATTAGCTTTACCTTTTTACTTTAAATTAATGAGGAAACGAATAGTTAAACATGTATTATTATTATTATTATTATTATTATAACTATTAAAATTATTATAATTATTGTTATTATTATAATTATTATAATTATTATAATTATTGTTATTATTATTATTCTTATTATTCTTATTATTCTTATTATTCTTATTATTCTTATTATTATTATTATTATTATTGTTATTATTGTTATTGTTATTACTGATATTATTATTATTATTATTACTATTATTATTACTATTATTATTACTATTATTATTATTATTAAAATGCGTTGACTGCTCGAACGTGGAGTGGTAAGCTTCTCATAAGATCTGTGCGGTGGGTTCTACTAGACTGTGGTGTATAGTACTGTAGACTTCAGAGATTATTGCTAGAGCGGCTCAGAGAGAAAATCCACTTGCTAGGCATGTCTCAACCCACAGCGCAAATCCTCTTAACGGTTCTTAAATTAGACACAGCGTCACGTGACTTTAATACGTAATATTTGAAATATTAGACCGTTGCGAGACTGACATGGAAGAGTTTAATGTTATCCACTGGTCAGCAGATATCCTGCTACCCATTGCATCTTAGTATAGCATGCGCATTTTGATGTAGCAGGCGTATATTGGTATTTCAGATGGATATTGGTATATCAGGCGTATATTGGTATATCAGGCGTATATTGGTATATCAGGCGTATATTGGTATATCAGATGTATATTGTTATATCAGATGTATATTATTATATCAGATGTATATTCACTGTAATAATAACCCACATTATAGTGAATAATCAACTATGTTGATATCTTTCACTTTTAACACCACATGTTTAAACCGTTAGGCAATTTATTCCATTTTCCGTGTAATCAGTCCAGTGAATGTCCGAGATTGTACTCTCATATCAGCACGGCTGGGATTCGAACCCACGAGGGTTCAATTCACCTCAGGGTCTGTCATTTAAAACTTCATGACGTTATCTACACCTCTAACCACTTCGCTATTGAGACATTCAGTGACATTATTATATTGTATGATTGTCACAAGGAACCGGCCCTTTTCTTTAATCTTTTTATAGTAAAAACTATAGTTTCAGAAACACATACTGTACATAGCTCGTTGTGCTTGGGGTAAACCGGTTTTCCGGGCTACATCAAACCTTATGCTCAATTTTATTGGTATTTTATGAATTGTTTAATTTTTACAGATAAGAATGAAAAAATACCTCGTATGGTCTTTATAACTTTCATCTTAGGTTATTAATTATATGAGCCAGTGGCAACATCGATAAGGTACTGCGGATCAGTATTGTGCGGGGTTCAAATCCTGGGCTCTCCCGTCACTGATATCGTTTACGAATGAGGAAACCGACGTTAACCTTAGCTTTACTTTTTTCTTTCTATCACAATCTCTGTATATTTCTATCTGTCTCTCATTTGCTCTCTCACTATATATATATATATATATATATATATATATATATATATATATATATATATATATATATATATATAGATATATATATATATATATAATATATATATATATATATATATATAATATATCGCTCTCTCTCTCTCTCTCTCTTAAATCACACAGTACATCTTGGTAATCCCCGAGCAGAATTCGTCAATATTTCTTCAGGACTCGCCGATAATCCCGTTGTCAATATTGCTCCATCTAATCCGCACAACGTTACACCCTAGCACAAAACTAGCACAATCCACTTCTCCCATTCCAACGTTATCCCGTGTTGTACGTTGCGCTACTACGACAAACCAGCACATTGAGCATTATCCAATCTGCCTTCAAATCACTGCTCAAATCGCAAAACCGCACAAGAAAACTCCACAACGATGTATGCTGCTGTATGTATGCAATCTTATTAGACAACAATATTTGAATTTGAAAAGTATTTTGAAATTAATTTGTTTGTTCAAATCATTTAATTTTCCATTGCGATATAACGTGTTGCGCAGATTCTTAGTCCAGGCGAACATTGAATGGGTACACAGTATTGTTTTCTCAGGGAATGACGCCCCTGCCCAGTAAATGTTAGTCGGAGCTGAGGAAGGCATAGGGGCCTACGTCGTCATAAGCAGAATATCTCAAGGATTATGGTATAATCGTTTAGGACGATTTTAAAGATCCACTCGTATGAGGACATAAAGAGAAAAAGGATGCAAAAAGGTGCGAAGGCTTTCTATACTTAAATACCATGAACCCGTCAATGGCTGTGATTAAGAGATAGAAATAAAGACCATCAATAATATCTGAGATTTTACTCTCCGATCAGCGCTATCCGAGAATCGAAACCACGACAGTTCACGTTATCTTAGATCTGGTCATTTAAAACTTCATGACTTGTACCACTAAGCGATGATACATTATATTACTAAAAAAGGAGAGAGAATATAGAGAGATAGATAGAGAGATAGAGATCGAGCGAATATATTAGAGATAATGAGAGAGAGTGGGAGGAGATATGCAGAGGAAGAGTGAAAGGGAGATGTAGAAAGAGCTATGCTAGTGTGTGGGGGTGGGTTTATTGTAATGAAGTAAATCTGATATAGAGCGGTAGAGACGAAGCGAGCAATTCTGAGATGACGTAGTAAAGCCGTAATAATGACGTTACAGTCTCACTCCCTTACACAATCACAACATCCCCTCGCTCTATATCCCTTCCTCTCTACCTCTCCTTCTCTCTCCCTCTACTTCCCTCTTTCTCTCTCTTTATACACTCGCCTTCCTCTTTATTTATCATCTCTCATTCTCTCTCAAATTCTTTCTCTCTGTCTGTCTCTCTCTCTCTCTCTCACTCTCTCTCTCTCTCTCTCTCCCCCTTTCTCACACAACATTTATACAATCTCCATTCTATTTATACCATCAACGTCTCTCTTTTTTAACGTCCCTTTCTCTCCCTCTCCGAATATCTCTCTTTGTCTCTCTCTTTATAAAATCGATTTCCCTCTTTATTTAACGTCTCTTTATCTCTCTCGCTCTCCCTATCTCTGTCTCTCTCTCTCTCTCTCTCTCTCTCTCTCTCTCTCTCTCTCTCTGTCTCGCTCTCTATGCTGGTCCTAATCCTCGGCCACACGGCTAATCCCTGCAGACTCGTAACAACCAGTTATTAGCGACTTCCACGTTCAGTTGTAATATTTCTGCCAGTAACAATTGTGCGCTTATAATGAACATACAGTGTACACTTATTCACACCATAGGAATATAAGTATACACATTTATTTCCGCAAGTAAGTTTTGTGTGCCTGGTGCTTAAATGAACATACATGTATAGTGTTCACTTATATTTCTACCAGTAACAATTGTGCGCTTATATTGAACTTACTGTGTTCACTTACATTCGATTCACTGTCAAGTTGAAGAAATTACGAATTGCATTCAAAATGTCAAAATGGCCATCATTGCTCCTACTTACTCACCTAGAAACCGATTAAATACTGTGTTAGTAGTTCAGTTGATAGATTGATTGTAATAGATAGATTGATTGATTAATTGAATGATTGAATGAATGAACGATTGATTGATTGATTAATTGATTGATTAATTGATTGATTGATTGTTGGAGTGATTGTTTGATTGATTGATTAATTGATTGATTAATTATTTCATTTAGCGAATGCTGTATTGACTTACTTATTTCTTTACTTTTCAAACGAACTATCTATTCACTAAACATACACTAGTACACTAAACATACACTAGTACACTAAACATACACTAGTACACTAATCATACACTAGTTCATTTAGCTTACACTAGTACTCTAAACATACACTAGTACACTAAACATACACTAGTAAACTGGCATACACTAGTAGACACCAGCATGCAATGGTTCACTAAACATACTGTACACTAGTACACTCAACATACACTAGTACACTACATACACTGATATACTAAGCGTATACTAGTACACAAAACATACACTAGTACACTAGTACTGATACTCTAGTCCTAGTAAACTCGTCACATCACTTGTACTGCTCTCTCTCTCTCTCTCTCTCTCTCTCTCTCTCTCTTTCTTTTTCTCTCTCTTTCTCTCTCTCTTTCTCTCTCTCTCTCTCTCTCACTCCCTCTCTCTCTCTTTCTCTCTCACTCTTTCTCTCTCTTTCTCTCTCTCTCTTTCTCTCTCTCTCTTTCTCTCTCTCTCTCTCTCTCTCTCAGTTCTGGTAATTTGACTCTAATCCAAACACATCAACTCTCTTCCGATCCATATTATCTCACCGGTGTCCAATGTCTCTCTTCTCTTCCTCCGAGCTCAGCTCTGTATGGTTTATGGATTCATTGCGATAGGGGAGGACATGGTGTGAGGTGAGGTAAAATCAAAACTTTCTTAATTTGAGGATTAAATCTTCATCTGTTATGAATGAATGTATCAAAACGTCACTAATTAGTTTTACTGTTACGTTTACGGTAGTTTGTAAAAGCTGTATAACCGCTATTAACGCCAGTTTCGTCTCTCGAAAAAGCCATTACATTGCTGACTATACATGTATATACATTTACATCCTATCTCCCTCTCTCTCTCTCTTCAGTGCACTGCCAAGTTGTAGGTTCAAGGTACATATTCTTACTCAAGTCTGCTTTCTCGTTCCATAAAAGCACTTCTTAGATCAACCTATAATATAACAACAACCTATAATAACTCATCCACAATGTCGACAATTCTAATTACAGCTTGAGCAGAACGTAGAGACATTGTACACGTGAGTGTTCTATTTTTAATTAATGAAGCATCAGTCAGCATCATTCAGTGACTATTACACCAGGTTCTATATATGTTAAAGTTCTGAGGCAAGTCTAGCATACAGTAGTATAATAATAATGAAAGTTTAACGTCCATTTCCTCATCCAAGGATGATGTCATGGACGTCATCCTTGGACATGTTATCTAGGACATGGTATAGACATTGTATCATATAGACATAGTATCTAGGACATAGTATAGACATTGTATCATATAGACATAGTATCTAGGACATAGTACAGTCATTGTATCCTATAGATAGGATAGACATTGTATCATATAGACATAGTATCTAGGACATAGTACAGACATAGTATCATATAGACATAGTATCTAGGACATAGTATAGACATAGTATCATATAGGCATAGTATCTAATACATAGTATAGACATAGTATCATATAGGCATAGTATCTAGGACATAGTATAGACATTGCATCATATAGCCATAGTATCATATACACATAGTATCTAGGACATTGACAGGACCTGCTACATTTCCATGCACTGTCCAACCGTTTAGCACATGATATTTAAAGTTATGGATATTCATATGTTCAAATGCTATAGTATTTCTATCAATTTAATTACCACGTGTTTGAACCACTGTGTATTTTTTTATTTTATATCCATCTATCCACCGATCCTACTAATGTCCTAGATGTTACTACCTGGTGAGTTCCATCGAGCAAGAGAAGCATGCAATTCACTTCATAATGGGTAATATAAACACTTTACTGAGGCTACCTGACTCTCTACACTTCGAGCTACTGAGACATTTTTAAAAATGTCTTTGACATTTATATCCCATGATTAAAGGGATGCAGTAATTACCTGTCAAATGCATTGACATTTCGCTACCTCCGAATATGATAACTCTCCCCTCTCCCCTCCAATCGATTCATCAACATTTATCTTCAGTTTTGACAGATTACATCTGCGCATGCGCGCTAGAGTCACGTGATTCAATACTACATCCGCTTTCCCTGGAATGACTGATATCTGTAACATAGCCGAGAGACATGGAGACGTTGGAATAATGAGCAAAGGACAGAGAGATTTGTGTGGAAGAATTCAATTAACTTTTTATTTCATACAATAGCATTGAACCGACAGGCAAAGATAGTACCGCAGTATAAGATCCGTTTATATAATTAGCCTACATATTTGACAAAAAGAAAAAATTAAAAGCTGTGACATTTTACGAATGGATTAACTACAGATCCATGGAATGCTCGTTAGGAATAGTGTAAGCAGCTTACAAGTAGAAACGTGAGCCTTGATGATAGAGAGCGATAGAGACGCGCATATACGTATATATATATATATATATATATATATATATATATATATATATATATATATACATGTTTTTATATATATATATATATATATATATATATATATATATATATATAGAGAGAGAGAGAGAGAGAGAGAGAGAGAGAGAGCAATGCATATAAAAGAACTAGAGGTAACTCTTACAGACGTAGTTAGACCTCGTCAGATCTTCCTCTAAATCTTCATTTCATTTCAATGCCGCTTATGCTCTGAGGTTTAAACACTTGTACCGTCAGTCCAGCCTCGATCTTACACTCCTGAATCCTTTCAGACAGGAAATAGTTTCAAATCCCTGAGGACCAATAACAAGACCGTTTCTAATAAAATCCCGGCAATCCTGACTCTTGAAGGCGATATTAAGATGAATGGCCTTCCTGACGCTACACCAATCCTCCCTGAGCCCTGATGTTGACTCTCTGTGGTTATAGGAGAGCATAGTGGATACAACTGAACCAGGGTGTAACCCATGAGGTGTATACAACTGAACTAGGGTGTAACTCATGAGGTGTATACCACTGAACTAGGGTGTAACCCATGAGGTGTGTGGTGTATACAACTGAACTAGAGTGTAACCCATGAGGTGAATAAAACTGAACCAGGGTATAACCCATGAGGTGTATACAACTGAACTATGGTGTAACCCATGAGGTGTATACAACGGAACTAGGGTGTAACCCATGAGGTGTGTGGTGTATACAACTGAACTAGGGTGTAACCCATGAGGTGAATAAAACTGAACCAGGTCGTAACCCGTGAGGTGTGTACAACTGAACTAGAATGTATATATATATATATATATATATATATATATATATATATATATATATATATAATGATCCTGCGAGGGATTCTCAGGAGGATGGAGTGAGAGTGGAGAGAGTCCTAGGGATGTCCACGAGGATCTTATGACAGAGGAAGACTGGAGAGAGACTGGAAGAGATGTCGTGTTACACAGGAATGAAGATTGATTACTGGAGATATTCCACGTGTTACGAATTGCTCTGAATAGTGACACACACACATACATACACACACATACACACATTTGAACATGCCTACACATAGTATAAAACACACACTTATATATTCACATACATACTACATAACACACATACATAAACAGGCATACACACAGTATAAAACACACACATATACGTACATACACACAACATTGCACACATACATGTACATGTATATAAGCATACAGACGCACTGTATAGAACACACATACACAGATACAAAACATACGTATGTATGTTTTGCATCTGACACAAATGTGATCAAACACACACGTAGCACTCACACACACGCAAAGTGACATCGTGACTGGCTGGAGTCAGTGGAGATGTCGATAAGTTATTCGACTGCGGAACAGTTGTCCTAAGTGATGGATTCAAATCCTGGGCTCGTCCGTCACTGACAGCGGTAAATGGATAAGAGATGCATGGATGAGAGATGAATGGATGAGAGATGAATGAATGAGAGATGGATGAGAGCTGAATGGATGAGAGATGGATGAGAGATCAATGGATAAGAGATGAATGAATGAGAGATGAATGAATGAGAGATGAATGGATGAGAGATGAATGGATGAGAGATGAAAGGATGAGAGACGGATGGATTGATGAGATGTTTGTGAGTGGATTTGATGGATTAAGTGAGGTGAGGAATATCTCGCTCCAGTGAATCCTGCAAGTCCCATCTCCTCAATTCCGCTCAGTGCACCTCATTCAATCCACTGCTTGACTTGTATCTCTCTCAGTATCTCTCAATCTCTGTCTGATTATCTCTGTGTGTGTCTCTTCTTATACTTCCCCTCATGTCGCCAAACCAATAACTAAATATCTCAAAAACCAAAAGAATATCAAGTAATTCCATTCAGCAACATATCATACCATGAGATTCAGTACCATGACCTAACATAATGTATCACACATATTCATCTACAGCAAAAACTTTCAGCGTAAAAGCGGAAGAAATGATCTTTTTTATATTTAAAACCATTGCTTATGTTATGATAACAAAATATAGCAAATCATTATCCGTTGCTAAGTTGCAATCAATCACAAATGAAACTATAAATACACGCGCTGTATAGCCCAGAATAACGCCTTATTGTTGCATATAGGATTAAAGCTGGAAAAGCTAATGTTAACGTCAGTTTCCTAACTCAAAAGCGATATCAGTGACGGGCGAGCGCAGTGTTTGAACCCGCACATACTGATCCGCGGTCGAGTATCTTACCGACATCGCTACTGACTCCAGCGGATTGCATGGAGCAGGTTTACATTTCTCTTCGCTCTCTTCAGTGCACTGCCAAGTGGCAGGTTCAAGGTACGTATTCATACTCAAAGTTTGTTTTCTCGCTCCATAAGAGCACTGCTTAGATCAAAAAGTTAATCCCTTCACAAAGTCCATGCCTTATCCATACCTTATGTAGCCTATATCGTGGGATAAATACGGCTTCTCCCAGGATTACAAAGAAACCCTTATTGTTTGTGTATAGGCTTGCATGGAGAATGTTTACATAGAGACGCACGGCTGCTGTTTAACTGCACAGCGGTGACCAAGCGGAGAGCGTAATGAGAGAGAAATTATGAGTTATGATCGCCTCCATTAACTTGACATGTTATTTCACTTCCAATCCTTTAACGACATCTGAACCAAGTGCAATGGAGCTTAGAGAGAGAGAGAGAGAGAGAGGGATAGAGAGAGAGGAGAGAGAGCGAGAGAGAGAGCGAGAGAGAGGGTGATAGAGAGAGAAAGAGAGAGAGAGAGAGGGATAGAGAGAGATAGGAGAGACAGGGGGATAGAGAGAGAAAGAGAGAGCGAGAGCGAGAGATCAACTTATGGTATAGTGTAACGCTATACCATAGACACAGACACCAGATAAACAGATTTAATATGACAAGCATCACGCTTGAAAGTGAATGTACTTAGCAAAACATAACATATCAACTATCAGAGTGCTACAGGCATCAATGACAACATCGAGCACTATTGATATGGAAGTGAATGCACAAATTACTGGCACACAGTGACTCCATAATTCTGAAGGTTGATAGACACTATTAAAATGTAGATGTTAGACTTACCACTATTCGTCTGTAGATGTTAGACTGACCACAATTCGTCTGTAGATGTTTGATTACCACTATTCGTCTGTAGATGTTAAACTGACCACTATTCGTCTGTAGATGTTAGCCTGATCACTATTCTTCTGTAGATGTTAGACTAACCAGAAACTAGAATATTGAAATTGTGGTTGTGGAGAAGATCAATAGGTATAGGGTTCAATTACACAATCTTTATTCGCTTATTATTACATAGCTCGAATTAGTCAGATTTGCGGAGTGTAACTAACAAGTACTACCTCTGTCAGACCCCATAGTTAGTGACCCTGTATTCTGTAAATACATGATATGTGTTAAATAGGGATGAAAAGGAAGGCTGGTGATAGAAATAGTTGGATGAGTACAAGCCATGGACCTGCCGTTAGGCAATGCACTAGAAAATATCCCATGATAATATGGTGTAGGCCCTAGTCGCAATATGATATCAAGATCTAGTGTACATGTATATTAGCAATTTAATTTAATGATACAGCGTATGAAAATATTACATGATGATATCGTAAAGGCTCCTGTTCATGAGATTTGATGATATTGTAAGGCAACCTTACCTGCTGATATATACATACTGTACTTGATACTTACATTGTTAGGCAGTACACTAGAAGAAGTGTGTATTTTCAGTATTGACTTTTTCGAGTTAATCTTCATTACAGACTTAATTCATAAGTCTTCATTTGAGCGTAGTCAGGCAGGATTTGAATAGTCAGGCATTTGAACGTAGTCAGGCAAGATTTGAATTAGGTGTGTTCAGAAAATTTAAGCTAGAAATTTGAAGTGGCTGGTGCCAGTGGCGATATCGGTAAGATACTCGACAGCGGATCAGTGTGTGCGGGGTTAAAATTCTGGGCTCGCCCGTCACTAACATCGCTTTCGAGTGAGGAAACTGACGTTAACCATAGCTTTAACAGCTTTGCGTTTGTTGTAGCAAAGGTGAGGCAGAATAAGAGCGCTTAACACTACAAATCAGTTATTTAAAAAAATATCATAATGTAACTGATGCACTTTAGAAAATAGAATGTTAACTAATTAACTTAAGTACACTAATGACGTATAATAATACCAGCGCTACATTTATGGGGAAAATATCTTAATTATTTTACTACACACATTGGTATGAAAATTTTAAATGTTCTCCAAAGGATAATTTTTCCAAAGGATAATTCACTATTAGTAAAAAATGATCACGCAGATTTCTGGATACAATCCAAGCTCATTATTTATACGATTGAATATAAAATAACTCAGAATTATATTATAACCTTTTATTTTAAAAATTTATAACTAACATAACCAGATATAAATAACATTCAATAACTGCAGTAACAAAATTACTTCATTATATTTGTCGTTGTTCTTGAAGTAGGGTAATACCGTATAATATTAATGGCCATCTATGGTGACTAAAAATACTATATATATATATATATATATATATATATATATATATATATATATATATATATATATAATATTTCAGATATTTACTGATACTTTATTGTCGTTTTAACTATCAACCGACTTATTCTATATTTATATAGAGAAATTAGAGAAAGTCCAAGCCAGAGCCACAAAATTAATTAAGAAATGTAGTAATGTCAATTATGAAAATCGCTTTAAATGTACTGGATTGTTATCTTTAGAAGAGAGAAGGGTTAGAGGCGATTTAATAGAAGTTTATAAGATGCTTAATGGTTTCAGTAAAGTAAATTATAACTATTTGTTTCAAGTAGCAAATTATAACAGAACTAGAGGACACAAATACAAGTTAATTAAATTTAGAAGTAGGCTTGATATACGCAAAAAAATTTTCAGTCAGAGAGTTGTTGGTGTTTGGAACGGACTGCCAGAGGAGGTCGTTGAGGCCGAATCTGTCAATCAATTTAAGAATAGCTATGATAAGTATATAAAGTGTTGTAGGGAAAGTGTGAAGTATTAATAGAAAAGTAATAGGCTGAGTTGTGGGTTTGCCCAGTCCTATTAAAGTGTATAAGTTTTGATAGTTAAGTAAAGTTGATATTGTTTATTAAGCTTTTTTTTGTATAAAATGGTTATTGTCTTTTGCTGTAATGTTTGGTATGTGTGGTTTTGAGGATGTGTAGGCCTAGGTATATTGTAATTTGACAAGTGTTAGCATATTGAATAGTATTTGTACCTGTTAGTGTACAGGTTAATAGTACAGGTGTGCTGGTTTCCTGTATTAGTACTGGTTATTAAGTAAAATGTGTTTAATATGTTATGCTATGCAGGATGTGTAGGTAAGTTTTTATTTTATTTCGTGTGGGTCTCAAACAAGCAGTTGTGCTTTCTGACCTAGTGTCGTTATGTTATATTAGCACTTTAATGTATTTATATTTCAGTTATTCCAACAAACTCTTAGATAGTATCTTAGTTTATTTATAGGAACATTTTAAAGTTCATTTTAGAGTTCGGATCCCTGCTGTTCTTTTTGAATGTAAATTCAACATTCGGTGGCTTCAGTGGAAGCCACCGAATGTTGAAGTAACAATGAAACAAATAAATACAAAATAATATAATTGAAAACCAATGAAACTAATATCAGTGGCTTCCACCGAAGCCACTGATATTAGTTTCTATGTCTCTCTCTATGTTTCTCTATGTCTCTATCTCTGTCTATGTGTCTCTCTAGGTCTCACTCTAGTATATTTAATGTCTGTGTCTCTCACTATGTTTCTTTGTCTCCCACTCTAGTATATTAAATGCTTAGTTCAAGACACACATTCCTATAACAGATATACTATAGAACAGTTTCAGTGGCTTCCACCGAAGCCACCGATATTAGTTGCTATGTCTCACTCTATGTTTCTCTATGTCTCTATGTCTCTAAGTATATTAAATGTCTGTGTCTCTCACTATGTCTCTTTGTCTCTCGCTTTAGTATATTATATGATTAGTTCAAGACACATATTCCTATCACCCCAAGCCACTGATATAAAGTTTCTATGACCCTTTTTCCAAGATTTAAGAAAATTTTCTTGTTCACGAAACAAATTCCTATAGAGAAATATTAATATGTTGTTATCTAATAACATAATGTACGTGTTGTTAATTGGTATCTAATTTAAATCAACCTTATATGAAGACCAGCAGCCAATACAACATCTCTAGTAGGCCTATATACAGGAGATAATCCTACTTTATTCTGTTCGTAAGTTTTCATTTCTCTTTTACATATATAAACCCTTTAATAATTCCATTAATAATTTCTCAATTAAAACAAACAGTCTAAATATTTATCCTTATTTAAAATATTTAAAAACTTTGGTTTGGACCACGCTAATGTATGGATGTGACCTAAACATATTGCAAACATGGACCTTAAGGAATGAACATATTAGGAAATTGGAGGCATTGGAAATATGGATATGGAGAAGAATGGAGAGGATTAACTGAACTCAAAAGGTTATAAATAAGAAAGTTCTGGAGAGAGTTGGGACATATAGACAGTTGATAAATGTATTAAGAAATAGGAAGACGAGTTGGATAGGACACATTCTATGGGGAAAGGTCTATTAAAAGGAGTCATACATGTAGAAGGTAGAATGGAAGGAAAGAGTGGCAGAGGTAGGCCGAGATTAGGTATGTAAGATGATTTAAAGACCCATTCATATGTGGACATGAAGAGGAAAGCGGATGACAGAGAAGAGTGGAGGCGCTATATACCATGGACCTGCCAGTAGGCAGTGCACTAAGAAGAAGAAGGTCAAGGAACTCATCGCTTTCTCTAATTACTCCTTCAGTCAGGAGACCATGCGAGCGCTATGTGCCTGAGATTGACAGTTAATTTCTGGAACAGTTGAACGTCTGTCAGGTTGAGAGGCGACGCTTGATTTAACGAGTTGTTACCCAAAGAAATGACTTGAAGTTAAGCTCAGAATAACGTTTAAAAGAGGAATGGGATAAGTTGTAATTGCCAGTAAGATTTTTTAGAGTAAAAGCATCGATATCTAATTTTGTACGTGTGATCTACCTGATGGCAAATTTAGAAGCTAAAAAATCTAGTGAACTATTGACAGAAGCAGATAATGCCTAGTGATACAAATAGCGATAGATACCATAATGAATTTTCATTTAATTAGGTTGCGTTCTTGACAAGTTTTGGACAGAAATAATCTAACAGAAAGTTTACGTTTATTGCCTAACTGCTGTTATGTACATGTACTTGTATTTACATGTATGTAAAAAGTTAGCCTATTTATATTTAAGTTACAATCATAATACTTGTGAAGAGCCATGTATATTACGTATACGGAGCCCGGGCAAATATATTGACATGAGAGAATTCCACCATTTCCTAGCGATAGAGAGAGAGAGAGAGAGAGAGAGAGAGAGAGAGAGAAAGAGGTGTATGTTTGTTTCAGCATTAACACCAAATCATTGAAAAATACAAATACAAATAGAATAAACATTTAAAAGAAATTTTAAAAATTTTCTTTTAAATTTCTGTTTTTTCTAGAATATTTTAATATTTCTGTATTTCTGGAGATGATACTATTCAATTATTTCCTGGAGATAATGGAATTCGAAAATAGAAATAATTATTTCGTTTAATAATAGAATAAACATTAAATACTAACATACTATTTTTAGTGATGATGGAATTAAAAAAATAGGAAGGCCGAGGATAGAATTGGTTGAAAGAGTTATACGCCAATATGCCACGGACCTGCCATTGGACATTGCTGTAGAAGAAATAATTCGTTATTTTCTATAGTGTTAATAAATATCTAGGTTTGATAGGTTCGATTATTTCTCAGAGAGAGCAGGTGACGTGAAGTAATGAGTTACTTGCTGTCAAACTGAAGACATAAATAGAGCCTAGGCTCTCAGTGAGATCCTGGTATTATCCATCCTCATGTGATATTACTAGATCCAGCTTACGAACTGTCTGCTTCGTTACTCTAACAGATGGAGGATGTTCTCCATGATATAACTCTGACTCCATTATAATACACAATATAACATATTATCATCTTACCGTCTGGACAATGTTCTTCTTGTTGTTCTTGTTCTTGTTCTTCTTGTTCTTGTTGTTCTTGTTGTTCTTGTTGTTCTTGTTGTTCTTGTTGTTCTTGTTGTTCTTGTTGTTCTTGTTGTTCTTGTTGTTCTTGTTGTTCTTGTTGTTCTTGTTGTTCTTGTTGTTCTTGTTGTTCTTGTTGTTCTTGTTGTTCTTGTTGTTTTTGTTGTTCTTGTTGTTCTTGTTGTTCTTGTTGTTCTTCTTGTTCTTCTTGTTCTTCTTGTTCTTCTTGTTCTTCTTGTTCTTCTTGTTCTTCTTGTTCTTCTTGTTCTTCTTGTTCTTCTTGTTCTTCTTGTTCTTCTTGTTCTTCTTGTTCTTCTTGTTCTTCTTTCTTCTTGTTCTTCTTGTTCTTCTTGTTCTTCTTGTTCTTCTTGTTCTTCTTGTTCTTCTTGTTCTTCTTGTTCTTCTTGTTCTTCTTATTCTTCTTGTTCTTCTTGTTCTTCTTGTTCTTCTTGTTCTTCTTATTCTTCTTGTTCTTCTTCATCTTCTTCATCTTCTTCATCTTCTTCATCTTCTTCATCTTCTTCATCTTCTTTTTCTTCTTCTTCTTCTTCTTCTTCTTCTTCTTGTTCTTCTTCATCTTCTTTTTCTTCTTCTTCTTCTTCTTCTTCTTTTTCTTCTTCTTCTAGTAATCTACCTAACGGCAGGTCCATGATCTACAACTCTCCTAACAAATTCTATCCTCAGCCTTCCTGTTCATCTCTGCATATGAATTTGTTTTTTAAAAAGTAAACAAGCATTATAGTGAAATGATCAACTATATTGATATCTATCCTTTTTATTTCACATGTTTTAACCGTTAGGCAATTTATTCCATTTTCCCTGTAACCAGTCCAGTGAATGTCCGAGATTTTACTTTCACATCAGCGCGGCTGGGATTTGAACCAACGAGGGTTCAATTCACCTCAGTATCTGTCATTTAAAACTTCATGACGTTACCCCTAAGCTATTAAGATAATTCTTGTTATCAGATCATCCAGCATCCCGTGTCTCGGTCTTCCTCTAACTTATTTCCCCGTTCATTCTTTCTTTTAGTACGTCCTTTAGCAAACCATCACTCCTTATGATATGTCCTATCCAGCTTTTCTTTCTATTTCGCGTCACATCTATTTAACTATCTATAGTTTCTATTCTGACTCTTACTGTAGATACTGTACCGCCTCCACACTGAGATAATATTAAGTTATAGGCTTGTATTTGAGTCAGATATTTAAAGTTAATGTGTTTTTCTTCCTGTTATAATTAGCTTAATTTAATTAAATTAATCTTTCACAACATACAGGGAATTAAATCAGACACAGACGAAAAGGCACACCACAAAATTGCATGCATGTGTGAGCCGGTAATAAAGGCTGAAAGATTAGCACTTAAATATTCCGCAGTTAATTGAAAGTAAAATTACCAATAAGGATTACAATTTTTCATTTAAAAGTAGGAAACAGTAAGGTAAAAATAAAAAATAGTTTACAACAGCGGCATACAGGAAAATATATATAGAGAATCTAAAGTAGAGTGGTGAGATAAAATGACAAAATAGAACAATATGCGCGTTTTAATTAAATATCATAAAACAGATTTCTCATAAAATTTCTGAAGTTAACTAGGTATAAGCCAGATTGAAAGTGGTTAACTAATACCTCCTCAATAATATGATTTGGTAACACATTCCAAGCATTAATAAATCGATTTATAAATATGCATGTATATCCATCTTTGTTAATTCTAAAAGGATTAACGTAGATTGAGGCCCCATTATTACGAGTAACTCCTGATTTTGCAGAAAGAATTCATCTGCCGGTAGAGCAACAAGGTTATTTACAATTTTGAAGTATGAGTTTAAATCCACTTTTAGTCTACGCAGTTCAAGAGGCTCAGAGCCAAGAACTCTTAGTTTCTGTGGCTAGGTTAAGTCGCTTAGCCGTTTAAACGTTTGGTAAACGCTTTTGTAATATCTCTATAAAATCAATATCTGATTTACAGTATAGGTTCCAAATGTTTGTGCAATATTGGAGGGTCGGCCTAAGGAAAATAGTGAATGCTTTAAAAAGTAGATCTTTGTTTCTGAATTTAAAACAGTTTAGGATAATAGATGATTTACACTTCGCTTTATTACATATGTTTTTGATGTGGCCCGAAAGGATAGGTTTTGGGTAAACAAAACCCCGAGATCAATATCATCATTTACTTTTGGAAGTATTACATCATTTATAGAGTATGTGTAGTCGATGATCTGTTCTTTAGAATTGCAAACGAGATTAGATGACATTTATTAGCGGCTAGATCCATTTGCCAGTTGGTAGCCCATTAGTGAATAGCATTTAGATCATTTTGTAGATATTGAAATTTAACGTGTTTATCTTCCTGTTATAATTAGCTAGTTAAATATTCTTGTAAAGCAAAATCATTGCTGAAGTTTTGTGCATACTGTGCAACGTAGTGATATCAAGGCAGTTCATTCTGCACACTCAACACTACTGCTTTTATTCTGTTAGCTACAAACATTAGCTACAGGTAGCTAATGCTAGCTAATTGTAGAGGTAACTACAGGTAGCTGCTACAGGTAGCTAATGGTAGCTACAGGTAGCTAATGGTAACTAAGGATAGCTAATGGTAGCGAATGGTAGCGAATGGTTGCTACAGGTAGCTAATGGTAGCTACAGGTAGCTAATGATAGATAATGGTAGCGAATGGTAGTTAATGGTAACTAAGGATAGCTAATGGTAGCTACAGTTAGCTAATGGTAGCTACAGGTAGTTAATGGTAACTAAAGATAGCTAATGGTAGCTATAGGTAGCTAATGGTAACTAAGGATAGTTAATGGTAGATGGTACCTAATGGTAACTAAGGCTAGCTAATGGTAGCTACAGGTAGCTAATGGTAGAGATAGCTACAGGCAGATAGATAGATAGCCGTTTAATGGAGCCCAGGAAGTAGTATTTCAGAATCTCAATATATATATATATATATATATATATATATATATATATATATATATATATATATATATAATTTATATGAGAATACCAGTAGCCAATTGCCAGTTTACGCCATTTATTTCGCAATGGGGGTTCCTTTATCAAACAAGAATTTCTCAATGGCAGGTCTGTAGGTTGAATTTAATTTACACGCAAGCTTTTGCAAAGGTTGGCCACTCAGCCGGTATCTGTGTTAAGATCAGGAAGTTCTTAGATAACAGAAGTCATACAGCATTTTTCACCCTGACTGGTTCTAATAAGACATACGTCTCCGCAGGTTTACAAAATGTCAGACAATAAACGACCCTTTAAGGCCGTTCCAAATTTTTACAGTATAATTTCGAATAGAAATTCCGCAGCTGGTAAGTTTGAGTCATTTCCTTATAGTTTAAACATAATTTTATTGATTTTTTTGATTTTCCTAATAGTTTAAACATAATTTTATTGATTTTCCTAATAGTTTAAGTATAATTTTATTGATTTTCCTAATAGTTTAAACAAAATTTTATTGATTTTCCTAATAGTTTAAACATAATTTTATTGATTTTCCTAATAGTTTAAGTATAATTTTATTGATTTTCTTAATAGTTTAAACATAATTTTATTGATTTTCCTAATAGTTTAAACATAATTTTATTGATTTTCCTAATAGTTTAAGTATAATTTTATTGATTTTCCTAATAGTTTAAACATAATTTTATTGATTTTCCTAATAGTTTAAACATAATTTTATTGATTTTCCTAATAGTTTAAGTATAATTTTATTGATTTTCTTAATAGTTTAAACATAATTTTATTGATTTTCCTAATAGTTTAAACATAATTTTATTGATTTTCCTAATAGTTTAAACATAATTTTATTGATTTTCCTAATAGTTTAAACATAATTTTATTGATTTTCCTAATAGTTTAAACATAATTTTATTGATTTTCCTAATAGTTTCAACATAATTTTATTGATTTTCCTAATAGTTTAAACATAATTTTATTGATTTTCCTAATAGTTTAAACATAATTTTATTGATTTTCCTAATAGTTTAAACATAATTTTATTGATTTTCCTAATAGTTTAAACATAATTTTATTGATTTTCCTAATAGTTTAAACATAATTTTATTGATTTTCCTAATAGTTTAAACATAATTTTATTGATTTTCCTAATAGTTTAAACATAATTTTATTGATTTTCCTAATAGTTTAAACATAATTTTATTGATTTTCCTAATAGTTTAAATATAATTTTATTGATTTTCCTAATAGTTTAAACATAATTTTATTGATTTTCCTAATAGTTTAAACATAATTTTATTGATTTTCCTAATAGTTTAAGTATAATTTTATTGATTTTCTTAATAGTTTAAACATAATTTTATTGATTTTCCTAATATTTTAAACATAAAATGCATGAGTAGTTCTACTTCACTGAGAATATTAAGAAATAGCGAAGAATCACTTAAATAGCAGAGCCTTAATAAATATTAAAAAACTAAAAATAATTGCATAACATTTTCCGACATTCTAGTGAAGAAATGTTTCATTTAAACTTCAAATGTGAAGACAAATATTTTATCTTTCAACAATTACAATTGTCTCTTAATAATATGAAATCATTATTTCACTAAGCCCATTAAAATGCCATAACTAACTGCACTAATGGCTGCAGCCATTGGCGAAGGCGGCAAGACACTCGACCGCGGATCAGTATGTGCGAGGTTCAAATCCTGGGCTCGCCCGTCACTGTCATCGCTTTCGAGTGGAAAACTAACGTTAATCATAGCTTCACCAGCTTTACCAAACAAATTAAATGAGAGTTGTGAAATAGCTCAGTGACTCAGGCTGATTGTTCACAGCCTGTGCTAGCGCCAAAGGTGTGGATTTCAATTCTAGGAATGAACAGAATTATAAATGCTGGCAAATCTATAAGATATAGATCTATATGTAATATAGGCTAACAATATATATCATCATCATCATCATCATCATCTTCCCTTGAATCCCAGTTTATCCAGGGTGGGGATACGAATAGACTGACTCAAATTCTTTCTGTCCTACATCATATCATTCATCCGACAATCTCCCTATTTGAGAATTTTCCAATAGTATAAATTTTTTGCAACATAGCAGAATAATATATAACTTTATATTAAAATATAATATATTTTTTTGTATAATTTATAATTTATGATCATATAATAAATATATCTATTTAAAGGATAACTCACTAAAAGATAACAATTTATGTCTATATCGTACATAAATGTACAAGTAAAAAATAACCATCGAGTGTCAGGTTAGACCAGAAGTAGTGAACTCATATCACTTACAAGACTCTAGCTCTGATGTTTTCCAGGTAAAAGTTTGGCACACGAAGTCACTGGGATTAGCTACAAACAAATATCATCACCTCAGATCAGCAGCAAGCCCTGGTATCACGGTAAGATAAGCCGAGCTACGTCAGAAAACAGACTACAACCTCCAGAAGACGGGCTCTTTCTCGTCAGAGAAAGTGTACGCTACCCCGGGGACTTTACTGTCTGCGTGTGCTTCGCTGGTAAAGTTGAGCATTATCACATTTGCCAGAAAGGGAACCAGTTGACGATTGACGAAGAGGTGCTCTTCTACACTCTCTCTGAGCTGGTGGAACATTACAGGAAAGATGCGGATGGACTTTGTACAAGCCTGCGCAAAATCTGCCCGAATCCTCTACGCGGCGAAAATATATACATGAATAGACCTATCTAAATGTAAACGGTACATTTATATATATATATATATACAGTATATATATATATATATATATATATATATATATATATATATATATATATATACATGTCTATAGGCCTACATTATATATCATAATACATTGTAATGAACAGGAAAGCGGAAGATAGAGAAGAGTGGAGGCGCTAAACACCATGAATCAGCGAGTAAGTAGTGAATTAAGAGAGAGACAATGTAAATTCATGTGCATACACATACACACACACACACACACACACACACATATATATATATATATATACATATATGTGTGTGTGTGTGTTTGTGTGTGTGTGTATGCACTCTTAATGCACTCTTAATGCACTACTAACTCTTCTGGAGAGAGTTGGCACAGATAGACAGTTGATAAATGTATTGAGAAATAGGAAGAAGAGATGGATAGGACACATTCTAAGGGGGGAAGGTCTATTAAAAGAGATCATAGAAGGTAGAATGGAAGGAAAAAGAGGCAGGGGCAGGCCGTGATTAAGTATGTTGGATGATTTAAAGACCCACTCATATGTGGAAATGAAGAGGAAGGCGGAAGACAGAGAAGAGTGGATGCGTTATGTACAATGGACCTGCCAGTAGGCAGTACACTAAGATATATATATATAGCATTATATGTATATAAATACTATGTGCATATATGTGCATATATATATGTATATATATATACAGTATATATATATATATATATATATATATATATATATATATACATGTATACACTGTAGGTATATATACATTATACATGTATCTTAGTGCACTGCCCATTTGCAGTTCCATGGTATATAACACCTCCATTCATCTCTATCTTCGTTTCCTCTTCATGTCCACATATGAGTGGAACTGTAAATCATCTTTAACATTCATTTTGATATACCATTATTCTTGGGGGATTCTCCATTTACTGGACAGGGGCGTCATTCCCTGAGGACACAATCCTGTTTACCCAAATATACATGCATATACGTGTATATGCATGTATATGACATTATCATCAAGGCATGAAATACAAATTACACATATAAAAGGGTCATCAAAGAGGATAAATAAATCCTATCTAGTTGACAGCCCACAATCATAAGCAAACATACACAGACAACAACTCATAATAATGCGCCAATTAACAGTTTGTATTTTGATGCTAATGTCATTAAACATAGTAACTAATACTACTATGTACATATATATATGTATATATATATATATATATGTATGCATATACATATATATATATATATATATATATATATATATATATATATATATATATATATGTATATATATATATATGCATATTTATATTTATATGTCTATATATATATATATATTTATATATGTCTGTGTGAATATATATATATATATATATATATATATATATATGTCTATATATATATATATATATATATATATATATATTTCTATATATATATAGACATATATATTTGTATGTGTATGTGTATATATGTGTATATATATATATCTGCATATATATATATAAATATATAAATATATATATATATATGTGTGTGTGTGTGTGTGTGTGTGTGTGTGTAGGCCTATATATATGTCTGTGTGTGTGAGTGTGTGTGTGTGAGTTAATTTTGCTTATATAAAAATTTTATTTTATTTTTATATACGGACTCTCATAGGTCAATTGTACTGCAGTGCCAATGATTATTGTTCAATGTATAGCTTTGTATGTCTTGAACCTTGTGGTAATTGCCTCAAGTAATAGACCTAAGTGCTTAGATCTATTTGAATAGACTGGCGTTTATGTGATCTAATAGAAAAGCTAGATGGTTCCTGTAAATCCGGTAAAGCTAATGCTACCGTCAGTTTCCTCTCTCGAAAAGCGATATCAGTGACTATCTCTGAGCTGGTGGAGCATTACAGGAAGGATGCTGAAGGACTTTGTACAAGACTAGGCAAGATCTGCGTGGATCCGCTAAATCCGTAAATACACCACAATATTTCGTAATTCAGATACACACGTCTCCCTGGAATATCTCAACTTCAGTATTTTATTCCGTAATGTTTAGATACGCTTAAATGAACCACGCATTATATTGCAGTGGCAGATCTTTATGAGGTGCTTCAGGGTTCTTCATCCTCATTTTATTTTTACATGCTTTCATCGTATTAATTTTTGCTAATGTTATAGACGGGGAGGGAGGGTAGATACCCGAGCGAGGGTATATTCTAGGGATAAATCCTAAATCAATAAAAAATACATATTTCTGAATAAATAACTCTCTCATACCTGGTTATGATCTTTGTATATATTTGACTTCGGTATGTTTTTTATGAAAATGTCAAATCCTTATCCCTTTTATTCATTCAAGTCGTTAAGATACTCGACCGCGGATCAGTAGGTGGCGGGTTCAAATCCTGGGCTTTCTCGATACTTACTTCGCTTTGGACACAGTGAACAATACAACACAATGTAAAACAATACAATCCAATACAATACAATAGAAATCAATACAATATAATACAATGCAATGCAATGCAATTCAATACAATACAATACCATACAGTACAGTACAATACACCACAATATGGCGTAATTCAGATACACACGTCTCCCTGGAATATCTCACCTTCAGGAGTTCTTTCCGTAGTGTTTTGATACGCTTGAATGAACCGCGCACTATACTGCAGTGGCAGATTTTTATGTGGTGCTGCTGGGTTCATCATCCTCATTTTATTTTTAGCAGTTTTCAATGCATTGATTTTGGCTAATGTTAGGGACGGTTAGGTCCTAGAAATCCTATATCTATATATATATATATATATATGGGACTATATCTATATATCTATATATATATATATATATATATAAATCCTATATATATATATATATATATATATATATATATATATATATATATATATATATATGGGACTGGAATCTGTCATTAGATGCTGTCTTTCCATGCGTAACGTTACTCTCAGCTTCTCAATTGTAGTTGTAGTCAATTATAATAATAATAGAAATAATAGTAATAATAATAATAATGACAATAATAATAATAATACTATACAATGCAATACAATACAAAACCAACGATACAATACATTAAAATACAATACACTGGCTACTGGCAGGTCCAAGGTATATAACGCCTCCACTCTTTTCTATCTTCCGTTTTCCTCTTTAAGTCCACAAGCGAGTGGATCCTTAAATCATTTATAACATTCCTTTTGATTTAACTTGATATATCATGAGGGATTCTGCTTCTGGTGGGCCCCTATGCCTTCATCAGCTTCGATTAACATTTACACGGCATGGGCGACATTCTGTGCGAAAATAATGCCTTTCTCTCCATGAAATACAATAAAACAAATAAATAATAAAGACTAATAATATAAATGATAAAATACTGTTTCACGAAATCAGTATTATAATATGAAATCGGCAAGATACTCTTGTTTCGTTAATCCACTTTAATTGATTGATTGATCATACGCAAGTAGTTGCCTCTGTGACTGACCCATAGATCCTCTTAGTGCCAATGCCCGCCGTACTTCTATTGGTCGACCCCAATCTTCGCAGCTTCAGGCAGTGAAACAGACGGTAAATCGTTCTTCTAAAATGAGTATTTATCACACAATACAGAACAAAATTAACAGCAAAATTAACAGTCTGGCAGAGATTGGCGAAAGCTAGCATCACATTATACAATCCCATATTATCCGTGCTAGTTATCGCCAAATATTTGAAGAAATTCATCAGTTCGGCCGGCACGAACAGCACAATAAACATAACAACAATAACGATGAGAGTCAGGGTTATCCTACTCGCCGCTGCCCCACCGCCCCACCGCCCCCGGGGCTGCTCGAGTGATCTTCGCCCCTTCTCATCGACCCGTTCAGGGCCCCACTGACGGACCTGCGGCCTCTGGTCCCACCCGGGCGGTGCCTCAGCGACAAAGAGTTATTCTGCCGCCTCATCGCCGCACTTCGTCTAAGCGCCTGGATAAGCTGAGCGTTACAGAACATGAGGATGATGAGGGGAAGTAGGATACCCAGCACAAAGTACGTCCAGTTGTAGACGTCCTCGGCGACGTCCTTCAGTCTGTTGGGACCATCGAGATGGAAATAGATGACGGTGCCGTTGTAAATCTCGAGGCTGGAGATGGTGTGACGCAGGAACCTGGGAATGTTGAAGAGAGAGCAGACGAGGAAAGCTATGACGAGAGAGGCGATGGTAAACGTCTTGTCCATAAACTGTCGGGCCTGGAAATAGAAAAATGTGCATAGTGTAATTGCTAGTAACTATCTATCAATCAGTAGAAGCGATGAATGGCAAACTGTTATAGAATGCATTTCTATCTCTCTCTTCATTGCACTGCCAAGTGGCAGGTTCAAGGTACATATTCATACTCAAAGTCTGTTTTCTCGCTCAATAAGAGCACTCCTTAGATCAACAAGTTAATGCCTTCACGAAGTCTATGCCATATCCATACCTTATGTAGCCTAGAGCTTGGGAAAAGTATGGCTTCTGGGGTGGTTTCCCATTGCCTTCCTCAGTTACATGGACTAATACCATTCAACTTACAAAATAATATAAAGATACAGTAGACATACCATGTAGAGACTGATAGTGTGGTTTTCTCCTAACATACACGGCCATTTCGTAAATCAATCAATTATTTAATTAATTTGTAAGTAATCATCAAATCAATAACACCATAAAGAAATCAATAAAGCAATGAACAATAAATCAGCCAATCAATCAATAAATAATCAATAAATCTATCTATCATCAATCAATCAATCAATAGTCAATCAATCAATCAATCAATAGTCAATCAATCAATCAATTATCGTTTAGTTCCTATCTCAATTGCGTAATTATAAACATGATATTCAGTATATTGATGGATCTCATTATCTCGCAATATCTTCCGGTTTTTGCTCTTTATTCTGACAATATTATCTATTCTAATTTGCACCCAGTGTTATAGATGTGAAGAAATAATTAGAGTCCAATAGCGTAAACTAAGATCAAGCGTTAGCATCAGTTGAACGCTATCAAATGCTCTATCGCTGAATATGAAGCTAATTCTTTACCATTTCAGCAGAAAATCTCTATAGATTAAATGCGACAATTTGTTATGTTTTCTGAAAATTGTAACTTGATTTTATAAAAATCTATTCATGAGAAGATTTAATGCTTCCCTGAATATTCTTGAATATTTAATCAAGAAATAGAATAAAGATTTTTGAGTGGAGAGAATAGAACGGTTTACTTGGGTGCTCTCTGTATATGTGCAGGTATTCTGTATGAGTTTTCCTTCAAATTTCGGGCCCATGACGCACATTTTGCTTATACTATGGACTGATTTTCTGGATTTTGGAATTTGCACCGTTTTTGGAACTTCATTTTGCTCGCCGGCTTGATTTTGTCTCTATAGTGCTCGATGTTGTCATTGATGACTGTAGCACTAAATTGTTGTTATTATTACTGAATGTGGTCACGAGGTAAACAAGAGCAGCTCAACAACCATGTCGACTGATCTGGCAGTAGTTATTTCTCACATACAGATCGAGTCAGGGGACCATCATACTCCCGATCGTTTTGTCATGACCGCTGGCCTTGACCTGTCCAACGAACCAGCCTTTCTCTCACTGAGCCTCGACGTTGAGGACATGTCGTCCACCGCGTCCTACGCCGATCAGTCCTCCTCCGGCTATCCCAGCCACTTCCTGGCCGGATCCGGCCTAGAGTATCCTGGAGAGGGTTCCTTCCCTCACACTCTATCCTTCGGGGAAGCTGAAGCTTGTGACAGATTCCAGCAGAAGAAGAACAAATAAATGCTAATTTTAGTCAATAATAATAATGAAGCTTTAACATCCGTTTCCTCATACAATGATGATGTAAGGGACGTCATAAACATATTATATAAAATTATATAATATATATATATATATATATATATATATATATATATATGTATATATATATTATATTCATATAACATATATATATACATGTATATATATGTACATTTCTCACCATAGATATAATCAATCTACCCTGACCATTTTTTGATCATCGGACTGGCTTTGGTTTAGGACTTTACTTCTCCTCAGCACATTTCTTTAGCAAATTGGTCTGGGTGAATTGATCTGTAGTGATGTTTGCTGTTGGGGACGTCCCTGACATCAACGTTGGATGAGGAAACGGACGTTAAACCTTTATATAATATATATATATATATATATATATATATATATATATATATGAGTTATTAATGCGTATAGAAAACTTCCATTGAATTTTATATCGGACTCTCGTGGGTCATGTGTACTGCAGTGCTGCGTTTAAGTGGTCTATTAGAAAAGTTAGATAGTTTTGTGGTCTATATTTTGTAGATGGATGATTTGTGTGGTCTATTTGGAAAGGAGTTAGGTGGTTCTTGCGGTCTATAGATTTTAGATGGGTGATTTTCCGGTCTATTTGGAGAGTTAGACGATTGATTTAGGGCTCTAATGTGGAGTGAGATAGTGAATTATGCAGCCACACGTGGCTAGTCTATAGGCATGCCACTGCGTTCTATATCGTATAACTATGTCGATTACTGAGGAACCTTTTTGCTTAGGAACCTTTTTCTTGAGAAACTTATTTGTTAAACAATTTTTTTGAACAGATTTTAACTATTTTAAGTAAAACTTGAAAGGTATTTCGAATTCAGTCAGATTAATTAAACGCAATCAGTTAATATCCGTATAATGAATCAAATCCTAATCTACATTTGATTGCTGATCTAAATTATAATTCTAAACAATGCTGTGATTGCAAACTATTTCACAAAGGAATAATTTTCATGGGATTCACTTCCCCCCACCCCTATCCTAATCCCTGAGTACAGGGTGAACGATCCACTGAGCCGTCACATCTGGTTACCTTCTCATTTGTTACACGACCTCTGGACTCGGTTACTCCCCTGAATGCTAAATTCTCGAATATGGGGACGTCACTCTCCGACTTCGCCCCTTGCTAGAATATTTTTCACGTCCTCATCAAAATTTTTGAGTGTTTGGTAACCTGCATAGGTTTTTTATTGTTTTATTGTTTTCTGTTCGTATAGTTACATGCACGTCATACGCATGTGCATAAGTTTTCTTTCTTTTGGTTGCTGTTTTCTTATTACGTTTTCGTTATTTCCTTCTTTTCCTCTTGTGGTGATTAGTAATCGTTGCCTTTTGTTGGTTATTAGTTGTGGCCGGTTGTTCAGTACCAATCTGTAGACTATAAGTATTTGATTATGTCTCTAGAATATCATTAGACTTTTCGTTTTAATTTTCTCATAATTTTATTTTCTAAGTCACTCGCGTCTAGGTTAATTCTATATTATTATAAAGTTGTAGGAATTGATCACTTACATTTCAGCTCTCTGTTTATTATCAATTTCTCAACCTTACCCCGACCCGATTCTTTCCGTTTTAACCCCACTCCACACCCCAACACTTATCATAGCAATGACAACAACAAAATTGAAAAAAGCAGGATTTTGATTTTGTTTGCTTGTCTATACCGACCTTGCTTAGGGTGCATATAACAACGATAAAATACACAGTCAGCCAAATGCTATTTGAAAAATATATGGTAGAGAGCAAAAGAAAAAGAAAAGAACTATAAAGTGTGAGAGAGAAAGGAAGAGAGAGAGAGAGACAGAGAAGAGAGTAAAAAACAGTAATTACAGTTAGAATACATTCAATTATCTGGAGATGGAAATAATAAGCAGTATTCTAATATAAATAAATGTAAATCAGTTATTTCAAAGATGTAAATACATATATAATTAGATTACACAGTATTGAGACACACGATACACACACAATATACAGCAGGTGCTCCTTCATAAATAATTATCAGAAGAAAATTTGATCCTGTAAAACAGCCTACATTTCTTCCATCTAGTGAATGTTAATTACAAAATGTCTGGATATCACAGACCAGTGTAAGTTGATTGAACGTTAATCAAGCAAGCGCATGTAAAAATAGCTTTCTCGGTGGGTGAGTGGGTATTAGTGAATGCGGAATAACACCAACATATTTAGTAGGCTAGATATTAAATTTAAACTAGGAAGGCAATTTGAAACCACCTCAGAAGCCATACTTTTCCCAAGCTACAGGCTACATCTTCTTCTTCTTCATTGCACTGCCAAGTGGCAGGTTCAAGGTACATATTCATACTCCAAGTCTGCTTTCTCGTTCCATAAGAGCACTCCTTAGATCAACAAGTTAATCCCTTCACAAAGTTAATCCCTTATCTTAACTTATGCAGCCTATAGCTTGGGAAAAGTATGGCTTCTGAGGTAGTTTCCCGTTGCCTTCCTCAGTTAGATGGATTAATAACCAATTTAATCATGGGAAAAATATTTCATGGTGAGGTAGGTCCCCTCTTGCCATCCTCAGCTCCTGCTTTAGTCACCTCTTACGTACACTCAGCAGATTGTTTGCGGTTGCCCAATTCTGCAGTGGTCCAACCACACCAGAGAACAACACAGGCTACATAAGGTACGGATAAGGCATAGACTTTGTGAAGGGATTAACTTGTTGATCTAAGGAGTGCTCTTATGGAGCGAGAAAGCAGACATTGAGTAGGAATATGTACCTTGAACCTGTCACTTGGCCGTGAACTGAAGAAGAAGATATTTAAAAGAGTATCAATTCTCCATCACTTCTCTCTTCTCAGATATAACAACGTAGATCGAGGTGTCTGTTTTGAAGTATAGAATTACAAAATTAACAGCCGCAAAACTTAGGAAAACTGACAAACTCCCTGGCATCTTGCCAATAATATAATTATGTCTCTTAAATAGATGCCAGCTAAACAGACATTTCTCAGAATGATAATTTACTAATTACTGAGAAAAATTTAGCCTACATGAGATAATACTATGGGGATTAGGTTTCGTGATCTTGGATCTAAAACTGCGCATGTCTCTAACAGTCGACTAACTCATACACTGATGTATCAACAAGTCTATGTAATTTTAGAATGGCTTGGCTCCTCAGTGATCAGTGTCGCCTCATATGCTGGGAATTTTAAGGAAGATGAAAATATGGCCCGATGAAATAGCTTACATTTTCTGCCACCTAGTGAATGTTCTATATACATGTGGCCTCATCTAAAAACCACTAGGACAAACTCTGCGTCATGTTGTAATGAACGTCTAAATAGCTCTGTGTGGAGAAGGTCTGGTAGCGTCTGAAGTATTAAATATCTGTTCATGAAGTCCTAGGGTCGATTCCCGGGCGTGGTTATCTTGGAGTAAAATCTTGGATGTTTATAGGACTTGCAGGATGGATAACTTAATAAAAATGTCTTAGGTTTTAATGTACATTTATTCCATTAAAACTGATAGATATCATCTCGGAAAAATATTTTTCTATAAAGTGATAGATATCATCATGGACGATCATTTCACTAAAAAGTGATAGATATCATCATGGACGATCATTTCACTAAGAAGTGTTTTGAATTTTAAATTAAAATTAAATTTTAAATTTTCCAGAAGTTGTTGCATCATAATCAAACCTATTCTACTGAGATGGGCTTACAGCATAGGACTTTTAAAATGTTTACTAATTTGTATCACTAATCTGCTGAGGAAGGCAATGGGAAACCACCTCAGAAGCCATATTTTCCCAAGCTATAGGCTACATAAGGTATGGATAAGGCATAGACTTTGTGAAGGGATTAACTTGTTGATCTAAGGAGTGCTCTTATGGAGTGAGAAAACATACTTTGAGTATGAATATGTACCTTGAACCTGCCACTTGGCAGTGCACAGAAGAAGAATAAGGTCATGAATAAGGACACAAACAGAAGTAAATCAATCAAGATACAAATAAACGGTCATCAGTATGAGCGAAATACACTCTATCTAACTGATTACCTGTACTATTATATAGTATCTATGTGCATCTAAAATATGACTAAAGCAAACATGAAAATTAATAACACGATATGATGATAATCAAGTGATATGGAGTAAAGAAGAAGAGATTGAAACGATAAATCTGAATCCGGAATTTCCGCTTGAAATTTTAAAATTGCATCAATAAATTCGTATTGAAGGTTCTGCTATATATTTGCTCGATTTATTAAGGTTACACAGTCACGCAAGCGCAATAGAGTTAAATAAGATGATGTAACTGGACAAAAAACAAAGAATGTTCGTAATTATTCCAATCAAGACAAACCAATCTAATTATACAAACACAACAAAGTGTATAATGAAATAGCTCTTGTTTTATAGCAAATGGATAGTCAAATAAACAAGCTGATATTTGCGTTTTACATGATAAAAATGTAGATATTAACGGTGGTCAGCTAGATGTATATCAACTTACCTGACGCCCCTTTGTTCTCATTTTTATAAACTATCTGATACCCTGTGTTACCAGTAATTTTTTAATGTTTATTTCTCTTTGTATTTGTATACGGTGTAAGTTAATATAGTGTCGAGTTAATGCAGAAAGTAACAGATCTTTAATTTAATTTTAATTTAATTTAATCAATTCATCACAACATACAGGGAATTAAATCAGACACAGACGAAAAGGCACATCACAAAATAGCATGCATGTGTGAGGCGGTAATAAAGGCTGAAAAATTAGCACTTAAATATTCCACAGTTAATTGAAAGTAAAATTACCGATAAGGATTACAATATGTCATTTAAAAGTAGGAAACAGTAAGATAAAAAAATAAAAATATAAAAATGTAAAAACCTAGTTTACAACATCTAATATCTCTCTCAAATAAAAATATACTAATTCATTTGTGCGTTCGTTATTTTAATGCATTCTTTGTCTCCTCAGTATATTAATTGACAAGTACTACATTCCTCAGAACTTTGGATTGGTCTATTTATTTATTGCAAACTATTTTAGTGCAAAACGATCAATTACAAGTTATGAAATAGAGCCCCGCACTTCTGTTCATTGGCTGAGTTCTGACCACTACCAGAGTCCAGTATCAAATGTCGTAAATATGTTTTCAAGAGACTACAGTGTCGATATGAAATGGTCAAGGCATAGATATCGTTAAAGCTAATGTTAAAAAGCTGATGTTAACGTCAGTTTCCTCATTCGAAAGTGATGTCAGTGACGGGTGAGCCCAGGATTTGAACCCCGCACATACTGTTCTGCGGTCGAGTGTCTTATCGACAACGCCACTGACTCCAGCCAGTGTCGAAATGTCATAAACATCTCATTGATCGATAGAGTGATCACAGGTTATTAGTCATCAAGGTAGTAAATAAGAGAAGGAATAAACGCTTTGAGCCTGGTCATACACATGTAGAGCAGTAGTAACTAATTGATACCTGATGAAGATGATGATAAAACATTTCTCCATGAAGCTCATTGAGTTTGTAAGCATCTCCGATAACTGCGCGTGTTTATGTCGGGCGACCAAACATACACATGTGAATTACGAGTTAATTTTTATTAAGAAAGTCATCATTTATCTCTAGGCTATACAGCAGTGTACGTACTAGTTCAGATGATGTACGCTGGGCTAGGAAAGGATTTCAACAAAATTTAGCGTTTGTTTTCTCATCCAATGATGATGACATGCTGTAGCTCAGGTGGTAATGGTAAAGTCGAACCTGTGTTCAGTTACTTATTCTCTCTTTCTCTCTCTCTCTCTCTCTCTCTCTCTTAGTGCATTGCCTGCTGGCAGGTCCATGGTATATAACAGTGGTTAATTTAAAGAGGGAGAATACTGGGGAACTCACTTCCACTAGGTCTTATTTTAAGTGCGTTCCCCGCTAGAGGCCTGTATTGGATATACTAGGGGCCCGGTACAATGAAAAGGGTTTCGAATATTCTAACAGCTCCACTTGTTCTCAATTCCCACATCAGCGCTGAGCATTAACGTACATCTGGTGGCCTAACTGATAGAGCGCATGTCTTTTGAGCACTAGTCCAAGGTTCTACGCGTGGTAAGTAACGAAGTCTATTGTTAAATCAATCAATCAATCGTTTAGAAAACAAATGAAATTCTTCAAGAAATTAATAAATTTATTAATGTCGTGTCGCCTTTAGGATTGAATTGGATTGGATTGGATTGGATTGGAGAAAGACTATTCATATCCCAACCCTGGTTAAACAGGGATTTAAGAGTAGATGATGGTGATACATTAATTCATTACTCAATCAATCAAACAAGATGATGATAAATCAATTCAATAACCAATCAATCACACAAGATGATGATAATTAATCAATCAATCACACGATTCCACCGCTCGGGTACAGGACTCATTGATCTACACTAATATTTAGCATACAGATATTGCGGCACCGCGCGATGTGTATTGACCTCTAACAACTCAAGTGCGTCACGTCGTGTTCTCGATCTCGTCCTTCACTGAGGGGTCGAAGCGTTGTGAAGCCACATTTGTGGGTCCTCACAATCTTATGCATCCCAATCTATGACCTCATCCCAATCAATCAATCAATATGAATTTAACGTCCGGTTTCTCGCCATAAGGAATTATCTGGGACGTCTCTTGCAGACTCTGCATAAACAAGCGCCAAAGCACCACACGATGATGACTGAGTGCTCAGAGACCACAAGAGAAAGCGAGCTAAAAACGGTGCAAGTGACGAAGAAGATTAGAAAGTATCTCAGTCTTTGACCTCATTCCAATACTTGACGTTACCAGGTTCCAAGAATTGAAGAGAAAAGGATGAGATTTAGATTGGGATCAGACACCAATGTTGGTGGAATCAGAACTATTTAGGGGGGGGGGTGAGGAGATTGATTTTTGGACAGTGCTAAATTTAATTTTTATACCTACGACTTCTGCGGGACAGGGTTCATATTTACATGCACCCTTTTTAAATCTTATTTATACACATATTTCCATACATATATAACTATTTATAAACGCAAAGAAAATATAAATATATTTTTTTCGTTTGTCTAAGCCGTCGAGCTCCCTGTCCCCCCTCTGAATCCGCACCTAGTCACCAAGTCCTAGCTATCTCTTTCAACAGCTAAATTGATATCACAGCTAAATTGATATCACAGCTAAATTGATAATACAGCTAAATTGATATCACAGCTAAATTGATATCACAGCTAAATTGATAATACAGCTAAATTGATATCACAGCTAAATTGATATCACAGCTAAATTGATAATACAGCTAAATTAATATCACAGCTAAATTGATATCACAGCTAAATTGATATCACAGCTAAATTGATAATACAGCTAAATTAATAACATAGTACGTAAATTGATAACACAGTTTTGTTACTTATTAAAAATGGAAATTTTTTTGGATTTTTAGTTTCCTGATATCTTCCTTCCCTAAGGTGTTTCACATCCATATAATAACGTTGTCCAAAAAATTATTATATATAGTGAAACCTTTGTATGACCACGAAAATATATGGATGTGAAGCATGGACCTTAAGGAAGGAAAATATCAGGAAACTAGAGGCACTGCAAATGTGGATATGGAGAAGAATGGAGAGGATTAGTTGGACTCAAAAGGCTAAATATGAAGAAGTTTGGAGTGATTTGGTACAGAAAGACAGATAAATGCATTATGAACTAGGAAGAAGAGTTGGATAGGACATATTCTACGGTGGGAAAGTCTACTAAAAGAGATCATATAAGACAGAATGGAAGGAAATAGAGGAAGAGGCAGGCCGAGATTAGGTATGTTCGATGATTTTAAGATTCACTTATATGTGGAAATGAAGAGGAAAACGAAAGACAAAGAAGAGTGGAGGAGTTGTATACCATGTACCTGCCAGTAGGTAGTGCACTAAGAGAGAGAGAGAGAGAGAGACTAAAAGAGTCACGTATGATTCTTAATACGCCATTAAAATGTTGCCTAAAGTACCTGACACTGTGTCTCACCTAACTGAGTGCTGAGATGATCTGCTCATTGAGATGTGGCACTAATGTGCCACCACTAAATAACTACAGGCACTGATACGGCACCTGAGTAGTCTGGTACTAATGTGGCACTCTCTATAGTGTTGCACTGATCCCGTAATTATTTGGCACTTATATAGCACTATTGTGGCACTCATCTAACATATATGTGTGAATCTTTTAATTGGTTGGTCATTGTCAATTCGTTATCTACATATATATATGATCTTTATTCACCAAAATTCATGGCAGCGAGAATAGAGCATGATATTTGAAACAATAACGAAATAGTCCAATTTCAAACTAGCGTCCTTCAATGTGTGTATTCTTAGAATCTCTTAACTTGTTCTCTGTTGTAATCAGTTAACAGTGACAATGCAATCAGTTTCTAGCACGTGGTCCTATGAAAACAATGATTAGATATAACGGATAGCCCACGATGTCGCCTATAAGATAGCCTATGATATAGCCTATGATGTAGCCAATTATGTAGCCCATAATGTAGCATATGATATAGCCTATGGCATAGACTATTTAAATAGCCAATGTAGCCTATGATATAGTCTATAATATAGCCAATTTAAATAGCCTATGATATAGCCAACGATATAGCCTATGATATAGCCTATGTAGCCTATGATGTAGCCATTGTAGTTTTGATATAACCTATGATATAACCTATGATATAACCTATAATATAGCCTATGATATAGTCTATGGTATAGCCAATGATATAGCCTATGATAGAGCCTATGTAGCCTATGATATAGCCATTGTAACTATGATCTAACCTATGATATAGCCTATGATATAGTTTATGGTATAGCCAATGATATAGCCTATGATATAGCCTATGTAGTCTATGATGTAGCCATTGTAGCTATGATATAACCTATGACATACCCTATGATATAGCCTATAATATAGCCTATAAGAGGCAGACAGGCACCTGATAGAGCTAGGTTACACTTGACATTGAGCTCAGTCACTGTTTAGTCATGAAGCCGATGTCACTTGAGTAGTCTCGTTAAAAACAACCTTTTGTTTTTGTTAAAACGATTTCATTCTCTCTCTTCATGCAGACTTGTACTGACTGGCTTCTTTAAACTTTTAGATTGTAGGTTCAATGCAGAAATTTCTCAAATTATTTAATCTCGTCTTTTGTTGCATTTAAATACAATTTAGCAGAATAATTAGAGGAACATTTAATTGATTGATTTAAATTAGAGGAACATTTAATTGATTGCAGTTGACCGTTTTATCATTTGAGAATTTAAAAAAGCTAACGTTAACGTCAGTTCCTTCACTGGATAACACACACACACACATATTATAGTGAAATGATCAACTATGTTGATATCTATCACTTTTAATACCACATGTTATATCTGTTAGGCAATTTAGTCCATTTTTCGTGTGGCCAGTCCAGTGAATGTCCGAGATTTTACTCTCAGGTCAGCGCGGCTGGGAATCGAACCCACGAGAGTTCGATTCACCTCTGGGTCTGTCATTTAAAACTTAATGACGATATCTACACCCTTAACCATTGCGCTATTGAGACATTCAATACTGGAAAGCAATGTCAGTGACGGGTGAGCCCAGGGTTTGAACCCCGCACATACTGATCTGCGATCGAGTTTCTTACCGACATCGCCACTGGCTCCAGCCAGTAGCTAACTGGAACTGGATTAGAACTGGATTTGAACTGGATTAACACTGGATTGAAACTGGATTAAACTGGATTACATGCTTTATATTCCATTATTATATCTATTTCGGAGTACTCGATTAAATGTTTCTAATGAAATAATTACTTTTAACTACTTTTATCGAATAGATGTTTCTGATCTGGTTTTCCCCTGCCTTCCTCGGTTCTTACGTAGCAGCCTCTTATGACACCTGCGATTTACGATAGGTTTATTCTTAATTGGCCCCGACACAAACACGGGTTTTTAGTGCCAATGGAGTGAAAACGAAATATCGTGAGATTTAACTCACATATACATGCATATTGTGGCTAATTTTCTATTGACTTTTATTCCGGTGCTTTAAAATGTTTCTATTTAGTTCAAAAGTATATTTGTCTTTCAGAGTTAGTGACTGAAACTGAGGGAACTTTACTTGTCTACATGCAAGTTATATAAATATAATAAGAGATCGAATTTAAAGTTTAGAAACAGACAAAATGTAACTGAGACTACATTGATGTACCATTGCCACGGGTTAGTATCTAGTGAAACAGTGAAGTGTTGTTGAACTTGTTATTTACGCGTCTAGATCCAAATGATATGAGAGTGTCCGACTAGCTAGCTAGCTGTATAAGCTATGTATGAACTAGTTATATTAATAGATAATTAAGCCAGTGCTGTAGTGTACAAACTAGTCATATTAATAGATAATTAAGCCAGTGCTGTAGTGTACAAACTAGTCATATTAATAGATAATTAAGCCAGTGCTGTAGTGTACAAACTAGTCATATTAATAGATAATTAAGCCAGTGCTGTAGTGTACAAACTAGTCATATTAATAGATAATTAAGCCAGTGCTGTAGTGTACAAACTAGTCATATTAATAGATAATTAAGCCAGTGCTGTAGTGTACAAACTAGTTATATTAGTTTGTACACTAGTTTTAGCTAGTGCTGTTAGTTATGCTAATCTCTGTATTCGTCAAATAAAACTGAGATGGTTATTCATGAAAGTATAACAACGCGTTTGTATTCATACAGATACTGACAGAATTAACTGAGGCACGTGCAACAAAAAGTTAACAAAGTTGAACGAAAAGTTAACAAAAAGTTATATTATCCTATATAACAGTTACAGAGACATCTAAATTGTTACTATTACCCTATCAATATACCAGATTAATACAATCAATATACCAGATTAATACAATCAATATACCAGATAAATACAATCAATATACCAGATTAATACAATCAATATACCAGATTAATACAATCAATATACCAGATTAATACAATCAATATACCAGATTAATACAATCAATATACCAGATTAATACAATCAATATACCAGATTAATACAATCAATATACCAGATTAATACAATCAATATATCAGATTAATACAATCAATATATTAGATGGACTATCATATACTAGCTGGGCTCTAGTTGCTACTATATGCCTAATCTGATAGTGGTTCAGTAGCAAGAGCTGTAGAACTGTCTGATCAATATCAGATTGTTGAGTTAACTTGTAGAGTGAACTTTAAATAAAAACGACGTGTTGATGTTAACAACATTGATGTTAACTCCAACTATCTGGAGCCAGTGGCTATGTCGATAACATATTCGACCGCGGATCAGTATGTGTAGGGTTCAAATCCCTGGCTCTCCAGTCACTGACATCGCTTTCGAGTGAGGAAACTGACGGTAACCCTTTTAGTTTTGTTTTTTACAAGTTTTAAATGATATATACCGACGAGCGAACTAGACCAGTTTAGTTTTTATAGCATTAATTTTTAATTACAGCAGTTTCGTGATTTCTATTTATACTGTGCTCATACTGTATAAGTGGAGGTAAAAAGTTCAGTTTATCAGGAGATATAACAATCATCTCTCAGACTATTTGTAATAACTGTCGGTGTATAAGAGGACAAAGGATGGTAGCTAGAGAAGTGACAACACCACTCAAGTCCGGCTCTGAGAAAAATGGAGATGTGTTTACACTGGAAGAGAAAATCTCAAAGAAAAGTGAGACTCATAAATCAATTCATAAGTAATCATCAAAAAGTACTTAGTTTTCATTATTTACTCAGTAATTAATCTTTAAATATCATTAATTAATTAGTCATTGATCATCAAATAGCATTATTACTAAGTGTTAATTAACGAGTAATATTAATGGGCTTGTTTTAGCGTTTCGCGTGCTTTCACTATATCGTGCTTTTACTTCCTTCATTTTATTATGCAATTATTTCATGGTCTGAATTAAATAAATAAATAAATAATGGCAGCTTAACCAGTCCCATTCTTTCATAAATAAGACAAACTTATAAAAGTTTACAACAGAATTTATTCTTTGCTTTGAAGTAAATCTTCAGATCAATGGAGTATACTTAAGGGAGTATAATAGTAGAATCTGAACAACTAAAATTATTATTTACTCTTCACTTAGATTGATTTCACAATGCAGTACCACAAATGATTTAACGGTCGTTTCCTTAGGCTCATCCAACACCAGCAACACCCACATAGTCTTCTTTTAGATCCGTGTCTAACTAGAGTCGAGAGTAGGAAATTTTGTAGCAATTTCTGGAGCATAGGATCTCACCAACCGAATACCCTTTCTGACGTTGGTTTGGATCTTAGTGCTTTGCCTCTTATTACGTCACGTGCTGTCCACGGTTGTTCTATTTTTAGTCAATTTGGAAACAACACGGAAAACCCAATGTGCTGTAGGAAAACCCAGTGTGCGGTAGAATAACCCAATGTGCTTTAGGATAACCCAATGTGCGGTAGAATAACCCAATGTGCTTTAGGATAACCCAGTGTGCGGTAGAATAACCCAATGTGCTGTAGAATAACAAAATGAGAGGTAGAATAATCCAATGTGCCGTAGAATAACCCAATGTGCGGTGTGAACTGATAAAATCTTGCATTTTACTTACAGTTCCCGTGCTATGCACATGCCGCTGGGCGCTAGCGATCATGGGCTTCTTCATAGTGTTCGTTATCTACGGGATGAGAGTGAACATGAGCGTAGCCATGGTCTGCATGGTTAACCGCACAGCCACTCAGCTCATGATAGAGGAGGCGCAGCTTGCTAAAGGCTTAAACGTCACCAAGAAGTCTGCAGTGGCTGATGAGAACTGCTATGCTAACAGAGTGACGGGCAATTCTACAGGAGAGGTGCGTGGTAACTCTGTTGTCGTTTTCATTGTTCTCGTGATTTTAGTTACTATGGATATTAACTGGTGCATAGACTGGTGTAGAGGCTGGTGTAGATCCTGGTGTATAGACTGGAGTAGAGGCTGGTGTATAGGCTGGTGTATATACTGATGTGTTACATGTATAGATTGGTGTATTAAATGGTGATAAAACTAAACGCTAATGTTAACTTCAGTTTCCTCACTCGAAAGCAATGTAAGTGACGGGAGAGCCCAGGATTTGAACCCCGCACATAATGATCCGCGGTCGAGTGTCTTACCGACATCGCCACTGGCTCCAGCTAGTGAATCAGTTTATAGAATGGTATGTTAACTGGTGTATAGATTGGTATGGTACAAAAAATATCAAACGTATTATGGTATATATAACAATAACTTCAGTTCGCGGTGTCAATGACCTGCAGCATTGGATTAATTACTTTGTTGTGTCTCTTCTTTGTTTCATTCTCTATTTCGGTTACATAAACATCTGGACTACCCCAGACACGTGTCTGCAGTGTTAATGCGCAATAGCTCATCCTCGGATAATAATAGTAGTCACAGGATAAATCTTTGACAATCACTGAATGTCTGATAATACTCTCGCTTTTTTTTCTCTCTCTCTCTATCTTTAGTGTTCAATTGACGGGTTCAAGGCCATATTTCTATTCAAATGCTGCTTTGAAGCTGTTTGTAATATTAAAGATGACTGCATCGGTTGGCTAGTTAATCCTTTCAAAAGAACAATGCGTTGTCCGCTTCTTAATGTAGACAGTTACTAGATAATTCGTAAATGCTTTAAGATATAGGAAGAAGAATTCGATAAGACACATTCTAATGGAGTATACAATACAGTCTATTAATAGAGGTCACAGAAGGTAGAATGAAAGTAAAGAGAAGCAGAGGCAGGCCGAGATTATAGGAATGTTAGATGATTTAAAGACCCACTCGTATGTGGACATGAATAGGAAAGCGGAAGACAGAGAAGAGTGCAGGCGTTATATGCCATGGACATGCCAATAGGCAGTGAACTGAGAGAGAATATATAATATATAAAGTAAAAAAGTAAACACGCTTTATAGTGAAATAATCAACTATGTTGATATCTATCACTTCTAATACCACATGTTTAATTAATCCGTTAGGCAATTTAGTTCATTTTCCATATAACCAGTCCAGTGAATGTCCGCGATTTTACTCTCAGATCAGCGCGGCTGGGATTCCAACCCGCGAGAGTTCAACTCACCTCAGAATCTGTCATTTAAACTTTAGAACTTCAGGGGAATCATGACGTTACTCCTAAGCTATTGAGACATTCTAATACTAACTATATATATGCTGATTGTACTATTTATCTCTGTTTTATCAGTGACCACTCATCTATTGCTATCCAGTATTGTAGCTCTAGTATCTGTGTGGTGTCACTGTAGGTCAATAATTGGGTAACGTCACCGTTAAGTTATATATGACTGTAAATGTTACAACTATACATAGCTATAAAAGACTCCTACAGTTTCTGTTATAGTTTCTAATATTAAACATGTAAACAAAGGCCTCGCGTCCCTGTATACATGTAATACTACTAAATGTTTAAAGCTTCTACTGAATAACTACTTTATGTGAGATATCAAATAGAAGGAAAAAAGGTTAGAGGAAGACTGTGAATTGGGATGCTGGATGATTTGAAATCTAATGCGTATGTTGATATGAATGGTAAAGAAGAGAATAGAAATATTTGGAGTATTTATATACCATGAAACTACTAATTGGCAGTGCATTAATTGATATAGGGGGAGAGAATTGACTGAATGAATAACTGATTATGTTACTGCAGGGTTAACATAATATAACATAACATAACATAACGGAACATAATATAACATAACATAACATAACATAACGGAACACTGGGTCAGGAAGCACAGATGCTTGTTTAAGCCCAATTTTCTCTTTCCTCTCAATGGTTATTAGTAACCGTTGCCTTTTGTTGGTGCATCAATGGCAGCCGGTAAGTTTGATTGATTGATTGGTGAACTGTTCTTGTTGTTAATACATTCGCTCATCGACCTCTATGATACAAATATAGCTTCGTATTTGATTAATTAATCAGTAAATGTTGATTGATTACATTGCTGGTGTTTAAGTCAATTTCACTTCGCTGATTATCTACATTTTCATCATTGCTTTGTTACTCTTTGTTCAACGCATATCGATTCACTAGATAAGCAAAGACTCATTCATCACTGATAAATTATATGATGTTCTATAACGTCCTCACAGGAATTGCCAGTAAGAGAAGGAGAGTTCCCATGGAACAAGGAAACCCAGGGTTTGGTACTGAGCTCATTTTTCTGGGGATACATGGTGACGCAGATTCCAGCAGGCTGGTTAGCACAGAGATACGGTGGTAAGAGGGTGATGGGTGTGTTCATGTTCACCGCTGTGGCCTCGTCTCTGTTGTCGAGTGTTGGCGCCAGGGTCAGCCCCTACATGCTCATCGTCCTCAGGGTCCTCAACGGCCTCGGTCAGGTCTGTGGCTCCTTCTGGGGTTAAAAAGGCCTAAAACCTTGTAAAAAAAAAGCTAATGGTAATAACTAAAAGTAACTAAAAGCTAGTAAAAAGCTAATGTTAACGTCAGTTGCCTCATTCGAAGGCGATGTCAGTGACGGGCGAGCCCAGGATTTGAACCCTGCACATACTGATCGAGTATCTTACCGACGTCGCCACTGGCTCCAGCCAAGAGTTGCCAAACTGGCTCCAGTTAAGAGCTGACTAACGCAGATAACAAAACTCAGTTATTATCTGACTGATGAATTCAGTTGAACATACCTCAGACAATTTTAAAGACTAAAAGTCGTTTACAGATTTCTTTCAGAATTTCCAGTGCAAATGGCTGGTTCATATATTCCTTGTTACAAGCTAATCCAATTACCCTTGTAACTCAAACGCGCATTGATAAAACTTATCTAAAATATTGTTTGCTATCGTTAATGTTCCATGACTTTAGTTTCGTTGACGTTGCGTGACAATTTCATGAAATGCATTTGGAAAAGTTTACGAAAAAGTGGAAATCTGGTCTTAATTAATAAAAACGTAACGACTCATTAGCTGTCGATAACAATGGAAAGGTACCTGGAAGTTGTATTATTGTTGTTGCTCTCAGGGCGCCATGTTGCCTGGGATACACGCCCTGTTTGCTAAGTGGGCGCCCCCTCTTGAGAGAAGCAGACTACTGGGTGTCACATTTGCAGGTTTAATTAATAAATCAATCAATCACTTAATCGATCAGCCAATCAATCACCTAATCAATCACTCAATCTCTCAATCAATCAGCCAATTAATCAATCAATTAATTATTCAATCACTCAATCAACTAATCACTCAATTAATCACTCAATCAATCAATCGACTAAATCATCAATCAATCTGTTACTCAGTCAGTCAATCAACATGTAAATCAATCAGTCTATAAGCCGTTCAATCAACCCCATACCTCCAATCTTTATCTCAATCAATCAATTCATTCACCAGTAAATCTATTGTTCAGTCAGTCAGATAAAATATAATTCAAGTAAATAACCTAACCACATCATCAAATCAAATCCTAATCTAAATTATTAGTCAATGAATCAATAATTTTTCTATTTCAATCAATCATTCTATTTATTCCGTGTAATAATAAATAGAACAATTAATTGTTATATTTGTAAATACTTAATTTTTAAAGTCTTATTGAGTTAGTCACAAAATTCAGAAACTAGTTATTCAATATTAGTAGTTAGATACTTTATTTTTTATAGAAATTACTGAAGAAACAATAGGGCCATTATTACATAATCTTTTATTTATTTACTGCATTCTGAAACGATGTTATATAATTTAGTAATTCTATAATTAATAATTAGTAATTTTTATAATGTAATGAACTCTATATGATGTAACGTGTAGGAGCTCAGATTGGCAATGTATTAACTCTGCCCATATCTGCTCTGTTATGTGACTATGGTTTTGACGGTGGCTGGAGCTCTATCTTCTATGTGTTCGGTAAGGTATCTCTCTCTCTCTCTCTCTCTCTCTCTCTCTCTCTCTAGTTTGTGGCTTTAATGTTTTGTAAAATGTCGCATCTATAATTCTCTGCTGTCACTCTCACTTGAGAGCAACAATCCATCAGCTTGTGGCACTGCAGTAGTTAACAAATAGAAAGTCTAAATAGCGTAGGGGTAACGTCTTGAAGTTTTAAATGACAGACCCTGAGGTGAATTGAACCCTCGTGGTTTCGAATCCGGGTCGCGCTGATCTGAGAGTAAAATCTCGGACATTCACTGGACTGGTTATACGGAACATGGTCTAAATTGCCTAACGGATTAAACATGTGGTTTTAAAAGTGATAGATATCAACATAGTTGATTATTCACTATAATGCGCTTTTACTTTACATTTTTAACGAATTTCCGAATTCAATTTCAATTAACTGGACTCTTCATTTATCCGACTCTTTGACTCTCTCTCAAATTATCTCACCACTACTGCAAAACAAAAATCCTACTCAAAATTCTGAGGGTATGATCACATATGAGCTCACCAAAGATTAATCATATATCACATCAGAAAAGTCGTGGTCCAACATATTCTTTAATATAGTTTAACGCTTTGAAACTGTACGGTACTGATGGGGTTTTCCTGTGTATTCATCAGATCCTGCTCAGTTGCTTCTTATAACTCGTGACTTTGGTTCAGACAACGTCCCTAACATCTCCCTCGTGTAAGGGATCGGACGTTAAACCATCATTGACTTCACATTATTCACTAATTGTAAATTAATTAACTCTAATTTGCAATAGACGTCTCTGACATTGCCTTATGACGAGGAACCGGACGTTAAATTCGTATTGATATTGATTGATTGAATGATTGATTGATTTAACATAGAATTCGACAGAAATCTGACACTTTCTTGTGTTCTATTTTAGGAATATTGGGAGCCGCCGCTCTCGTTAGTTTTCTATTTATAGTCTACGATTCTCCCGCCAAACACCCGCGAATCAGCGACGAGGAGAGACGATACATTACCACCAGCATAGGCGCCAAGACCTCAAACAAGGTTTGCCATCTCTTCAGGCTCTGCCCTTTTACACAGCTACAGCATTGTAGAGTTATGAGGTAGCGTCAACTACGACGATGTAAGGGACGTCTCTGACATCACCATCATCACATCATCTTAACAACGATGTAAAGGACGTCCCTGACATCTTTACCTCACTGACAGTTAAACTTGTCAGCCTGAAAGGCATGGATGCTGAATGAGAAGCGGATAATTTTCTAAAAGACATCAGTTAATATGTCCCTTGTACAGTGTATGTGCTCAGAGCAGAGTCTGTGGCTTGTTGACCTGTTGTTAGAAAGTCTATCTGTAGGTGCGGAGTTCAAATATAGTGCTCTCCACGTCACTGACATGATATCGAGCAGAAAACTGACGTTAAACTTAGCCTTAGCTTCATTTTATGTATTGATATATAGTGGCAATCAGTGGCGAGTAATTAAATATATATATATATATATATATATATATATATATATATATATATATATATATATGTATGTATATATATATATATATATATATAAAGCTGGAACACCTAATGTTAACGACAGTTTCATCACTCGAAAGCGATGTCAATGACGGGTGAGCCCAAGATTTGAACCCTGCATACAAAAACTTATCAACATCGCCACTGGCACCAGGCAATGTATATCAAATATAGTGTATATAACATATAGTATATAAATATATATATATATATATATATATATATATATATATATATATATATATACTGTATATATATATATATATAATATTTTATATTATATGTGATATACACTGTATGTGTATCACATATAGAATGTATACACTATACACTATAGTGTATACATTATGGTTAATAGTGTATACACTACAGTGCATAGTGAAGAGTGTATGGTGTATAGTGTATAGTGTATACACTACAGTGTATAGTGTATACACTATACACTGTAGTGTATACACTATACACTATAGTGTATACATTATACACTATAGTGTATACACTATACACTATAGTGTATACACTATACACTATAGTGTATACACTATACACTGTAGTGTATACACTATACACTATAGTGTATACACTATACACTATAGTGTATACACTATAGTGTGTACACTATAGTCTATACACTATAGTCTATACACTATAGTGTATACCATAGTGTATAGTGTATACACTATAGTGTATACACTATAGTTTATACACTATAGTGTATACACTGTAGTATATACACTATAGTGTATAGTGTATACACTATAGTACAAAGAAATCTTATTTGTAGTGTATACACTATAGTGTATACACAATACATGTACACTATAGTGTATAAACCATAGTGTATAGACAGTAGCCTATAGTGTATTTATAAACTAAACGCATGTATAAACTTACGACTCTATGTTGCCGCGGTCGAATATCATGCAGACATCTCCACTGGCTGGAGCAGTCGCGATGTCTGTAAGATATTCGACCGTGGATCAGTACATACGTGGATTCAAATCCTGGACTCGCCAGTCACTGACATCGCCTTCGAGTGAGGAAACTGACGCTAACATTAGCTCTCTACCACTGTCTCTTTTATCACAGCCACTGAGGAACCCTGGGTGCTGTTTTTACTAGCAAACTGTTGTTTGCTAGTAAAGCTATATCGTCTTGTATATATATATATATATATATATATATATATATATATATATATATATATATATATATATATATATATATATATACATATATATATATATATATGTATATGCATATTTGCCCCAGTCTATATATATACAGACTGGGGCAAAAAAAATAATCCCTTAGCGAAATCTCAATAACCTTAAGAAAACTCAAAATATCTTTACGAAATTTTCGGAGCTTCCAGGGGATGAATTTCTGCATATATCCTGCAAATATGGTGAAAATATTTTCAGTATTTTTCGAAATTACAGCATTTCTACGAAAAAATTGCAAAATCAGTTTCAACAAGGCTTTTTTAAATGTCAGTCGTTCCTTTTAAAGAAAGTAGCGACCCTGAAAAGGGGTGCTAACTTAAGTGGTGGAGTATAAGGCTATACTACCTTGTTAGCTGCTCCAATAAAAGATGCTTAAAGTCTTTCTTCTCTTACAATTATTCCTAAAGTTTGAAGAAAATTGTCGGTACTTTTGTTAAAATGAACCTTGTTAAAATTGATTTTAGCACTTTTTCCGGAGAAATGCTGTATTTTCGTTAATTCAGAATATATTTTCACCAAATATTCAGGATATATGCAGAAATTCCTCCTTTAGAAGCTTCGAAAATTTTATAAAACTATTTTAATTTTTGTCGAAGTTATTAAGACTTTTGATAAAAAATCATTGTTAAAATTGATTTTTTCACTTCTTTCATAGAAACGCTGTAATTTTGTTATTGCTACATAGATTTTCGTCATATTTGCAGGATACATGCAGAAATTCCTCCCCTAGAAGCTCCAAAACTTTTGTACAAATATTTGTGAGTTTCGTTGAAGTTATTGAGATTTCGCTAGGGGATTACTATTTTTTGCTCCAGTCTGTATATATACATGTATATATATATATATATATATATATATATATATATATTATATATATATATATATATATTTATATTATATCTATATATATATATACTGGATATATATAAATTATATATAAATTCAGTATATATATACTGTATATATATATATATATATAGAATATAATATATATATATATATATATATAATAGATATATATATATATATATATATATATATATATATATATATATATATATTGATATATATGATATATATATATATGTATATTTATATATATATATATATATATATATAATATATATATATATATATATATATATATATATATATATATATATATATGTCTCTTGTATGACAGCCACTGAGGACTCCCTGGGTGAAGATCTTCACGTCAGTGCCCTTCCTGGCCCTCGTAGTGGCTCAATTCAGCGTGCTGTGGGGGGCCTACACCCTACTCACCAACATACCCACCTACATGAGCGAGATACTCAAGTTCAACATCAAAGCCGTGAGTACATCGTCATCATCATCATCATCATCATCATCATCATCATCGTCATCATCATCATCATCATCATCATCATTATCATTACCATTATTAATTATGGACTAAATTCCCAAACGGTTTAAACGTGCGGTACTACAAGTGATAGATATCAATACAGTTATGTTAATTCACAATGTCCTGACATCTTTCTTTAGATATTTATTATTATTATTAAATGTTTAATAATAATAATTATGTAATAATTTGTTTATTACAGAACGGCTTCCTATCGGCAGTGCCCTACCTAGTGGGCGTGGTATTTCTCTTCATCGCGTCTTTCCTGGCTGACTACCTGAGGGTGAAAGGCTTCCAAACAAAGAATGTGAGGAAGATGATGATGTGTGTGGGTGAGTAACTCTGCTGTCTCTTTTCATCAATCTATCAATCAATCAATACGAATTTAAAGTCCGGTTCCTCTCCATAAGGCATTGTCAGGGACGTCTCTTGCAGACTCTGCACAAACAGGCGCCAAAGCACCACACGATGACGACTGAGTACACTGAGACCACAAGAGAAAGTGGTCTTAATGTTGACTATTCCTTCCACTGAACTATACTGTCAAGTGCCTCATCGCTTTCTGTGATTATAGGGCGGTAACGCTATCGGACACAGCAGAAAAAAGTATAAAGTAAAGTAATGTTAACGTCATTTTTCTCACCCGAAAGCGATGTTAGTGATGGGCGAGCACAGGATTTGAACCCAAATTTCACTTATCCGAAATAGGAAGAAGAGTTGGATAGGGCTCATCCAAAAGGAAAAATCCATCAAGTTAAAAGAAGTCATAGAAGATAGAATGGAAGGAAAAAAGAGGCAGGGGCAGACCGAGATTGGGTATGTTATATGTTTTAAAGACCCACTAAAATGTGGACATGAAGAGGAAAGCGGAAGACATAGAAGAGTGGAGGCGTTTTATGCCATGGACCTGCCAGTAGGCAGTGCACTAAGAGATACTGATCCGCGGGCGAATATCTTACCGACGTCGCCACTGGCTCCATAAGGAAGGGTTGTTGACTAGCAAACTAGCGACATTTCTTACACTGTAGGCATTAGAAAATTACATTATATTGTATTTATATCCAACTCTATCTCGCATTACACTTTACTTAATTATGCGATTAGTGTATGAGACTCCATCAACTGATGAACTAAATTACTCAAAATATTCATTTATTTGTTATGACGTTCCTGACATCATCCTTGTATGAGGAAATGGACGTTACACCTTTATTATTATTATTATTATTGTTATTATTATTATTATTATTATGATTTTTTTTTTTTTTTTTATTTACCCCGGTGTAAAGAACCTGGGGTTTGATAAAAACGATTCAAGCAATACTGCTGAATCGCCGCCCGGCTACTCGAGGTCATCAATCGGCTTAAAAGAATTGTTGAAGCAGACTGCATTAAATCTTTGCAAAGTCATGGAAAGCCTTTGCCAAAGAAAAGATGTCTCTCGCTTATCGCCGGTTTGCTCTGCAATAAGTCTGCCTATGCCATTAATAAAGTCAACTCCTTCGGGATTCATCGGGCCCATGGTTTCAATAGCCACCGGAACAACTTCATATCCTAAGGACAGATCACGGTATTTATCCAAACTTCCTAGAGGCGGCATGAACAGCAGCTCCACCGGCTGTGACGAAGTCGTATTCAGGTAGGAGTTTGCCATAGTGTCAATGACCGTGACGTCCCAAACGGCACATTTACCGTTGCACCAGGGCACTAAAGTCATGCCGTCCGGACGCTTGCCGTCTGATCTGGACAAACCCACTTGGCTCCTTAGAGGAAGGGATGCCTGCTCTCGAAAGTGCTCGCCATATTAGTCATTTAAATTGTGATGGCGAGACATTCTACTGAGCTTCGTTTGCAGGAGAGGCCGTGGAGACCTAAAGCGTCGACTTCATGACCGCAGGGGCACATGTGAGGCTCGCAAGTTTTCGCCCCTAAACGGAAACTAACAGCTACTCGAATCGCCTCATTGTCTAAAAATAGCCCACAAGAAGCAACAGGGAGAGCGTGAAGCCAGTCGCTGCTTCTTTTAGTTGATACAGCTAGGAGTCGTGCTCTGTCTACTGCATTGGACTGGGATTCTAACAGACTGTTATAAATCCGATCCACTATAGGACGGTCCCATGATTTCTGGCTACTGACTGAGGTAGAAGGTGGAGCACTGGAGGTGAGGCTTTTGGACCAAACTGACAACGCAACGTCAATGGAACTATCGGCAGAAAGGGAGCACTTATGAAGGATGGCGTCTTGCAACTGCCTCGTTCCCATCGCTGATGCCAAAAAGGCTGAAGGCGCGATATGGGAAACAAGACGAATTCCAAGACCACCCATGCTCACCGGTAGACTGGCTTGCTGCCACTGCAAAACAGACAAATCTGCGTTGATAACGGCGCATAAGCATTGCCTAAGAGCCTCGTCGTAGTCTAAAAGCCGCGGATTAGAGAAGCTCGGACTAGAGCGCAGAACGTGCATAAGTTTAGGTGCACTTAAAGAAAAGCGAAGGATTGTTAAAGCATCATGAGCGGCTAGCGACTTCAAGCGTGATGCTGTACGTTTGAGGTCTTCAAGGCGACTGGATAAAGCGGTGGTAGTAGCTTCTTCTCCAGAGAGTGGCGCGCCGAGTAGAGAACTATGGGATAGGCACATTGGCACAAATGATGACAAAACTGAGTTGCCCGGAGATTTGCAAACTGATGAAATGACTTCGCACTTGGTACGATTCAACTGAAGCCCAAATTCTTGGCCTCTGTCGATGATAGTCTGTACATCATTTGCAATCGACGACTCGCAACCACCTAGAGTAATGTCATCTAGGTATCCCACCGTGAGATCGCTAGAGAGAGAAGTAAGGAGAGGGTGAATAGTCAGGCAAAACAGCATGGGCCCTAAGGGATCCCCTTGTTGGACTCCTTCCTGTGACTCAATGCACCAGTCTCCGAACTTCAACCACGAAGGGCTTGAGTAAGCTAGATGGCAGAAACTATACAGCTCTGGTATCCTGTGATGTATTTCGCTGAGCATTCGTGATCTACTCAAGCAATTAAAAGCATTACAGAAGTCTAGCTTTACCACGAAGTGATCAGCTGGCATTGACTCAGCGAAACGGCGAGTAGCGTGAACAGCTGCCTCACAGCCACCTGGAATACCAGCTCCAAGTTGAATTGGGCTCAAGTATTCGCTGAGAGCAGATACTGCATAGCGATTTGCGCATTTAGCGGCTAAACGACGCCAAGTGTAACCCACTGCAATGGGGCGAATGCCGCCAGATTTCTTATTGAGTGCGAAGAGTTTACCACCAAACAGCACCGGTTGGACCTCAGGGGGGCAAGCACCTCTAAGAAGGAGATTCACGAAAGAAGTCAAAGCGGTCAAAAATGTCCCAGCCGACTCTCTACAAGTCACAAGCTCCAGAAGATGCTGAGGGCGAAGGCCATCAGGACCACCTGCTGAGCCTGCTGGAAAGCTACGTACAGCTTTGACAACATCCTGCTCTGAGACTTGAATGGGCGGAGTCGCCATTGAGTCCGGAAGGGGTGCCATTATACTGCTACTAGCTGTGGGTGGGTGCTTGGCCTTCAGGATATTGAAAGTGTTTATGGTGCATTGCGCTGGGCTTTCGTCTGAACAGAGGATGCGCACAGCTGCCGAAACATTTCCATCTTCCATTTTGGACCTGACTGCTGAGGCACGGGAGTCATGAGAATGATGAGCTCTTTTAATTCTTTCTACGACCGGCTCAGTGGGAGCACTAGTACCTAGGCCCTCCAACCTTTTCTTAATTAAAGAGCTTAGATTATGCCTTTTACCTGTGCGAGCAGGGACTTGCAAAACCGAAGATGCGAAAAGCAACAAATCTGACCAGTATGATAAAACTGAGGGATCGCTTTCGATCTTACGGAAGGCATCAATCAAGGCTGCTGAACAAGCAGGTCTGGCTGATTTGGGAATGTGTTTTATTGTTGGTCGCGATAAGCAGGGATGTTCAAGAATGAGCGGCTGAGAGGAAAATGAATTGGGAGATAAGTTAGCAGAATTGGGAGCAGCAGTGGGAGGAGAACTCTGTCTAGCCGAACCAGAGTCGCAGCTCCGATTCCTGATCCTATTCCTTATATCAGAAACTGCAAGACCTGGTTGCGAAGCTGCCGCCTGTGCGGAGATCTGCAAGGGAGGTTGGTTGGAACCCGGGCACCGATTATCCAATGGGCCATGAAGATGGACCTTTCCGTCTCCCGAATGAAGCTGACGTTGAGCTAGGCACACCGAACAGATGCCAGTTTTCTTGTTGGCAGTCTGAGACAGTGGCCAAGTCTGTCTGGCAGGCATGTGGCAAACACGGCATAGCAAGCGAGAGAGAAAAGAATTAAACTGGAACACTACTGCAAATAGCTGCAGTCCAATAGTCCAATGCAGGTGAAAACTAAAGCATAATGCAGATTTAATAAAAGGTAAAATAAGCCGAATGCGCACAAAAGAATAGAAATAAAAGGGCCTGGGCGTACAGGGATATATATAAAAGCAGTATGACAAAAGACAAAGTGAAAAAATTAGCAGAAGTGAAGAAAAACGATAAAAAGTGCTAAAGAAAAACACAGGTGTGCGTAAACAAACTAACCACCTCGAGCGCCTCTAGCGAATCGAATATTATTATTATTATTATTATTATTATTATTATTAAGAGACTCCATCAACTGAATCACTCAAAACATTCCTCATTTTTCTCAGCTTAATTCTGCTTAAAATTCAAATATTGATTAACAATACGATTGTTTGACTATATATTTGCACTCAGGTAGTTTTCCACCTGGAATATGTCTAATCGTGACTGGTTTTATCACCTGTGAGACGCCCTACCTCGCCGTGGCAGTTCTTTCCATCTCCATGGCTTTCAGCTCTTTCCAATTTGCCACTATCAACGTAAATGTAGCAGATATTGCTCCACCTTTCGCTCCAGTTCTATTTGGGATAGGCAACACAACAGGGACTCTTGCTGGAGTGTTCGCAGCCATTACTGTGGGACTTCTAACTCCAAATGTAAGTGCTGTTTACTGGTATGCTGACTTATAGCTATTTATAGTCTTTATCTAGATATTGTTATATCGTTTTGTTTATAATGTTTATAAATATTAGTTTCATCTCGGTCAGTTGACGAACCATGTTTAATGAGTTTTATTTCAATAAAATGACTGACTGACTATTAACTGACTGACCGAATGAACGACCGACCGTAAAAGTGATTGATTGATAGACTGATTGATTGATAGCTTGACTATTTTATTGATTTACTGATTGACACATTAATTGATTGATTGATTTATTGATTGATTGATTGATTGATTGATCACAGGGCACTCAGGAGGAATGGAGGCACGTGTTCTATCTATCAGCAGGAATCTATTTCTTCGGTGCAATAGTCTATACTATTTTTGGCGACGGTGAAATCCAGACATGGGTAAAACCCTTTATGGAAAATCCTGATCCTGAAATAGTTACACACGATCCTAGTGCTAAAGCGAATGGTTCTCTAGTTAATTCATCATTAATGAACGGATCAATGAAAGATGTCAGGACATTGTAAATTAGCCTAATATATTGTTGCTAGGCCTGAATTGTTGCGCTGTTTATTGTTATGCATCGGTACTCTTTTTGTTTTATGTCATTCTGTGATTAGTTATTTATGTGTGTAGCTAAGGTTGTAGCATTGAAGCCTATTCCATTGGACTTGCTATAGCTATTAATCAAGGAATGGGTTTACATGACGTATTATATTTCTCTAATACGTCAAATACAGGTATCTTTGAACGCAGATATCCCTGTATTTTGAGACGTCAGAGCTGCTTATAGACTTCTGGACTTTTTCTTATTTGTTTCTATGAGGCCATAGCAATTTTATTACCTAAGAGTCCAATGTGCGTATCCTATGTTGAACGTGCGTGTCCTGCTGTTGAACAGGTATGCCCTATGTTGAACAGGTATATCCTATGTTGAACAGGTGTGTCCTATGTTGAACGTACGTGTCCTACTCTATCGTTGTGATAGGAAACAGACGTTTAAAAATAACTTACAATTTTTTTTACACACTTTCTCTTAAAAGTACATGTATTTTAGACTATTTCGAAGGTTTGATTAAAGTTTGAATTTAGGCGATTGAAACACCGCTAAATCTTAGCTACTCCTTTGGACGTGGAGCGTAATACGACGTCCCTGACATCATCCTTGTATGAGGAAATGGACGTTAAACCTTTATTTTTGATTTATTAGTAGCCTAATTGATTTTTTGCGTGACTAAAACAGTTTAAATATACCGTGCTAGCTTTTGTAGCATTAGAATGTGTAGTGCATAATTATACTATGCGCTCCTTGACTATGTGTAGATCAATTGGTAGTGTATATTTCACAGTTGCAAAGTTAGTTGTGAACTTTACGATGTACTTATCTTCCTCTGCTCACATACTGTATATAAAAGCTCGCTCCTGTAGAGTTATGCTAGGCATAGGAGCTGCATGTTATGCTAAGTTGTACTAAACGTTAATGTCAGAAGCTGAAGGGTTTCGAAATGTCAAGACCTGTCATTATACATCTATCAACAATTCGTTGTAGGCTTTCTCGTCATTAATAACAGAGTCGTGTAATTAGCAGTATTTGTAAAGTAGAAAAAAATTAACTGTACATCATCATCTTCCCTTAAATCGCAGTTTAACCAGGGTCCGGATATGAATAGACTTTCTCCAGTCCTCCCTGTCCCACACCATATCATCAGTCAATCCCCTATTTTTCACGTCCTTCTTAATTACCGCGTCCCGAGTCAATTGTGGTCTACCTCTGTCTAGCTAATTATACTTGTATTAATATTAATTAGCTAGTCATTAACAAATTTTGCTTTAACGGTTTGTAAAGCGAAAGGCAGAATGGAAGGAAAAAGAGGCAGAGGCAGGCCGAGATTAGGCTTGTTAGATGATTTAAAGACCCACTCATATGTGGAAATGAAGAGGAAGGTGAAAGACAGAGAAGAGTGAAGGCGTTATGTACCATGGACCTGCTAGTAGGCAGTGCACTAAGAGAGAGATAGAGGAATCAAAAGTTTAAATTGTAAAAAAATTAATAAGCTTAAATAAACTTTAAGTGAAGAACACGCATTTGCTATACAACACGATTAAGCAGGGCTTCTAACTTGAAAAAAAAAGAAATATTACTTTAATCAATGAAATCCGGAAGATATAGCGTCACATACAAGAATCCATCTTCTAGACCAAGAGGATATCGAGTAATTTAAAGGCACAATGTAATTTGAAATCATAATGTTAACATTTAGTAACACATTCTCAGAATATTGACCAGTATTTGCAAAAAAAAGCTTAGAAGCTAACGTTAAAGTTTCCTCACTCGAAAGCGATATCAGTGACGGACTAGCTCAGGATTTGAACCATGTACATATTGATCCGCGGTCGAGTATCTTACCGACATCACCACTGGCTCCAGCATAGTTTAGTCTAGTAGGCCTAATATTCATACAGATGGTACAAAATGTATTGTATGGTACAAAGAGAAGCTTATATCTATTATAGGCCTAGGCTACATCTGTGAATGTTAAAGAATTATGTAACGTAATCATGCAGATTTCCTCACTAGAGCTAAGTCCAATGTATAACTACTTTAAATCAGGCAGTGAAAAACAGCCAATGAAAATAGGCAAGAAAAATAACAATAAGCAATAAAATAGGCAATGAAATTATACAATAAAAAATCTCTCTTCAGTCCACTGCCAAATGGCAGGTTCAAGGTACATATTCATACTCAAAAGTCTGTTTCTCGCTCTATACGAGCACTACTTAGATCAGCAAGTTAATCCCTGCACAATGTCTATGCCTTATCCATACCTTGTGTAGCCTATAGCTTGGGAAAAGTATGGCTTCTAAGGTGCTTTCTCGTTGCCTTTATCAGTCTTTTTATGGATTAATTACCATTTACTCCTGGGTGAAATAAAATATTACATGCTGAGGTGGATCCCCTCTTGCCATCCTCAGCTCCTGTCTTATTCAATGAAAATAGGCCATGCAAAATTGGCAGTTAAAACAAAGTAAATGAAATCAGAGAATGCAGGATGAAGGATTATGGGAGGTTAGCGCACTTGTTCTGCATGCACATATAAATGAAGTTGCGCGCAGGTTAGTATACACCTATTTGTATGGGCGACCACTTTGGAAAACCGAGTGTTGACAGGTTTACATAAAACCCAGCGAGTTGGAAAGTTGTTCGTAATCTACGCAGAATGTGATGTACTGAATCCTGGACTCGCCCGTCACTGACATCGCTTTCGAGTAAGGAAACTTATTTTAACACTGGCTTTTTAACTCCAGTCCGTTGAATAGTTTGTATGGGCAACGATTGTGGATAATCATGAATAGAAAGAAATAACAAATACTAAAATAATCAAAATTAGCAAAGAAACTGCGCCTGTCGTTGGTGCAACAAAGGAACATTTTTAAATGGACGATGTGAAACATTCAATGTGTAATAGGAAATGTAAATAGACAATGTAAAATATGCGACATAAAACATACATAACATAACGGCACACTGGGTCAGGAAGCACAGATTCTTGCTTAAGGCCCATTTCCTCCTTCCTCTCCATGGTTTCAATAGTAATCGTTGCCTTTTGGTGCACATCAATTGCAGCCGGCGCGGATTTAAGAATAACCTTCCATCACCCTGGGATTTTTTCATTCCACGTTGTCAACACTCGGTCTTCCAAGGTAGTCACCCAACCATTTACTAACCGAGGCCGACTTAGCTTAACTTCGGTTATTGACGTGCAACTAAACCTAGTGCGCTAAATCCTGTCGTCTACATACAAGTAGGCTGAGATAGACAATTGCAAGAGTCAAACCATTTGACATCATGTGCCTTTAATAAGAAATTGATCAATTCATTCACTCAACTTCTTTATATCAATCTGATATGATGGTAACTGAAGAGTCATATTTAAAAAATTAACCTCATTTCAAACATGTTCATAAATATTTAAATATCCCCTTATTCGTTTTCTTTCTCAAATAGCACAAGAGGATATTTCTTGAATTCGAGAGCTCTAACATTACTCTGCAGTTTGTTCGTTTCTATTAATAGAATCTCATTACAGATCTGTGTTATTAATTACTGTTTACCACTGCTAAGGATTTAAAGTACAAGGCAAGGGCGCCCTATCATCCAACAAGGTTATGTACTACTAGGGCTTTAAATCTAATATGCTGTTGATGTCAATACAATATCATATACAATAACAATGAAACGTGCATGTATGCATGTATGCTTCAACATTGTACATAGAATATGCATCACACATTCAAAGCTCTATAGTTGGCACAGGGCGTTCATGTATTTCAAATCCTTTTATATTTTACAGATAGTGTCTAAATTATTTATACACTGATGTTAACTCCAACTGGCTGGAGCCAGTGGAGATATCGGTAAGATATCCGACCGCGGATCAGTATGGGCGGGGATCAAATCCTGGGCTTGCCCGTCGCAATTACGCTTTCGAGTGAGGAAACTGACGTTAACATTTACTTTACTTTACTTTACAAATCTGTCCTTCATACTTGCACCTCTATGAGTTTCTTTTGCAATTTTTTTTAACTTTTGTCTTCGAGAAAAAGTGTTAGAAACATCTGATCAACACATCGTATCTAATATAGTGCATCATCTGAATAGACCGTTTCGTCCGTCCTGATGAAATAAATCCACTCACTTCATCAGATCATAGATGATCTCAAAAGCTATTTGATAAACCTAATCGCGACATTTTATTCTTGCTTAATGTTCTTTATTAACCTGAACTCGAGACTTCGAAACTTCTGCAGAGAACGATGATGTAATTTAGCACAAAGGTTTTAGGATTTTAAAGATTTTAGAGTTTAAGGTTTTAGGATTTTAAGGTTTTAGGAATTTAAGGTTTCAGGATTTTAAGGTTTTAGTATTTTAAAGTTTTAGGATTTTAAGGTATTAGGAATTTAAGGTTTTAGGATTTTAAGGTTTTAGGATTTTAAGGTTTTAGTATTTTAAGATTTTAGGATTTTATGGTTTTAGGATTCTATGGTTTTAGGATTTTAAGGTTTTAGGATTTTATGGTTTTAGGATTTTAAGGTTTTGGGATTTTAAAGTTTTAGGATTTTAAGGTTTTAGAATTGCATAAGCAAAGGTTTAGTAAGGCAGGTCGCGCATTTTTCGTTGTTATTATTCCTGTTACTCAGTCTTATTCACTGCGGTGTAATTTTACTCGTGTGGCGAAGTTGAGACGTTCAGAAGCCGACACAATGACAGCTTTCAGACGCCACATTGATTTATAAAGTCACATCTAATGCACGTCTTGGTCTACTTTATCAGTTCAATGTGACTCAGGCCTACACACGATGAATGGGAACCATGTCATAAATGTGACTGAATTCAGTAGTTGAAGGCTGGGGGGATCTTGAAAAAAATTGATTAAAATCTCCATACAAAATGTTTTGAAAAAAACTTACATGGCTTCCTTTAAGGTGATTAGGAGTTATTGAAGAGATCTAATAATAAAATTTATAAAAGAGGGTCTAACCCCAAACTCCACACTCCAGATTTTGCGTTATGCATGTGGCAGCAAATAGAATAGTTACTTTTTATCGCAGGATCGTTTTGAAACATACTCGGTCAAGTTGAAAATATGAGAGCATTCTTTTAAAAGGTTGAAGCCAGCGAAGCTCTCCCATCAGTGATTCCTAATTAATTAATTGATTAATTAATTAATTAATTGATTAAGTGATTCCTTAAGTAATCCCCTGTACTATCTCGTCAGTGGATCTCGTTGATCACAGTATCTGCGTCAGTTACCTCTTACCAGCACGTACGGTTATGTCTCGGTCCACTCTCAAGCAGTTGCTATTCTTCAATAATTATTCGATTTGTTGTGAAGCGTGATGAGGTGACGTCCCTGACATCATCCTTGTATGAGAAAACGAACGTTAAACCTTTATTATTATTATTATTATTATTACTATTATTATTATTATTATTACTATTATTATTATTATTATTATTATTATTATTATTATTAATAGATGACTAACTTATTGATTCTTGTCCCTAATATTTTTTTCGTTTGGGCTCAACTCTGTTACAATTAACTTCATTTTCAACTACTGTTATTAATCAATCAATTAACTAAAGCTGCAGATATTGAAGTTTACGATTGCTCAGGTAAAACTATAGGCGAAATTAAGTTTTAAACCTACATGTACTTATCAAACGAATATGCTACCTACTGGTCAATTAAGCCTTACTTATCTCTCTATTCTTAATCTCTTTAGAAATTTTATGGACGAGTTTTATGTCCCCAACGCCTTTATATTATTATCAAATGACTGGAAACGACTTTTTAATGAATGCATTAGATTCGGTCAGTAACGTTATATCATCAATTCGTTTCACAGCTACAGCTGACAGAGCGATGTTTGTGTTGATTTGAATTACCCAGTCATCTGAGGCAATCTATGCTTCACTGAATCTTCCTAACCATTACTGATTAATGCTAAATTACTGTAGCAATTTATGCAGAACTGATTATATAATTTTGGATGCTACTGAAACAAGGGTAAACAAGATAGTTTTCTCAGGGAATGACGCCCCTAGGCCCTGTTAATAAATGTTAGTTGATCGAGGCTGAGTAAGTCATAGGGGGCCCACCTCGTCATAAGCAGAATCCACAACGAATACTGGTAATTCAAAAGGAATGTTATAGAAGACTTAAACATCCACTCCTATATAGACAGGAAGAAAACAGAAGAGAGAGTGAGTGGTGGCGTTATGTATATACCATGGACCTGCTAGTAGGCAGTGCACTAAGAGAGAGAGAGAGAGAGAGAGAGAGAGAGAGAGAGATGATACTGTTTATTGCATTGTGATATACTATGGAATAGAGAAGCCATTACCCCACACAAAATTGCGTTTAATGAATATAAATAGAAAATGCTCGTTGTAACGTTCTTTAACCGACCACAACATGCTGTTTATTGGTTTCCTGGATTTTTTAATTCAACAGTTGGCTGGACCTTTTTCTTATTAACATCCTGGATTTGATTGCAATAGTGCTCGGTGTTGTCACCATATTTGCTTGTTTGGCTATCTAATCGTTGACACTGAAGCTTAAATGGTTACAACAATAATCATAATAAAGATCATCTAAACAAATATCTTACAAATATCTAGCTTTTCACTTTGTCTAACTGGAACCTAATATCACGTGATATACGCTAAGCAAAATCTAAAACTGAGTTTTCTAAGCGGTATAAAGTCTACCTTTTTGACGAATGGTTTTGCTAGTTTGTATGATCGAAGTAATGTAAGTTTTACAGTGATTTCAATGTAATTTTTAATTTTTATTAGTCATTTAGTTCTGTTTATACATGTATATTAGAAGTTAAACTTTGCATGCATTATGAACTCAATTAAGAACTATTAGTAAGTACTTGCTTTATTATGAACTCTAAATAGTATGGTTATCAGGGTAGTCAGCTAGATAAGATACTCTGTATCTTCACTGACGACCGATTTTTCTCGTGTTAGATGTAGGAATTGCTGTTTGTGAATTAGGTCTATAATTATGTCGTTTATGCATTTTGTGTCTTTTGCTGAAACTAAACATAATTATAATCTCTTCTATTTTCTCACTCTATAACATCTCACTCTTATCAATCAATCATTCAATAATAATTTAACGTCCGGTTCTTCGCCATAAGGCAATGTCAGGGACGTCTTGTAACCGGTACGTAAGCAATAAACAAACAACGATCTAACATTTTTTACATGTTGCATGAAAATGCTAAGGAGCGTTAGGAAATCCATACTACCCACTATATAGAGCCGTTTAGTGACGAGAAATGGCGCCTATTAATTGTTATTATAATCTACTTAAGTGTTTGTACGTGATGGTTTTACTTAATCACTCTCGTCTTCTCTGTTAACGCGATTGAGATGTAAAGCTGTAAAGCTTATTTTAGCGTCTGTTTCTATATCGGTGAAGGAGATTATAGCGCACTCAGTTAAACTGCGCGTCAATTGAACGAAGTAAAGCCACGTTGCACCTGGCTAGTACTTTGTGGGCGACCACTTTGAAGACCGTGTTGATAGCTTTGAATTAATAATCCTGAGTATGTTGGAAGATTATTCTTAAATCTGCGCCGGCTGCTATTGGAGCGCCAACAAAAGGTAACGATTACTAATAATCATAGAGAGTCAAAGGAGGAAATAACGAAAACTACTAACAACAGCAACTAAGAGAGAAAACTCTGCTGCACACGCGTATGTCATGTGTGCTTTTTCCGTCAAAATAAAAATCACATTGTACTACAGTCTGAGACGATCAGGCTTAAATTAGAACCGATATTCTACAGATTCCTAGGCAAGGGTGTTATCCATTCGGCCATAATACTGTTACAATGTTATTATACTCATGCACTGTAACTTTATATGAAACTAAATAAATAATGCTCGTAATTTATATCTTGAAATGATGTCAACTGCTCACAGGTTGAAAGCCTATAAGGTGTTTTTTAGCACTATCCAATCAGAATACATATTACAGAATTGTGCCAATCACAGGACACGTAACAAGTCAACGCCCTTTTTGATCCTTTTTTTTGATCCATGACCTTGAAAACGCGGTAGTAACTTTCTATTACGTAGTACAATATTGCACAAGAGTTATACGTTTTGCTTTGAGGCAATCGACGTGTCAGCGTGTAATTTGTGAAATGCCAAATGAAAATCAGCCTATGAATCCAGTCTAAATAGCACTTAATTATAAGGTAGATTGTGATACCCTAATTGAAGACGATATGCTAAATTGTCTCTGATGACTTTATCTCAACTAATACTGCACAGGTTTAGGTTACAATTTGAGTATTATGTGTCTAAGTTTTAACGAAATTTCCTAACCTAATTTAAAAAGTATGAAAGAAAATGTGCTCTATAAATAACTGTTGCGTCAGGCTGAAGCTATAGCCGGCTCTTACAAAGCGCGAATAGGGATTGCATGAGCCAAGCATTGCTGAGCATTGCTAAGCATTGCTAAGCATTGCTATAGAGAGGACGGATTTAGTATACTAATGTTGAATATTCAAAAGGATTACAGTGAAACAGTGACCGATGCTATCAAATTCTGGAAGTTGCAGTGACGGTAAGTGTGGCACACTTGATATTTAACAGCTGTTGTGTGTTAGATTGTCGTTTTGATGGATAGAGAGTTGTTGTTAGAGGCGATCAATTATCTCTCATCAAACCATAGGTATCACTTGAGAACACAGAGATATCCAGTCTAAATATTTACTTTATATATATATATTTATATATATATATATATATATATATATTATATATAATATATACATAGATAATATATCTATATGTATGTATGTATAATTTAATATATTATTATATATATTATATATATATATATATTATTATATATATCATATATTATATATGGAAAATCAGAATCCATTATTACTTTTATTTATTTAATATTATAAATATTATATAATATACAATATAATAATGTATATATATATATATATATATATATTTATATCTGTGAGTGTGTATGCGTCGTAGATGGATTATTGCTTTGACAAAATCTCAGTGATATTATTATAATAATATTATAATTTTAATAATATTATAATTATTCTAAAATGCTTTAATATTATTATACTAAAGATGCTTTAAATAGATGATATCAAGTTTATTTTATTTTTTGTGGCTCTGCTTTCAGTCCACAGTGCTCGATGTTGTCATGGAAGTCATAGCACTGTAGCATCCCAAAACCCTCTCACTGTTTGCGACTTCTAATTTTGTGTTGTTTAATTTTACTTAGGTCTAATGTTTGGAAGAACTAGAAATAACAGAAAGAAAAATGAAAATGTGAAGATGAATTTGAATGTTGAGGGGATCGGGGATAGGTTGGCTCAGTCGAGATTGAGATGGTATGGGCATATTGTGAGAAAGGCAGATGAGGATGTAGTAAAGAGAGTTTGGAGGAAAGAGCTGGATGTTAAGCTAGAGAGAGGTAGACCACAACTGACGTCGGATGCGGTGATTAAGAACTTAAGAAGGACATCTAGAGTTATTAAAATATTAAAATATAGAATTGACTTATGACGTGGCGTGGGAATGAGAGGATTAGAGAAGGTCTATTGGTATCCCGACCCTAGTTAAACTGGGATTTATGGAAGGAGAAGATGATGATAATGATTTAATTTTACTCTCATATCACCAGGAATTGGAAATCAAGATTTAATTATAAAGCACCCAGTCCCTTAAAATATCAACACGACAGCTATTTTAAATTTTTGTGAAAATTTAATAAATTTGCACTAGTGCATGTAAATAGCTAAAGCTGTTGTAGCTAATGATATATTCAGTTTCCTCACTCAAAAGCGATATTAGTGACGGCCGAGCCCAGGATTTGAATCCCGCACTTACTGATTCGCGGTCGAATATCTTACCGACATCGACACTGGCTCCAGCCTGTTGCAATGTAGAAAGAACTCCTTAAAGTGAAAGAAGAATTAGCTGTAGTTTAATTGAAGATTTTAAGAAAGCCTACCCGAAGGCTTTAGCAATGTTTGATCAACTTTGACGCGAATTCAGTGTAGGCCAAATCATCACTGAATTGTACTGCTGAATTCAGTACACATATCACTGAATTGTACTGCTGAATTCAAAGCACGTATCACTGAATTGTACTGTTGAATTCAGTGTACATATCACTGAATTGTACTGCTGAATTCAGTGTACATATCACTGAATTGTACTGCTGAATTCAGTGTACATATCACTGAATTGTACTTTTTTGGAGAGTTTTACTGATCTATTGTTTTTATATAAGTAGCACACTACTATTGCATATCCGTATGTTTTATATATCATGGATTATTTACTAGACTAGAATATTAGAGGCCTAGCAAAAATTCACAAATCTGGTCTATATAACTATCTCTACATCTCTATATATGTATCTTCTAGCGATAGTGTACGTTACGGTAGAGGATTTATATTTAAACAGTTTTGTTTATGTCTCATCGGTGAGCTAGAGTGAGTTAGTGAGTTAGAGTTTCTGTAGGAATATGCAATTTGAACCTTTGTTTAAAAAACTTTATAAAGTACAAGAGAGAGAGAGAGAGAGAGAGAGAGGGAGGGGGGAGAGAGAGAGAGAAGGGGGGGGGGGGGAGAGAGAGAGAGAGAGAGAAAGTTAGCTTACTTATCACTAGACAGCCTCTGATAAGGAGTTTTTATCAATGGCTGTTCTGTGTAGAACAATAGTTTGAGAACTTTGCAATTCTTGACGAGTTATTGAAGCATTCTACAACCTCATTAATAGACGAAGTTCTTTATACCTCATAAAATAAGTACATAGTTCATCTAGAGGAAGACAAAGGGGCTCCACCTCGGCATAAGCAGAATCCCCCAAGTATAATGGTATATCACAAAGAATGATATGAGTTAAAGATCCACTCGTATGTAAACATGAAGAGGAAAACGGAAGATACATATGAGTGGAGGCGTCAGATAGTAAGGACCTACCAGTAGGCAGTGCACTAAGAGAGAGAGAGAGAGAGAGAGAGAGAGAGAGAGAGAGTTCTTCAAGATCTCAGTAATTAAAGGAAATATTTCGTTAAGATCTCATTAATATTAACTCAACAGTAGTGGAACCCATCTAGCACACATCTTGTTCTAACCCAAAACATCCGCAATAATATTATGGGTTGTGCCATATGACAACTTAAGAACAGCTAAAAGCTAAAAAGATAAGGTTAAAGTCAGTTTCATCGCTCGAAAGCATTGTCAGTGACGGACGAGCCCAGGATTTGAACCCCGCACATATAGATCCGCGGTCGAGCATCTTATCGACTTCGCCACTGGCTCCAGCCAGACCATCAACTACGTATCTGAGGCTTAATCGCCGATCTTTTTGTAGCGTATCTTGGACACGTTGAATATTTTATTCGGTACAGGTCTCTACAGGGCGTCCTGAACATAATTTAATTTGAAAGGATTCGTCCATTGTAAAATCTTGTGATACACTCTTGAGAATTTTTTTACTATATTCGTGTATTGTTGGCTCTTGTTTTCATCCTATCAGTTATATTCGAGCAGGATAACATTCTGATAAGCCACGTATATTATGACAGGAAGCCTGGCTTATTGCTCTAGCTAAGTTTAAAAGCCAGCGATCCGGTTTCATCCAGTTTACTTCAAATTGTTTACATTCATGGACTTCCGTTGACTGATCTCACCGCGGACAATTATTCTCAGCAACCAGTGGGTTAAGTGGGAATGATAACTAGGGGAACCCTATAATGTATTTAAGGGTGTCATAGTATCTAATATCAAATAGTATCTAATAATAATCTATTCCTTTTATTTCCATAATCGATCTGACAAACCGCAGACTGTAACAATATGACAGATAACATGGCAATGCATCAGATACAGGCAGAAATTCAACGCAAAATCAAAAATACAAGATTGAAAATTGTACGATAACATTAAAAAATATTGACCAAGGCAAACTTACACTACTTTAAGAGTTCTAAAGTCACATATAGATATCTAAGCATTATTAAACAGTAGTAGAAAACAATTTCAGCAGTTTAAAAATAAACAGGTAGGCATTTGAGTTAAAAGTTAATAATTTCTAGCATCTTCAAGTATAATACGGGTAATAAAGTTCTTGTCACTTAAACTTTTTCGTTTAGTAGGAAGTGTGAAATTTCTACCGGCAACGTTTCTTCTAGTTAGTTATGGGTGATAGGCAAGTGGAGGCAAAAGCGGGGTAAGTAGATGGGCGCTATCACTATGTACATTTAAAAAAAGTTTATAATCAGCTGAAGCATCGCCCCTAGCAGGGAACGAACGAAAAATTAGAACAAAAATAAGATCTGAGTTCCCCCTGCGTTCCCCTCTTTTTAACCTCGGTCTGCAATTAATATATGTACACATACTCACACAAATGAACTGCGAAAGACTAAGCTGATTCACTTCTCTTTTATCTATTCTAATTTATTGTTTATTCTAATTTGCACAACAAATACTAAAATAAAAGTTTGATCTGAAATTTTTTTTCATCGGAAACTACTTGAAAACTGATTTCATGTTAAATCTCGAATTCTAGTGAATCGTATAGAGTTGTTAACTGCAGCCCCGTACTTCCATTGACGCCATCGTTATAGGGATGACTTCAACCACTAACAACGCTATGTGAAGCCTGAACTTATTTCCAATCCATATACAAGCTACGTGCATCGACTGAGAGACTCTGAAAGTGGAAGGGATTCGCAGACGATGTGGAAGTTGGAAAAATGCCATGAAATTAATCTTCCAGCCTCCGTGTGATAGGAATACTATTTCCAGGACGCTCCCTACGCGTTCTCATCCGCGATATATGGGTTAGGCTTAGACCTCGTCGTAGTCTGATATGAATCAGCAATCACTGCACGTGTTGTAAGCGGCGACTAGTTATAATGAAACGAGTCAAATGTCATAATATTATATATATATATATATTATATATATATATATATATATATATATATATATATTATATATATATTATATATATATATATATATATATATATATTTATATATATTTGCAGAGAGAGAGAGAGAGAGAGAGAGAGAGAGAGAGAGGAAGAGACAGAGAGAGAGAGAGAGAGAGATAGAGACAGACAGAGAGACAGAGAGAGAGAGAGAGACTGACAGAGAGAGAGAGAGTGAGAGAGAGAAATTGCCTGATGCTACAGAGAGAGAGAGTGAGAGAGAGAAATTGCCTGATGCTCATGCAAGTGGAAACACGTAGAAGTGCTTGGATAAGGCCGGTTTTTAGAAAACAAGTGAAGCTACATTCGATAGATATTGAGTGCTATGTTATTCTATGTTATTATGTTTTATCCTTACTGTTACAGTTTCTAGGTATCCCTATTTCGTAGCCAAATGTTTCTGGCTTTTGACGTGGCAGTCATTTTCTTCCAGAATGTGGATCGTCTTTCACTAAAAACCTTTTATTTGTGGCTGAAATTGGTTTAACTAGCCATCACTTCATCACGTCATGGTTTATAAGTAAACTTAAGTAACTTACTGTTAGATTAATCTTTGTGACGGTAGTTCGAGTGTGTCGAGTCGTCTTGAAGAAAAGTCTTGTGCTTCTGAACCTTGACGTTAAACACACTACAACATACGTCATGGTTTAACTCTTTTCTCTCTTCACGTTTAATTCTAATGGGTTTGTGGTGCGGTTCTATAATATCATAGAGAATAGGTTTAAAAACAGAGTCGCACAACGATCTTCTTCGTTTTATTAAGATTTAACTACGGTCTAGTGTATTAATTAATTTACGGTCGTAATAATAATTGTTATTATTATTACGGTCTGGATATTAATTGGATCAGAAACTGGTAATAATTATAAAACTTTTTTTCTTATAAATGAATAATGCAAAGTTTAGCGTTTCTAGTAAACAAATAACAGCTTTCAGTTAATATTTGAAGTCTGTCTATGTATGTCTGTTTGGCAATGTTAGACACATCTCTTCTTGTGGCCCACCCGTCATCAATATCGCTTTCGGGTAATGAAACTGACGCATAACTTAGCTTTTCCATCTTTAACACGGTTAGAAATACCTCGCCCATACATGTATGTTGAACATCAGGCCTCCTATAGAACCTCATTAATCTTCAGCAAACAACTTAGACGAATTTGCGCTTCTCTCTCTCTCTCTCTCTCTATCTCTGTGCACTGCCTACTGGCAGGTCCATGGTATATAACGCCTCCACTCTTCTCTGTCTACCATATTCCTCTTCATTTCCACATATGAGTGGGTCTTTAAATCATCAAACATACCTAATCTCGACCTGCCTCTGCTTCTTTTTCCTTCCATTCTACCTTTTATGACCTCTTTTAATAGACATTCCCCCTTAGAATGTGTCCTATCCGTCTTTTCTTCCTATTTCTTAATACATTTATCAACTGTCAATCTGCACCAAGCATTGCAAACCGGCGATATGCCGGCTATTTTTATTATTTTATTTTAATTATGTGCGTGTTAGTGTTTAGGGTTAGTAAAGTAAAAATTCTTCTTCTGATGTTTTAAAAGAGAATCTTAAAATTTAAAGAATCTTCTTCCTATAAATCCTGCAATCTGAACTATTTTAAATCTCTCAGATTTGTCATTTTAGCGATATTACTGTATGCTAGTGTTTTCGTTTTGCAGTGTTTGTTATTAAGCCTATAGGCATTTTATTATGTAGGCTACTGATTGTTTTAAAGTATGTAACTGATGTAAAGGAGAATCATTGCATGATATACTCTATTAATTAAACATTAGAAAGCCTATGGCGTGATTGGATCTTGTGTTTATATTAAGGCGTGTCAAGCTATAAACTCTTATAGCAGCGTATGTAACATAAACCATTCACTCTATGACATGACGTACAGGATGAATAGTGGTTAACAGTGGTTAACGTGGAAATTGAAAGCTAGGGGAACAGTAAGAACTTTTCACCCCCCCCGTAATGTATATACAGGTGTCATAGTATCTAATTTGGCTGGAGTCAGTGGCGAAATCGGTAAGACAATCGACCATGGATCAGTGTATGTGCGGGGTTCAAATGGTGGGTTCTCCCGTCACTGACATCGCTTTTGTGTTAGGAAACTGACGTTAACCTTAGCTTAGCTTAGCTTAATTTGAGCTCCTGTCAGGGGAACGCACGTCGGAAAAACATGAGAACTAGGGGAACGCAGTCCCCTTGCGTTCCCCTCCCCACTTTAACCGCTTCATAGGAGTGCATATGAGTCTATGGTCTAGCCTGATGAACTGACTGAGGTCACGTGATAGCGTCACGTGATTGTAGGCCCGCTACTGTACATTATAGGGCGCCACGTTCTGTAGTAAGCTTTGTTGTGAGAAACATAAAATATCAGTTGTATGGTTGTAGTGAGTTTTATGTTATTGTACGCTTTGTTGCGATATAGTAATTAATAACTAATAGGCCTATGTGTATATTTCGTGTAATTTCCCTTTAATGCATGTGGATTAATCTTGGTTTTTCTCATTTGTTCTGTCAATCCATGGCACATACTCATACTGATCAATCAGTATCGTTGTAGAAGACTATAAGGATTGATGTTTCGTAAGTTCTAGATCACATCATGGATAATCAATCAGTATCGTTGTAGAGGACTATAAGGATTGATGTTTCGTAAGTCTAGATCACATCACGGATAATCTATCAGTTTCGTTATGAAGGTCTATTAGGATTGATGTATTATAAGCGCTAGATCACATTATGGATGACTGTTAATACTGAACGGTGTATTGGAGGATCAGTGTGCTAAATGTTGTCGTGGACTCTAATTGCTGTGCGAGGTTGCACATAACGCTATAGAACATGAGTGTATATGGGCAGAGCCGTAGAGTATCGACTCAGCGTATCGACTTTAGTAAGTTTAGTTGTTTCAATAGTAAAATGAACATATAAACACGCATTAAAGTGAAATTATCAACCATGTTGATATCTATCGCTTAATACCACATGTTTAAACCGTTAGGCACAATTTAGTCCATTAGCCATATAACCAGTCCAGTGAATGTCCGAGATTTTACTCTAAGATCAGCGCGGCTGGGATTCGAACCCACGCGGGTTCAATTCACCTCATGATATGTCATTTAAAACTTCATGACGTTACCACTACGCTACTGAGACATTCTAATAAATAAAATAATAATAAATAATAATAGCTCAGTGTGGAGAGCGTCAGGTAACGTCATGAATTCTAAATGACTGAGATCCTGGGATCAATACCCTATCGAGCTGATTGAGAGTCAAATCTTAATGCACTGGGAAAATGGAATCAATCAATAAATCAATCAATAAGAATTTAACGTCCGGTTCCTCGTCATAAGGCAATGTCAGGGACGTCAATGGAATATTCACTAGACTAGAAAAATGGACTGTGACTCTAACAGCCAAGCAGTATAAACACGTCATGCTGAAGTGAGAGATGTCACCATTGATGATTGAAATGTTAACCTTTTAGTATTTCTACTTTTTACTTATTCATTTCTCGCAGCTATTTTATGATTGATTGGTGTCAATGTGGTTTCTTGACCTGCTTCGCTCTCATGATATGTAACCAATTGTTAAAGATTATTGTGCTGCAGATGGTTTTATGAGTAAGAATATTTAGTATTTAATTTATCTTATCTCTTTATCTCTCTCTCTCTCTCTCTCTCTCTCTCTCTCTCTCTCTCTCTCTCTCTCTCTCTCTCTAAGTGCACTACACACTGGCAGGTCCATCTTATATAACGCCTCTATTCATCACTATCTTCCGTTTTCCTCTTCACGTCCACATACGAGTGAATCTTCAAATAATCTTGCATTCACTTTTGATATACCATTATTCTTGGGGATTCTGCTTTTGACGACGTAAGCCCCCTATGCCTTCCTCAGCTTCGACTGACATTTACTGGGCAGGGGCGTCATTCCCTGAGAAAACAATCCATGTTTACCCACGTGTATATTAAATTCTGCAATTAATTAGAAAGGCATAATTAATCAGTCACTGTTATAAAGGAATGTTGGTCGCGCATGTAACGTTATCTGTTAGAACAGATTGTGGCCTAAGTGTATACCAGAAGTTACTGATCAAGTTAGTTTGTTATTATTTGTGTGGGTAAAATGCTGGTTACCACGCATGCACCTTTTTATCAATAGATAGCATTCTTCAATTTTTGTTGTAGCTATTTATATTACTGTTAGGGTTTGTGTGTGTGCGGGTTTATGAGTGTGTGCGTGTGTGGGTGTGTGTGTGTGTGTGTGTGTGTTGTATGATCTGTTATTTAGAGCCTGAATATGAGACTGATAAACTAGTAAAAACTGGACTTAGGCTACAGATTCTCCTTGAGTGATCTTAAGTTTGAATATTTCGATGATTTGACTATTACGTGATATGAAGACTGAAGTGCAGGACAGAATATCGAAGCTGTTACAACATTTTTATGCCTTTGACCTTATCGTTGAACGGTTAACTTAACTTCGATAAAAAGAGATTCTCGATGATAAGAAAGTAAATAATCAATCAATCAATCAGTCAATTAATCAATAAGAATTTAGCGACCAGTTCCTCGCCATAAGGCAATGTCAGGGACATTTCTTGCAGACTCTACACAAACAGGCGCCAAAGCACCACACGATGACGACTGAGTACACTGAGACCAAAAGAAAAAGCGAGATCAAAACAGTGTAAAATAAATAAATGATCAGTGACGCAGTATAGGAGAGTGTTGTCCAGGGTTCCCTGCATGCTTCTGTTATCTTTAGCACTTCTTCTGGGTCATTGACCTGAGTTGAGAAGTCTTAGTTGATCCTCTCTGTGAGAGATTAGGTGTATGGGTTGTATGTATATGTACGAGTTGTGTATGGGTTATATGTGTGTGTATGGGTAGGTGTATGGGTTGTGCATGGGTAGGTGTACGTGTATGGGTTGTATGTGTGTGTGTATGGGTATGTGTATGGGTGTATGTGTGTGTGTGTGTATGGGTAGGTGTATTGGTTGTATGTGTGTATATGGGTATGTGTATGGGTTGTATGTGTATGTATATGGATAGTTGTATGGGTTGTGTGTATGTGTGTATATGGGTTGTTGTATGGGTTGTATGTGTGTGTATATGAGTATGTGCATGGGTTGTATGTGTGTGTATATGGGTAGTTGTATGTGTATAGGAAGGTGTATGGTTTGTATGTGTGTGTGCATGGGTAGGTGTGTGTATGTATGGGTAGGTGTGTGGGTTGTATGTGTGTGTATGGGTAGGTGTGTGTATGTATGGGTAGGTGTATGGGTTGTATGTGTGTGTATGGGTAGGTGTGTGTATGTATGGGTAGGTGTATGGGTTGTATGTGTAGCTCTCAGAGCTCAGTGGTTGCTATGACAAGGTTAAATGTAGAGAATGCGAGTGGATTGAAGCTGAAATGGTTAATAGACTGTTGTACGTACATAATCCCTGGATTACAGGAGAGCGAGGCAATAGTGAGGTGAGAGAAAGAGAGAGAGAGATTTAGGAGCTGAGAGGAGGAGAGAGATATATAGGAGGAGAAGGGGAGAGATAGAGAAGAGAGAAAGAGAAAGGTACTAGGATAGAAAAAAGTTAGAGCTAGAAACTAGTACACGAGGAATTTCTCTTTAATAAAATTTTCGATAAAGACTTTCTTCAAATTATTGCTGTCAGAAGTATACAGGTAGGAAGTAGGACAATATTTAAATCTCTTTGCTTAGCAATTGACAGAATGGCTTAGCTTATAGGCTCTCGCTAAGTCAACATTGATTGATTGATTGAGCGGCACGTTTGCTATCTTACTGAAGGTCACCCTGAGCGATTTACATTAATATGAAAACAGTTGAGAGGCGTCACTCTCTCTGATGTAGTGATTGCATAGCTCTTGTTGCTCAGTGGTTATAGTGTTTGATTTCTGATCAGCAGGTGCAATTAGAATTTGTTGTTAGGATTCAGGATTCGACCTACCGCAGCTGTCAGGAGCTGAAGCTCTCGCTAAAGCTGGCTGATGTAGAAGTCATCATTCTGTCGTTAATTGTTTGATAACTTTTCTATGTCTTCCTCATTCAACCAATCAATAAGAATTTAACGTCCGATTCCTCGCCATAGGGCAATGTTAGGGACGTCTGATTGGTTATGATTGATTGATTGATTGATTTATTGCTTGCTTCCTGAAGCATTTATTAAACGTAGAGTTGTGAAGAGATTTCTATCATATAGACAATCTGTCAAATTTATGATTCCAGTGAATCTCGCTCTCTCTCTCTGTCTTGCGCTGGATGGCAGGTCCATTGTGTAAATTCCTGCTGCACTCAGTCTTCCTCTTAGTAAGATCACTGCATTGGACTACCTGTGGATTTCATCACAAAAGCTGTCTGTTGCTTTCTTTACAGTCAGACCTTTAGTTAGTGATAAAATTGACTTGAGCATGAGATAGCTTTCCGTTGCCTTCTTCAGCTTCTGTGAAATTGTCTCTTACTACTCGTCGTGTAGTGTACGATTAGTCGCTTTGACTGTATTCACTATTTTATAATCTTGTAAAAATATTTGTAGATAATTAATTATTTTCTGTATAAACATTTTACCTTTATGTTATAATAATTCACCGTATACCTTATACTAATTCTCCTTATACACTATACTAATTCACTTTATACCGTATACTTATTCAACTTATACCTTATACTAATTAACCTTATGCCTTACACCAATTCACCCTATACCTTATACTAATTCACATTATACCAATTAGCCTTTCATCTTATACTAATTCACCTTATACGTCACTGACATCATCCTTTGACGTCCCTGACATCATCCTTGTATGAGGAAACGGACTTTAAACCTTTATTATTATTATTACTATTATTATACCTTATAATAATTAGCCTTTCACCTTATAATAATTCTCCAATAGTGTGATTACAAATTCTTTTAGCAACATCTATCAGTACCATAGTTATATCTAAACAGATTGGCTACTTTGAGATATAATCATATAATCTATGATTATTGTTACATCAGCAGCTATATATATCTATACAGAGAGGCTACTAGTGAGATATAATCATATAATCCAGGTTGCTTGCTGAGCTGAGAGGTGAATGAACTGGCTCATTGCTTTGGGTTGATAACAACATAACCTTGATTTTCTATTTACATCTGTTCTACTTCCCAATACGTTTCACAGCTTCGCATGTGCCGCATGGAAATCAAACTGATGGATTTATTTCTTTATTCATCGAATAGTTTTGCTTCACTTATTTATACTGGGATAAGATTTATGAAGAGAAGAATGGCGAGGATTAGTGCACTAAGAGAGAGAGAGAGAGAGAGAGAGAGAGAGAGAGAGAGAGAGAGAGAGAGAGAGAGAGAGAGAGAGAGAGAGAGAGAGAGAGAGAGAGAGAGAGAGAGCGATAGATAGAGAAAGAGAAAGATAGAGATGATTTATGACTGTATTATTTCTGTTTTCTGGATTCTCGATGTATAACTCACTGTAGCATGAAGGCTTTGCGTGGATAAAAACTGGAAAAACGTCAAGTGTGTACGTGCGAATGTGGATTTATTCTTTTCCAGCCTCAATCCCTATCCTCGTCCTTGTAATGTCCTCTATCACAACCCACAGTCCTTCACTTCCACCTGCAGCGTCCGAGCCTGGATGATTCCTGTGTGTAGGAGGCGTGAATCCGTGAGATCATTGGATTCCTGGATATACACTGTGTAGTGTACGTGTAACCTGCAATGTGTCTGAAGTCTGTAGTTATGTAATAGTATGGGTGTAATAGAGTAATTCTATAAAGTAATCGAGATATTGGTAATTTAGTTTCCCGTCGGAGAGATCTTATTACTGTTTGATTTTGTTGCTACTGATATACAGTTATGTAATTCTGTAGTAGTAAGTGTGTAATATCGTGTAACATAGTAATCGAGATATTGGTAGTTTAGTTTTCAGTCGGATAGATATAAATTTACACAGTCTGATTTTGTTGCTACTGAAGTTTACAGTAGGCTGTCTGGTAGACTAGACTTATTGTATGGGTTAAAGAAATCATTGTTAAAGCAACGCGACAAAGAATTTATTAAATGCTGTCAAGAGAACTTATTAGATAAGAAATATATATATATATATATATATATATATATATATATATATATATATATATATATATATATATATATATATATTTATATATACATGTATTATATGTGATGATTTAAAGATCCACTCATATGCGCACAGGAAGATGAAGGCGGGAGATAAATATAAGTGGAGGCTTTATATACCACGGACCTGCCAGTAGGCAGTGCACCTATATACTGTATATGTATATATATAATACTATATCTGTAGGTAATTTTGTGGTGTAGATAGTTTTGTCTATCACACGTCGATCACGCTCTATGCATGCTTTACTCGTGTTTGACAAGTGGGTAAATAGTCTGCCACTTGAGCAATAGGCCTGGGTACAGATCTCTCTTAAGTTCTTAAGTGATTACTATGACTTCTGTATCGCACTAAGGACTCTGCACTTGTATTTCTATCATTGACCTGTCCAATAGCTCTCTAGTAAATCCTAATAATAATCTATCCCTGGTCGTAATGGTTACGCTAGTGTCAGAGATTTATCGGCAAATTGGATTGTTTCAGTGATTCTGACGACGTGTGCAGTTAATTTGTAACTATAAAGTTAGTTTAGATTGATTTAGGTGTTTAGTTATTAGTAATTTACTACCTGTAGCTGCATTATTTATTATGTGTAGTTACATAATTTTATATATCACTATACATCGTGCAGTGATGATTTGATAATTGCATAGAAATGATATCATCATCATCATCATATCATCATCATCAAGTAGACACTAGTCAAGTCTATCCTAATCATCATCATCGTCATCATCATCATCATCATCATCATCATCATCTTTCCTTAAATGCCTGTTTAACCAGGGTCGGGATACGAATAGGCATTCTCCAGTCCTCCCTGTCCCACATCAAATCATCAGTAAATCCCCTATTTTTCATGTCCTTCTTAATTGCCGCATCCCACGTCAATTGTGGTCTACCTCTCTCTAGCTTAGCATCCAGATTTTCTCACATATGCTCATACCATCTCAATCTCGACTGAACCAACATATCCCCGACCCTCTCAACATTCAACTGGCTGGAGCCAGTGGCGAAGTCGGTAAGATACTCGACCGCGGATCAGTGGATGCGGGTTCAAATCCTGGGCTCGCCCGTCACTGACATCGCTTTCGAGTGAGGAAACTGACGTTAACCTTAGCTTTACCAGCTTCTTTCAAATGAATTAAAATTAAAATTAACAGTAATGATATGATAAATGTTCAATGATGATATTGTTATTAGCTTAACATAAACTGGCTTGTGTGTTATATAATGTGTGTAGATGTCATGAGAGAGTTATGAGAGAGAAATGAAAAAAACTTTTCATTATACGTAGTATCTAAGCATACAGAATGTATACAGTGCGCTGTTACACGCTCATATCAGGTGCAAGTTACACCCAGAAATCACCCAAAGCTCGAGTATTAATAAGCTAGCAATAGATCGATAAACCTCGCGTACTTTTCTATTTACTCAACGATTTTTACACGGACTTTGAAGTTTGAAAGAGGTAAACAGATCGACATTGAGTGGTTGTCTTAGATAAAGATTAATTAAAATGATAATATGAGGGTTAACCCTTAAACAAATATTTTCATATCAAGAGGTCAATACAAAGCACCAATTAACCTTTATGGCGAGAATTTTTGGAGTATCAAAACTGTCAGTTATTAGTTTCTTGAAAATATCTTAGATATATAAAACTCTAACTTATCTAACATTTTGTAACATCAGCTGATTTCTTAATGAAATTAGCTTCATTTCACTTCTCGTACAACTTCTTTCTTCTTATTGACAACTTTTAACAGCTGTTTACATTCGCATGGGTATACCCTACATAATGTTGCATTATCTTTGATTAAATGCTATTTCCATGGTTATTAAAAAGATTATTTTTATTTTAAAAATATGTTCCTATTAGTTTCAGGTGAGTTTCTTTCGTATGCTATGAAATTAAACTACACGTGAAATAAGAGGCGACTAAGCATAAACTGATATAGTTATTGGGAAACTACCTCTGAAACCATATTTTTATTTGTCTATTTTGTAGAATCGCAAATGGTAAATAATTTCTGTCATTTGTCAGTTGGCTGTATTAAAACAGAATCTGTGTAAAATAGCCATACCGCACTCGATGTTAAGATTTATTAAATTAGGAAAAGAAAGAGAAAAAAAAAAAATAAGAATATAAAAGCAGTACAATAATTGAAATATAGCACAGCTTTAAAATTATTATTAAAATTATTAAACTTCAACTTTAAACTCAGCTTTATGCGGATTATAGCTTGGAAGAAATGTATTTTGAGGTGATTTCCCATTGCCTACTTCATTCCTTATTTATTCGCCTTTTACTACTAACTTTATTTACGGCTGATCTATTCTTCACTGCCCGGACACAACAAGGGATAGATATTGCGAGTGATCTTCTTTTAGTGCACATCCTAACGGCAGGTCCATGGCATATAATTCGTCCAACAAAATTTATCGTCAGCCTTCCTATTCATATCTGCATATGAATTTGGTATTAAATCATCCAACATCCTATGTCTCGGTCTTTCTCTAACTCTTTCTCTAACTCTAAGCCTGGAGCCAGTGGCGAAGTCGGTAAGATATTCGACCGCGGATCAGTAGGTGCGGGTTCAAATCCTGGGCTCGCCCGTCACTGACATCGCTTTCGAGTGAGGAAACTGACGTTAACCTTAGCTTTACCAGCTTTCTTCTCCTTTGAATTCTTCCTTCTATTACATCCTTAGTCAACCATCCCCTCTTATATGTCCTATCCAGATAATACTAGCATGTTAATTAATCTCTTAAAACATGACCTATATATCTTTCTTTCTATTTCTTACGGGTGGTATATCATTACAATGTGTTCGTGTGTATCAGACAGGCTGCATCCCAGTGTTATCATTTGAATAACATTTGTACAAATGTATACGGTTAGAGGTAGATTATATAATAGTTAGCAAAATTAATCATTATTATTTCTAGCATGTAAAAGTTACGTTTGTATAGAATGTAGATCTCAGCGCGAAAAATCTTTTCTGTGGCAGCGACTGTCTATTGCTCTCCAGCGATTCAATGCAGTCTGCTTCAGTGGCACTTTGGCTAAAGCGTCTTCCCAGAGTGCAGAGGAATTATTTTAATCGCTTTTTAAAAAAAACTTTTAATTAAATAAAGTCTCTTTTATCTTATTTTTTAGCCCAGGGCCCTTTACAGCCCAGGGCATTAAAAAAAAAGAAAAAAAAGAATGTAGATTAAATGTGGATATCACTCTCTATGTAAAACCATTGAGAGATACATATTGATACATCGCGGTGTGAGAATGTGTAATAAAATTACGCTCTGCTACTGGAATACTGTTAATTATGCTCGCGTGTTATACATTTAGTAAAGTAAAAAAGTAACACGCCATATAGTGAAATGATCAACTGTATCGATATCTGTCACTTTTAATACCACATGTTTAAACAGTTAGGTAATTTAGACCATTTTCCATAAAAACCAGTCCGGTGGATGTCCGAGAGTTTACTCTCAGATCAGCGCGGCCGGGATTCGAACCCACGAGGATTCAATTCACTCAGGATCTGTCATTTAAAACTTTATGACTTTACCCCTACGCTATTGAGACTTTCCAATAATTGTGTTAATACATGTTAATATTAGTTCATTAGGTCATTGTGTTAATATTAGTTTATACTAGTTAAGCATAACCACCATGAAAAGAATGGTAAGAAGAGTGGAGGGGTTATAGAAGAGTGGAGGCGGTATAAACCATGGACCTGCCAGTAGGCAGTGCACTAAGAGAGAGAGAGAATAGTTCAGTAATTATGCACATGGCTACTGATAGGTCACTCTGTTCACGCATTTATTGCAGTAGATCATAGTCATGTTGTAATTCAATCCGATAGCATGCAACACTGTATGCGCTCATTTGTTCTCAGATTTACCCAACTAAGTCAACTGTTCGTAACTGTGTCCTTTGCCATTTCTTACTAACTATGTCATTAAACTAGCTTTTCTTTCAGGCTGTTATAAGTGAATGGTTATATATTTTACGTATTTCAAATTATTTATGCCATATTAGTGTAATGTACCTTAGGTATATCATGCTTTTTATTTGTCCTGTAAAGCGGTCTCGAAGACCGGACCCCGGCCATGTCACCGCTATAGAAATTGTCGGAGATTATTATTGTTATTATCATTATTAAAAAATTATTATTACTATTATTTATTATTATTATTATTATTATTATTATTATTATTCCTTTTTGCTGTATAGTTGAGTCGGTGTTCTGAAAAAGAAACTATTAATTACACGCCGAGGTCGTAATCTGTCTCTCTGTAGTACGCAGCCTTTCTTCATTCACTTTCGACTGGTAAAAACTTCACATAGTGTGTGATATAAGAGAGAGAGAGAGAGAGAGAGAGAGAGAGAGAGAGAGAGAGGGAGAGAGGGAGGGAGGAAGAGAGTGAGAGAGAGAGGGAGGGAGAGAGAGAGAGAGAGAGGGAGGGAGAGAGAGAGAGGGAGAGAGAGAGAGAGGGAGAGAGAGGGAGGGAGAGAGAGAGAGATTCACATCTAGAAGGCATATCGGTGACGAGGAGCCCAGGATTTGAACCCTGCACCTATTGATCAACTGTGTGTACTCAGTTCTGTGAACTCTATGCTTTTCTCACGACGACCAGCTCTGGTCTTTCTATTTGATCAAAGTTCACAATGTGTGACATTGAGCTCTGCAAAAAATCCATTAAATCTCGACCCTCTGCCTGATATGTTTATTTCTTTATAAAGTATAGCAAAGTGTATACGTTTATACTAGGATCGTGGTAGAATAGGTTAGATGTTCTAAGGAATAAATAAGGAAATAAGGAAAGCAAAGGAAAACCAACTCGGAGTTCTTGCTTTTCCTTAGCTAAGCGCTCATTCAAATGTGGATAGGGTGTGAGTCTTTCTGAAGGGATTAACTTGTAAAAAGCTGGTAAAGCTAAGGTTAACGTCAGTTTCCTCACTCGAAAGCGATGTCAGTGACGGGCGAGCCCAGGATTTGAACCCCGCACCTACTGATCCGCGGTTGTTGATCGATGTTGGGCTTTAGACTCTGACATTGGACTGTGAGTAACAATACTTGCCTTGGACCTGCTACTTGCCGAACACTGAGCGAGATTTAAGATAATGGTACGGTTAGGTTATTTCTCGTGTTGTGTCCAAGACACTGGTAAAAAGTTAATGGTAACATCAGTTTCCTCACTCGAAAGCGATGTCAGTGACGGGCGAGCCCAGGATTTAAACCCCGCACATACTGATCCACGGTCGAATATCTTACCGACAAGTCTAACTGAACTGAATTGACAACGGTTAACTACATTTATCGTAAGATTGAACTATTCAATAACTGAGGCAATGGTAAACCACCTCAGAAGTCATATTGTTTCAAAACAGTTGGCTACCTAAGACTTAGCTTTTGCGGAATGAACTAACTTGTTGATCGATGGATTGCTATTTATGGTGCGCACAAATTAGACTTTGAAATGTAACACGAAATTATTTTCACTGCAGAGAGAAGGCAGTAGCTGCTCGCATAAAATTGCTACTCCCAAAAATACAGATTGAGAAGAAATATATGCCATGGAGCTCCCAATGATTTCGGATATGTCAATAGACCTTTAAACTACTCATAAAGTTATCAACTGAAAGTGACTGCACAACATCAGCAGCTGAATCAGCTTGTAATCACCTTGACCTTTGGTCGATTTACTGAGCGCTCTAGCGTGATACCAGTCTCTGAGTAGGAACATTTACCTTGGACTTGCCATTTGGACGAAAACCCTATCTAGAGAGAGAGAGAGAGAGAGAGAAAGAGAGAGAGAGAGAGAGGGGGAGATGTATATAGAGAGAGAGATGGAGAGAGAGAGATGAAGATATATATATAGAGAGAGAGAGATGGAGAGAGAGAGGGAGATAGAGAGAGAGAGAGAGAGGGAGAGAAAAAGAGTTGATATCATATATAACACATGCCAGTCGTCTTTAGATCAAAGGTGACGGAAGAGCGAGTCTAATCTGTTCAATAGACATATAATAGCGCAGCTAATCTCTGTACGACCTCGTTAGTTAGGCATGCTACTTCTTTATTAATCTATGTACGACCTCGTTAGTTAGGCGTGCTACTTCTTTATTAATCTCTGTACGACCTCGTTAGTTAGGCATGCTACTTCTTTATTAATCTATGTACGACCTCGTTAGTTAGGCATGCTACTTCTTTATTAATCTCTGTACGACCTCGTTAGTTAGGCGTGGTACTTCTTTATTAATCTCTGTACGACCTCGTTAGTTAAGCGTGGTACTTCTTTATTAATCTCTGTACAACCTCGTTAGTTAGGCATGCTACTTCTTTATTAATCTATGTACGACCTCGTTAGTTAGGCGTGGTACTTCTTTATTAATCGCGACCTCGTTAGTTAGGCATGCTACCTCTTTATTGAAAGGCTTACGCATGCGTTGTGTCCATTTTTTAAATTCTTCATAAGAACTGAGGGAATAAAGATTTTTTCATTAAGGCCATAGAAATAATTCTGTCTATTGTTTTTTTTATATAAACGGTAAATAAAGACTGTATTCTAGCGAAAAGAATTTGTGCGGTTTATCAATTGACAAGCTCATTGAAAACCCTTGTCTGGACTTCTGTTGATTTATTATTGTTGTCACATTTATACGAATATACGTACATGTATGCATACCATTGTATCTTCCCTGAATGCGTGTGTATGTACCTACATGTGTTTTACACAGCAGATGTAGTTAAGCTTATTGTTAATAGCGGCCTTGATCGATATACGTCATAGCCTTCGAGCCTGTCTGTCCAATTTTCACGTTGTTCTTTGCATGATACACAATGTAATTGTGATTTTTGTAGAAATTAAACTACATCAAATACAAAGCTCATGTAGCATATGCTGTGTACTTTGTGGACTGGCGTGCATTAGGTTTGCTGTAACATAATAGTGAAGGTTGGAGCTGTGTAACTGATGAGTGTGGTATATGTTTTGCGCTCTGTTTACTTTAATTATTTCACGGATCATTTGCATCACGAATATTTTTACACGTTACTTTTTTCATCTAAAACGGTTTTGACGAGTGTTAACCACGTGAGGTTAAAGTTCAGAGCAATGTGCTGAAAATTAATTAGTAGTTGTGTTTGGTATATAACTATATGTCAGGCGCTAAAGAGCAATAGCATACACTCTACACTCAGTGCTTAGTACGCTGTATATACTGTATAGAGCTTGTAGATGCTCTTAAAGATATAGACCGACGTAGTGATGCTGACTTAAACAATATAGTTTAGTTTAAACAATATAATAGATGTAAATAAACAAGTCTTAAATAAACAATATAGTTTAGTTTAAATTATATAATACATGTAAAGTCTTATTTAAACAACATAGTTTAGTTTAAACAATATAATAGATCTCTCTCTTCAGTGCACTGCCGAGTGGCAGGTTCAAGGTACATTCATACTCAAAGTCTGTTTTCTCGCTCCTAACAGCACTCCTTAGATCAACAAGTTAATTCCTTCACAAAGTCTTTGCCTTATCCATTCCTTATGTAGTCTATAGATGATAGATAATAAAGTCTTAATTAAACAGTATAGTTTAATTTATACAATATAATAAATGTAATGACAGGTGGATACAGGAAAATATGCATGTAAGTAGTTAGTGAATAGAAAATCTTCAGTTGTTCTATACACAACTAATAGTACATTTCGCTTTAATGGTCACGTAATGTATTTTAAAGCATTTGCTCCTTGGACTCTCTGAATAAATAACCAACAATCTTCAGACTTTGCCTCCCTATGAGGAATCTAACCTTAATTTTGTATCGATAGATGAACTGTTTAGATTTAAAATCATTTGTATTAATCATAATGCATTTTTAAGTACGTGTGTATAAGACTAGATAGATCAGCATATGGATAAATTATTTGATAGTTCTGTTTAGTTTGTATATTGATTGAGTTTAAAGTATTAAATTAAATTTCCTAATTAAGTTACTAAATCGCTTCTATTATCGAACCGCAGAGCTAAACAGCGCGGAATGATGATAAAGTTCCATGATTGTTGGATGAGCACAGGATTTGATCCCCTCATAATACCAAGCCTCATTCAGTCACATCACGAGTATTTTTAAATGCTACATGGTTTTAATCTAGAACAGTTTTGACTAGTGGGCTAACCGTGTGAGGGGAAGAATTTTCACCTCACTAGGTTACCTATATAACTCCTATATAGTTAACTCCTCAAAACTGTTTTAGTAACGATTTAATTACTTATTAATTTTTTGTTGTTCAGTTTCTATTTCATTGTAGGTCTAAATAATTGTGAATAATAATTCGGCATATTTTATATTAATTGAATTTAAAGTACAAAAATTAAAAACAAATCATATTGCGATCGAACGAAATCAAAATATAAAACAAGAAATACCACATTTCTAACTTAGCAATTTGTTTTATGATATTTCATTATTATATTTGTTTGGTTTTATTTCATTGCAGATCTTGATCATACAGTAACATAGTGTTCTAGTAAGAATTAACAGTTATATAGGAAATAGTCTCAAGGAATAGCATAATGGTACAGAGCGTACTGGAACCATTGCGTGGAGATGTCGAGAAAGATACGGGATCAATTTCTGTAGAGGTGAAGACACCCAAAAAAAGTAAGTCTACTGTTTCCTATCTCTACTGTCTGATTGTCAAATACACTGTAAGTTTTAAAATTAAACTTTAATAAAGAATAAAAAGCTAAAAAGGTAAAGGTAATGTTAACGTCAGTTTCCTTACTCGAAAGCGATGTCAGTGACGGGCGAGCCCAGGATTTGAATCCGCACGTACTGATCCGCGGTCGAGTATCTTACCGACATTGCCACTGGCTCCAGCCAGTGCATATCCTCAAAAGGATATATAGCTGCTAGTTGTTGAAGTGCTTGAGTCGAAGAAGCGTAAGGGTAAGCACAAATATCTACAGGTGATGGAAAGCCTCTGTCGCCTGAAAGAAGTTTCATGACGTTTGCCTGTTTACTCTTTTGTTAAAATTATCATCATCTTCATCTTCCCTTGAATCCCAGTTTAACTAGGGTCGGAATACGACTAGACTGTCTCAAATCCTCTCTGTTCTACATCATATCGTCCATCAGGAAATGCACTATTCAAGACTTTTCCATTCTTTTACATTTTTGTAACAATTTCTGGAGCCTAGGCGCTCCAGAAATTGTTCAAATGCTTCTTGTAAAATCAGCATCGTGAGGCAGACTCTCTCTGATGGACTGTTGATGTTAGTCATTAATGTAGTAATCTAAGATTAGTATTGCTATTAATATTTCACCCTCATTGATTCTATTTATCTTGAAGTGTGGTCTTAACAACGGGCTAAGCCTGTAGCAGTTTCACTCATCATACAAATTTTTTATTTGTATTTGAGAAGGCAACTCGAAGTCATATTATTTACAATCTACATAGCATATGTATATTAAGCTAAGGATAAGGCGCAGTCTTTTGTGAATGAATTAACTTGATCGATCAAGTGCTCTTTATAGAGCTTAACAGCGGACTGTGAGCAAGAATATGTACCTTGGTCCTGCCACTGGCAGAACATTAGACAAAGAGACAGAGAGAAAGAGAGAGAGAGAGAGAGAGAGAGCGAGACAGAGAGATACAGAGATAGATAGAGAGAGAGAGAGAGGATTTACTTATCAATCAATCAATAAGAATTTAACGTCCGGTTCCTCGCCATAGCGCAAAGTCAGGGACGTTTCTTATTTGGTATTTGGTATATGCTGACGCAGTACCTGCTATATGCACGTGTCGATGGGCTCTGGCCATTGTTGGGTTCTTTGTGTTCGTCAACCTGTATGGACTCAGAGTGAACATGAGCGTAGCCATGGTCTGCATGGTTAACCGCACAGCCACTCAGATCATGATAGAGGAGGCGCAGCTTGCTAAAGGCTTAAACGTCACCAAGAAGTCTGCAGTGGCTGATGAAAACTGCTATGCTAACAGAGTGACGGGCAATTCTACAGGAGAGGTGCGTGGTAACTCTGTTGTCTTCTTCATTGCTCTCGTGACATTAGTTACTAGATGTTAACTGGTGTGTAGACTGGTGTAGAGGCTGGTGTATAGACTGGTGTAGAGGCTGGTGTAGAGGCTGGTGTAGAGGCTGGTGCATAGACTGGTGTAGAGGCTGGTGTAGAACCTGATGTATAGACTGGTGTAGAGACTGGTGTAGAGGCTGGTGTGTTACTCGACCGCGGATCTGTATATGCGTGATTCAAATCCAGGGTTCTCCCGTCACTGACATCGCTTTCGAGTGAGAAAACTGTAGTTAACCTTTGCTTTTTAGCTTTTTATAAGAGGCTTGATTGTAGTGAAAGGAAACACTAAAATAAACCCATCACATGATTTTTGTAAGAGGTTACTTATAAATAAATGCTGCTGCTGACATGACTATGTCTAGAAATATTAGTGTGTAATCGACATTAGACAAAATAAGCGTTGATTGATCAAAGCAATGGCAAACCACTCCAGAAGCCATAAACCTTTAACGTGGCGTTTGAAAGCAAAGGTAACTAGAGAGAGCAATAGATAACGCTGAATGCTATCGTCTGTTTAGCGCTGTGTGACAAATTACTTTAGATATTTATCTAACTAAGCGGTCTCAACGGATTTGATGACCTTTTCAACGATATTTTAAAGGTTTAGCCGTTCTGCTAAGCTATTGTAACCTTTGGCTCGAGTAGAGTTTGGCTTCTGAGGTCCTTTTCCCTTTTCTTCTTCAGAATTTGCTTAGTTCTCTTCCGCAATGCGATCGTTTAGTCTTTGAGCGCAGAATGAAAATTAGCAGAGATTTAAGAAAATGTTATCCTATTTATTTAATAATAAATAGGATAACCTTTTCTGAAGTCTCTGATAAATATTACACTGTTAAAAACGCTGTGAAATATAAGCGATTGTTTCACTCGCTATTGACACCTTTATTTCGTTTTTACAATGTATATATATATTTATTTAGAGTGGTTGTATTGTGCGAGCTTGGTACGGTTGTTTTTCTTACTCGTATTTGTTAATATCAATTATCTAATTTGTTGAAGTAGCGAAAGTTATCAGAACTGATTGTATGTGTAATGTAATTAGTACTCAGGTGACACTTGAGTCAGAGAAATTCTCTACTACTAATGTAATATATCTAATTGCATCTTGTTACTGCTGATTTATGGTTGGATCCAATCAAAGATATGCAATGTGCAGCCTAATAATTCAATTCAATGAGTGTAACAATGCTTGTACTGATATGTTGTGACATTGTAATGAATTATTCAATTGTGTAACATAACGGCACACTGGATCAGGAAGCACCGATGCTTGTTTAACAATATAATACTTTACAGCGGCGGTGCAATGCATATGTTGAGTACTTATGAGATACAAATCAGTGTTACCAACTGTCTCAATTGCTCAGTGTGTTTCAGGTAACCTCATTGCATTTGGAATTGTTGTTACGTTGTAAATACCGGACAAAATAAAATATTTTATACTTGTATTTCACAATACTAATGAGATTCAGTGCAGTGTAACAATATATGATAAATAGCTCAGTTGTAAGTGCGACAGGTAACGTCACTGAAATTGGATTCGTTGATGCATTGTAAATACCAGACAAAACAAAAATATTTTGATATATTGATTGATTGATTGATTGATCGATTGATTGATTGTTGATTAACTAAAGAGCTCGCGTAAAGAAGGAGAGTTCGCATGGAACAAGGAAACTCAGAGTCTGGTGCTGAGTTCATTTTTCTGGGGCTACGTAGTGACGCAGATTCCAGCAGGATGGCTAGCGCAGAGATACGGTGGTAAGAGGGTGATGGGGGTGTTCATGTTCGCTGCAGTGGCCTCCTCCCTCTTGTCGAGTGTGGGCGCCAGGCTCAGCCCCTACATGCTCATCGTTCTCAGGGTCATCAACGGCCTCGGTCAGGTCTGTAGCTCCTCCTGGGGTTAAAAAAAAGCTAATCAATCAATCAATCAATTGGGGCAGGTCTGTGGCTCCTCATGGGGTTAAAAAAAGCCAATCAATCAATCAATCAATTGGGGCAGGTCTGTGGCTCCTCATGGGGTTAAAAAAAGCCAATCAATCGATCAATCAATTGGGGCAGGTATGTGGCTCCTCATGGGGTTAAAAAAAGCTAATCAATCAATCAATCAATCAATTGGGGCAGGTCTGTGGCTCCTCCTGGGGTTTGAGATGATTTATATCAAGCTTTGTGTTGAATCCTCTATTTATTTCATTCGGATTGAAATTTCAGACTTTAGTATTTATTGTATTTCAAGTTTATTGTTTAGTATTTCTTGTTTCATACATCTGTCTATATATTGTATGTGTAGCTAGTGTATGTAAGTGAAAGATGGTTAGAGGCTGTAATGTGACTGGAATTCTGATGGAAATTAATTCATAGACATTGATTGTATTCTTTGACTAAGTGGATAATTGATAATGGAATTTATTGATGACAGGTAGATAGATAGATTGTTTGTTTGATAGACTGACTGATTGATTGATTGATTGATTGGACAGGGCGCCATGTTTCCAGTCATGCAGGCCCTGTGGTCTAAGTGGGCTCCTCCAATGGAGCGAAGCATTCTCATCGGCTTCACATATGCAGGTTTAAATCATTCTATTAGTCAATCAATCAATCAATCAATCAATTCTTTAAATCAACCAATCAGTCAATCAATTATTCAAATCAAGCAAACAATCAATCAATCAAACTCTTAATCAATTATTCTCTCTGTTTGGGAAAGAATTGGTGTTTAGAATATTTGGCTAATACATATTTTTTTGATCCGTAGTAATTCTGTAGCATTATGCGTAGTAATTCTGTAGCATTATGCGTAGCTTTACAGTAATTAATGTACTGTATATCGTAGTTAAAAATAAGAAACTTAAACATAAGATGTAATTCTGACTTTCTTGCTAATTATTGTTATTACTCCAGAGATTGATACGAGATTTTTTCAACCCGACCCTAGTTAAACTGAGATTGAAGAGAAGATGATGACGATGATGACTATTATTTTAGTACTTGCATGATAATATAGACTTTATTTTGGACTGAAATATTGCAAATGTCAGATAGCTATAACTCCATAACGCAACCATTATGATACATAATAAATCATATTTATGATACATAATAAATCATAATTATAATACATAATAAATAATATTTATGATACATAATAAATAATATTTATGATACATAATAAATCATAATTATGATACATAATAAATAATATTTATGACACATAATAAATAATATTAATAATACATAATAAATCAATTAGAACGTCATATATCAGATGCTATTTAAAGTTAATCAACTCTTTTTATTTAACTGTTAGTAAAGTCTTGATACAGTAACTCTTAGTTAATTAATTAACAATTAATCAGATAATAATACATTTTATGATATAACTTACGTTGTAGGAGCTCAGATAGGCAATGTTTTAACTCTGCCCATATCCGCTCTGCTCTGTGACTATGGTTTTGACGGTGGCTGGAGCTCTATCTTCTATGTTTTCGGTAAGTTATCTCTCTCTCTCTCTCTCTCTCTCTTTCTCTCTCTCTCTCTCTCTCTCTCTATTTCTATCTTCTATGTGTTCGGTAATTTATCATTCTATCTTCTAAGTGTTTGTTAATTTTTTTTTCTCTCTCTCTATCTATCTATCTATCTATCTATCTATCTATCTATCTATCTATCTATCTTTGTGTTTGGTAAGTTATCAGTCTATCTTCTTTGTGTTTGGTAAGTTGTCTCTCTCTCTATCTCTCTCTCTCTCTCTCTCTCTCTCTCTCTCTCTCTCTCTGTCTCTCTATTTATATCTTCTATGTGTTCGATAAGTTATCAGTTAGACCTCCAAGCTTTACTTCCTCTCTCTATCGTTCAGTGTGGAGTTTATCTGAATATCCCTGCCGGTCAGATTCGTTAAGCTTATCAACCAATATCAAAGTCTTCCGTTGTAGCAATCTAACTCAATGAATACAATGAAAAACTACTTCAGTAGACATTTGTCACGCAAGAGGCGTCATCTAGTTTTTTATATGAAAATCTTGTTGGTTAGTTTATTCAATCAATCAGTAAGAATTTAACGCCCGGTTCCTCGCCATAATGCAATGTCAGGGACGTCTCTTGCAGACTCTACACAAATAGGCGCTGAAGCACCACGCGATGACGACTGAGTACACAGATACCACAACAGAAAGCAAGATCAAAACAGTGCAAGTCCAAAATTCGAGGCAAGAGGATCAGAATATTGACTTTTGGCGGAAGGAGATGGGTTTAGCGTGCCCGGGAAAGTGCTAATACAATTATAAGATAGAAGATCTTGTGGTAGGGAATTCCCTTGTGATTATTTTTTGTGAAACATCAACAATAAATATTTGTAATATTTTATACCATCCGCAGTTTTAAATTGAGTAGTAGGCCTATACTTTGTAAATCTATAAATATAATGTGTGATATTTTGATTAATTCTGAACTATTGGGCATTATAAAGGCAGTTATATTGACTGATTGATTAGTAGATTGATTAATTGATTGACTGATTGATTGATTAATTGTGACAGGCACTATTGGAGCAGTGATACTGATATGTTGGAAGCTAGTAGTGTATGACTCACCAATGATTGATTGATTGATCGATTGATCGATTGATTGACTGATTGATTGATTGATTGATTGTGACAGGCACTATTGGAGCAGTGATACTGATATGTTAGATGCTAGTGGTGTATGACTCACCAATGATTGATTGATTGATCGATTGATCGATTGATTGACTGATTGATTGATTGATTGATTGTGACAGGCACTATTGGAGCAGTGATACTGATATGTTAGATGCTAGTGGTGTATGACTCACCAATGATTGATTGATTGATTGATTGATTGATTGTGACAGGCACTATTGGAGCAGTGATACTGATATGTTGGATGCTAGTGGTGTATGACTCGCCCTCACAACATCCTCGTGTTAGCGCTGAGGAGAGACAATACATTGAGTCGAGCATAGGAGCGAAGAAAACAGACAAGGTCTGACTGTGGTGTCATCTGTCGTTTTTAGAATGTCTCAATAGCGTAGGGGTAGCATCATGAAGTTTTAAATGACAGATCCTGAGGTGAATTGAACTCTCGTTGGTTCGAATCCCAGCCGCGCTGATCTGAGAGTAAATCTCGGACATTCACTGGACTGTTTACATGGAATATGGTCTAAATTGCCTAAAGGTTTAAACATGTGGTATTAAAAGTGATGGATATCGACATAGATGATCAGTTCACTATAATGCGTGTTTACTTTTAATATTTTGTTATCTATTAATTCATTGTATACTGATTTGTTATCTAACGACTTGATTTTTAATGACTTGCTATCAACTTGCTTGTTTTCTAATAACTTGTTATCTATTGGTTTCTTATCTAATGTCTTGTTATCTAACGATTTGTTATCTATTGGTTTCTTATCTAATGTCTTGTTATCTAACGATTTGTTATCTAACGACTTTTTATCTAATGGCTTGTTATCTAACGACTTGGTATCTAATGGCTTGTTATCTAACGACTTGTTACCTAACGGTTTGTTATCCAATGACTTGTTATCTAATGACCTATTATCTAACGACCTGCTACCTATTGGTTTGTTATCTATTGGTTTTTTATCTATTGGTTTGTTATCTATTGGTTTGTTATCTAACGGCTTGTTGTCTAACGACCTGTTAGCTAACGACCTGTTATCTATTGGTTTGTTATCTATTGGTTTGTTATCTATTGGTTTGTTATCTATTGGTTTGTTATCTATTGGTATGTTATCTATTGGTTTGTTATCTATTGGTATGTTATCTATTGGTATGTTTTCTATTGTTTTATTATCACAGCCACTAAAGACTCCGTGGCTTGAGTTCTTTAAATCAGTGCCGTTCCTCGCTATCATCGTTGCACAGTTCTGTGTTCTGTGGGGAACGTTCACTCTCCTCACAAATATACCCACCTACATGAGCGAGATACTCAAGTTTGACATCAAAGCCGTGAGTGACCCTCTCTCTTGTGATATCTAAAAGCTGGTAAAGCTTTTTTTCGTTTAGTATCGTTTATTTGTTCATCACATCACAGATTATACAAACAATAGGAACGTGCACGTAGTTAGAATGTTAGCGTCAGTTTCCTCACCCGAAAGCGATGTCAGTGACGGTCGAGCCCAGGATTTCAACCCTGCACAAATTGATCAGCGGTTGAGTGTCTTACCGACTTCGCCACTGACTCCAGCCGACATGTAGAGTCTGTGAGTGTAGAGTCTAGGTAGAGTATGTGGTACTCTAGTGTTGAATTAGGTTTTACTGAATTAAATTTTGTTTTATTTTAGGCATTTAGGTTTTGAATTAGTTGTAAAAATGTTTATAAGATATTTTATAAAGCTGTCAAGCTGATGTTAACGTCAGCTTCATGTCTCGAAAGCGACATCAGTGACGGGTGTGCGCAAGATTTGAACCCACACAACCCACAATTGTTTACTTATTATTTGTTGATATGATGATTCTGACTAATTTAAGGACAAAAATCTGAAAAGACGACTAATGTGTTTGTTGAAGTAACAAACTGCATAGTTACGGATTATCTGCGAGATTTCAATATCAGAATAGAGATTTACGTCTCTGACATCATCCTTGGATGTTTGACTGAATGAGTGACTGTTTGATTGATTGATTGTTCGATGATTAATTGACTGTTTGATTGATTGACTGTTCGATGATTGATTGACTGATTGATTGATTGATTGTTCGATGATTGATTCACTGATTGATTGATTGTTCGATGATTGATTGACTGTTTGATTGATTGACTGTTCGATGATTGATTGATTGATTGATTGTTCGATGATTGATTGACTGATTGATTGATTGATTGTTCGATGATTGATTGACTGATTGATTGATTGATTGTTCGATGGTTGATTGACTGATTGATTGATTGATTGTTCGATAATTGATTGACTGATTGATTGATTGATTGTTCGATGATTGATTGAATGATTGATTGATTGATTGATTGTTTGTAGAACGGTGGTCTATCGGCCATCCCCTATGTTCTGTTCTGGGCCTGTATCAACATTGGAGGCTTCGCAGCTGACTACATGAGAGTGAAGGGCTTTCAAACAAAGAACGTCAGAAAGCTGATGATTTGTTTAGGTGAGCAGCGAAAACCCTTATCCCTGATTTGTCTGAGTCAGTTCAGTGCTCAGGTATATAATTTGAAAGTCTTAATAGCGTAGGAGTAACGTCATGAAGCTTTAAGTGACACATCTTGAGGTGAATTGAACCCTCGTGGGTTCGAATCCCAGCCGCGCTGATCAGAGTAAAATCTCGGACATTCACTGAACTGGTTGCATGGAAAATGGACTAAATTGCCTAACGGTTTAAACATGTAGTATTAAAAGTGATGGCTATCAACATAGTTGATCATTTCACTATAATGTGTGTGTACTTGAGAGAACTATATTTATTTCAAATAACACTGAAGCACTAATGTAACTGTGTCACAATCGGAACAGAGATAAATAGACCAGGCGTTTGCTTGTTTTAAACGCAATAAGGACACAATAAACGCAACGGAAAACTACCTTAGGACTGTATTTCCTGTGATCAGTTTTCCTGTCCAGCCAGATTAACTGAGCTTTTAGTGAAGGGATTTAAATGTTCGATGATTAACGTATGCATGAGCTTGAAAGCAGACAGCGTGAAAGAATATGTGCCTGGGATCTTTAGCAGAACCCTAGATAGAAAGAGAGAGAGAGAGAGATAAAGAGAGAGAGAGAGAGAGAAAGAGAGAGGCAAGCTGTGTCTGAAGGAATTTATTGGAGATTTGAGTCACAGTTTATTGTATGTGTTGGTTTAACGGCTACCCAATGCCCTTGTTGTATATGGTCACTATTTATATGTGATTTGTGTTTAAACAATTATCGGCTACTTTATTGTGGTGTTTTAGTTCTTATAACTTTGAAAACAGTTACGTTGCTGATCGCTAAGAGCTCTGCTAAGATAACATCTGCCATTAGATTGCAGGGTGTGTACTGTTGTTGTCTGAAGCTCATCCTTTTCTAAACGACTTGACACACTCGAGCTACCGTTACAAAGATTGCATCAAGCTTGCTTCAAGCATCTCACGTTATACAGCAGCTGTTATGTACCTCAGGACGTAAAAACTGGTAGTGCTAATGTTAATGTCAGTTTCCTCACTCGAAAGTGATGTCAGTGACGGGCGAGCGCAGGATTGGAACCCCGCACATACTGATCCACGGTCTTTAGCTTTAACCAACGTCCCTGAAATCATCCCTGGATGAGGAAACGGACGTTAATCCTTTGATCCTTTGACGTCCCTGACATTGCCTTATGGCGTAGGAACCAGACGTTAAATTCTTATGGATTGATTGATTGATTAATATTATTATTATTAATATTAGCTATACTTGTGTACTTGTACAGCAAGTTTTCCACCTGGCATAGCTCTCATCGCCACTGGCTACATCACCTGCGCCAGACCCTACGCCGCTGTGGCGGTCATATCTATCGCCCTGGCGTTCAGCGGCTTTCAGTTCCCTGGGGTTATGGTCAACCATGCCGACATCGCGCCGCCATTCGCTGCCGTCCTGTTTGGAATAGCAAACAGCATCGGGACGCTGTCCGGTGTCTTCGCTCCCTACGCCGTGGGACTTTTGACTCCCAATGTAAGGATTCAGTCTATATTTATTAAAATATAAATATTATTTAATACAATAATATTTAATATATTATTTAATATATTTATTATAATATAAATAGTAATAATATAATAAATAGTATTTGTGTTTATTTTAATGTTTATTTATATTTTTGTTTTGTTTTTCTCAAGCTGTTTATTGGTTTATCTCTGTGCTATTTTTTGTAAAATACAAGACGACATATATTAGACTTAGAAAATAAGTAATAAACTAAAGACCACACGTATTTTATATTTAAATTCATTTAATTTAGTTTAGTTTTATTGAGGCTATGCTGCGCCTTTTGTTACATTAGTTTTATCTCTTGATTGATTCATTAATTGGTTCTTTGATTCATTGAGTGATTCTTTGATTGAATATAAGATAGATTGACTGTTTGATTGATTGATTTATTGATTGACAGATTGATTGATTGATTGATTGATAGACAGATTGATTGAGTGATTGATTGATTGATTGATACATTTATTGATTCATTGACTGGATGACTGATTTATTGGGTGATATATTGACAGATTGATTGATTGATTGATTGATTGATCTCAGGGCACTCAGGAGGAATGGAGACACGTATTCTATCTATCAGCTGGAATCTATTTCTTCGGTGCAATAGTCTACTGCATATGGGCTGACGGGGAAATCCAACCGTGGGTAAAACCGTTCATGGAAAGCACAGAAGGGAAAATCCCACTAAAGGCCATCTATAACCCTAAGAAGGAAAAAGAAGCTAATGGAGCTTTAATGGATGATACGCATCCGTAAATCATTGGATTAAATGGGCTTTTAGATGAATCATCATCCGTGATGCTCGGACAGCTTCTATACTATCATAGCGTGGTGACGTCAAATGAATTCAGTTCTCAGGCAATGGTGGAGGGGGGTCTGTAAATATAAGAACTTTGTGACATGATGGAACCCATGTTCGCCTCTTTTCCCTGTTATGAGAATAGGAATCTAAATACTTAGAGAAAGTTTAGAGGGTAAAGTTTTTTATTTCAGTTATTCCATTAGATTAGTGGTTATCGATTTTTCGGTGTATTTTAGGGAAAATTAAGCCATTGCCTGCAGGCTAAGCCACTGCCTAAGGGCTAAACCACTGCCTGAAGGCTAAGCCACTGGCTGAAGGCTAAGCCACTGGCTGAAGGCTAAGCCACTGGCTGAAGGCTAAGCCACTGGCTGAAGGCTAAGCCACGGGCTTAAGGCTAAGCCACTGGCTGAAGGCTAAGCCACTGTCTGAAGGCTAAGCCACTGGCTGAAGGCTAAGCCACTGGCTGAAGGCTATGCCACTGTCTGAAGGCTAAACCACTGCATGAAGGCTAAGCCACTACCTGAAGGCTAAGCCACTGCCTGAAGGCTAAACCACTGCCTGAAGGCTAAGCTACTGCATGAAGGCTAAGCCACTGCGCTCTGATGTTAAATTAGTTAATCTCTTGTTGCTGTCCGATAGACGAAAGCATGTGAAGTGAACAGTTTAAGATGATGATGCTTCTAGCCTTGAGTTCTGAGTTGTTAAATAGATGCTAAATGTCTATCATGAATTAACTGTCTTATTTAGCTATGAATTGAAGCAAGTTCTTTATTTAGCTATGAGGTGAAGCACGGTAACTTTGAAGTAAAGGGAGTTGCTTATTTAGCTGTGAAGTGAAGACTGTTCTTTATTTAGCAGTGAATTGAAGAGAGTTCTTTATTTAGCAGTGAATTGAAGAGAGTTCTTTATTTAGCAGTGAATTGAAGAGAGTTCTTTATTTAGCAGTGAATTGAAGAGAGTTCTTTATTTAGCAGTGAATTGAAGAGAGTTCTTTATTTAGCTGTGAATTTAAGCGAGTTCTTTATTTAGCTGATGTATACATATACTAGCACTGAACTATAAATATGAGTCAATACATTGAGGAATAAAACGAGTTAGAGAGTTAGCGTGGCACAGTGGTTAAACATCTCGACTCTTAATCTACTAGTACGCGGTTCTAATCTCAGTTCTGTCTATCAATGATGTACCCGCAGGAGCTATAAATATGGTAGAGTTAGTTCTACGTTGTATCTATATGCTATAGCTTTTACAATAAATATAATATACAGTATATTGCAGTGAGAGGCAATGTTATCTAGCTGATCACCTTGTGTATATCTATAGTAGTGTAGTATCATAGACTTGCATAATGCAGCGTATTGTATTTGTCTGTTGTTAGAGTTAATTAAGGCCAGGAATATATCTGCCATGTCATCAATTAGCCTGCCATGCATTAACGTTTACAGTTTTCCAGGATTGGGTTCTGGAAAGTTGAGACTAGTCTAGCCGTAAGCCGCATGTGTTTTGTAGAAGTCGACTAACGCAGCCACTGAAGAAGGGTACAGAATATTTTCCCAGCTATTAGTTTATGGTGACCGTGTAATATTTGTGGTAAACCTTCTAGTAGACTTTTCTATAGAATACTCGTTTTAGAGTGTGACTGCAGACATTAGGTAGGAATATGTGCTGTGAACCCTGCTTGTAGCAGTGCTCTTGTGAGAGAGTGAGAGATATCAGTACAGTAGTTGTTGTGTACCCTGTAGACTGTTACAGCTTTTAAATCTGATCTTACAGTACATTGCATTAGGTCTGCCACTGTCACCTGCTCTGTTTATCTGTTTTCTCCTTGTCTCGCGAAATCTCGCATTTTGTGTTATACGCCTCTTTAATTAAGTAAACTTTATTCAGTAAACTAAATCCACTGATTCATTTAGATGATTCAGTTTTATGATTCATTTAGATGATTCAGTTTTATGATTCATTTAGCTGATTCAGTTTTATGATTCATTTAGCTGATTCAGTTTTATGATTCATTTAGCTGATTCAGTTTTATGATTCATTTAGCTGATTCAGTTTTATGATTCATTTGGCTGATTCAGTTTTATGATTTATTTGGCTGATTCAGTTTTATGATTCGTTTAGCTGATTCGTTTAGCTGATTCAGTTTTATTCATTTAGCTGATTCAGTTTTATGATTCATTTAGCTAATTCATTTAGCTGATTCAGTTCTGAATCATAACTGAATCATTTTTTCTATTATTTCTGTACTATTTATGCGCAGTAGAACTTTAAGTTTTAGCTTAGAGCTGAAGGCATCATGAGCGACGGTTCGAGACAACTGAGGACTTAATTTAACTTCAGTTTTCTGCCCGAAAGCTCCAATAGCGACGGGTGAGTACTGGAATTCTAACCCAGCTTCTCTAAAGCCCCGCTGAAACGCCAAACCGATGTCTCCCTAATGATAGAAACTGTCTAATTTACTAATATTTCTTTCAGCACTGCACTACAAGTATATTCGTTTTACTTATTACATTAATTCTCGTCAAATGTTACTTGTTTTTTACATTTTATTTAGTTATGTTAAATTGTTGTCATAGCTCGATTACATTAGTAGTGGTTCTGCTACAGGATTGCTGCACTACTGACGTTATACTATTAAGTTACTTACCGTTTTGTTACACTAAAAATTGTTGTATCGTTAATTTTTTGTTCTTATGTTATTTGTCATTCAACTTTGACTGTATTAGCCAAGCAGGCTTCAATTTACTGGTTCAAAAATTCTTTATTCTTTGCTTTGCGTCACATTAATGCCATTTATTACTTTTTTCCTTTAGTATATTGAAATATTTATCACTTGTCAGTTGTTACTAGTTGTTCTCAATGTTTCTATTATTATTTCTTATACGAGATATTTACTGATTGATCTTTAATTGCAGCTGATCTTGTTACATCTTAGGGTTAGGAATTTAGTCAACGCCAAGTTATAAAGTGATAAGAGTATAACATTGTGATGTTTTTCACTCTTTGATTGGCTAGGGTGAGCGATAATATGTACTAACGTTCTATTTTAAGATAAATTACGGTCTATTTAAGATATTTAATATCTAGTAATATTTAATATTTATAATATTTAATATTTATAATATTTAATAGGTATCTAATTAAGGTATTTAATTAATTTACGTCTCTGACATCATCCTTGGATGAGGAAACGGATGTTAAACCTTTATTATTATTATTATTATTATTAATATTATTATTATTATTAACGATTTATTTCAGACAACTTCGCACAGCTTAGGGACTCCATCAGTTAATCTTTATGTGAGGTTCTGTTTTGATTTGATCTTGTTGCAGTTATAAGTAGGCCTACTGTACTAATCAACAATAGGTCGTGTGGGGCCTCTTCAGAACTTGTTGAGTTTCGTTTGACCTAGAGGTCTTTTCTCTGAGTTTAACTGTCATGTTAATTGAGTAAAATCTGACATTTTAGTTATTCATCTCTAAGCCCTTTTTTATTTCATATTGGTTCGTCTATTGCGTAACGTGAAAATTGAGACTTGTTGAGTTTAAAGTTTTACCTTTCTGTACAGTTTTCGATTTCAATTAACTTAAATTTTGAATTGTGAGAATTTCAAGTGACTCGTTCTCAATTTCCGTCTCTATCTCTTCTCTCTCTCTCTCTCTCTCTCTCTCCCACTCTCTCTCACTCTCTCTCTCCCACACACACTCTCTCTCATTTTCCCTCTCTTGCTCTCACTGTGTGTGTTATGAAGTACTCATTTACGCTTTTATTATAATTCTTTGCTCTGTTATGTCACAATAGATAAGCTTTGAATTTCAAGTCACGTGTTAACTGTTCAACTGTTACAACCACTCAACTCTTCTTTCTTCTTCTTAATCTGCTCATCGTGTTTAACACAGAAAACAATTCGAGAAACCTTTCACCTAGAAGAAACAGTTATGAACTCTCTTGATCTAGATCTAATCAGCTTGTATATCGGTCTTTTACGATACCAGCAGAGAGACTACAGAAATGTTTTCTATCGTAACATCTACCTCTGCTTTCTCGAATATCTTTGTTGAATCATGTTTGTGGTATCTATGATGCAGGGACGTCCCTGGCAACATCATGCAATGAGAAAACGGTTCCAAAGCCATTGTTTATTTTTAGTAATACTAATAGTGCTTATAGATACGGTATTTCTTTTGATAGTGAGATGTTACTAATAGTGCTTATAGATACGGTATTTCTTTTGATAGTGAGATGTTACTAATAGTGCTTATAGATACGGTATTTCTTTTGATAGTAAGATGTTATTAATAATGGCTATAGATCGGGTATTTCTGTTGATAGTGAGATCTATTGTGAAAGTATCTTATCGTAGGGCTGCCAGTGTTGAGAACTTGCCTAATGGTTGCAGCTGACCGGGGTTCGAATCCCGATCGGTCCAATTCTGACAGAATCTATTCTGATGTAGAAACAGACGTTGAGTTGTGTTTACAGCTCTTGTTTTAAGTTCTTCAGTGATGTTTAAATAGTTGTACTTGTCTCTGAGAGTAACTTATTTTAAGAGAAATGTTTGATCTTGAAGTGTGTTGACAAAGCTGAAGTAAAACGTGTGCTGTGATCTGAGATTGATATCTGACTCAACGTAATTGCGTAATTATTATATCTTCATGTGGGAACAATTGCAACTATGATTTATTTTGTGTGTGATTTAGATAAATTATTAGCTCTATAATTAATCTAGAAAATTTCATCGTCTATGCATTTTCGTGAGATCTTTGGTGCGCGATAATTAAGCTGTGATTACATTCACTCAATTTGCCTTAGCTAGTAAATCTGTTTTTTGTTACGTGTTGGGTGCATGGATAAATGGATAAATTTTTACATTTAGATAATCCGTTACTCTTTTATAAACTGATGTGTTATGGTCGAGCTGTTATACCGTAACCATGAATACAGTCATTCACTGTTTCAACTTCAGATTAAAAACTCTATCAAGCTACTGCTGCATCAACCCTAACACTAGTTCACTAGTAAATTGTTTAGCTTATTAATCATTTCCAAATATGAACCTTTGCTTTCCTACATTACTTTAAGCAATATCGCAAGACAGGATCAGTAAATTGCACATTGGAGTTGAAACATGTTGATAAGCATTGAATGGTCTGCGTTGTTAAGTGCATCATGTTAAGCTGATAACATGTTAGCATTGAATGCTTTGCGATGCTTATCATATCATGTTAAGCTGATTAAACAAAGGTTGTCTCTGTTGTTACTATGACGCCACTGATGTTACTATGACGTCACTGTTGTTACTATGACGCCACTGTTGTTACAATGAAGTCGCTGTTATTACTATGGCGTCAGTATTGTTACTATGACGTCCCTGTTGTTAAATATGACGTCACTGTTGTTACTATGTCGTCACTATCGTTTCTACGTCGTCACTGCTTTACTATGACGTCAATATTGCTACTATGACGTCACTAATGTTACTATGACGTAATTATTGCTGGTATGACGTCACTGTTGTTAATATGACGTCACTGATGTTACTATAACGTCATTGTTATGACGCCACTGTGTTTACTATGATGTTATTGTTGTTACAATGATGTCACTGTTATTGCTATGACGTCACTGTTGTTCTTTGACGTGTGGTATGCTGATTATACGTTATCTTAACCACTCTGACTCCTGTGAACAACTGATTTAACGTTTCCCTCTTTGTTCATATCGCATATTTGATATAATAAAGTCAGGCTAAATACTTAGCGTATTGGTTAAAGTACTCCGGCGCTGTTCATTTATTGCTTGACTCGAATCCAGTCTATGACGTCTTCACCGAGACACGAAACAGACGTTAAATGTAGATCTCTATTTAAATATTAGTGGGTAATGCGGGAACGGTTTTGTAGACTTTTAAGCAGTCGAGTTCAATTACAAGATTGTAAACGATGGATTGTGTGTCATGACTATTCGCTGTAGCAAAAAATGCACTATTCGTTCCACTATTCGTGGCTACAGTAGTGACCAATGCACTATTCGTTCCACTATTCGTGGCTACAGTAGTGACCAATGCACTATTCGTTCCACTATTTGTGGCTACAGTAGTGACCAATGCACTATTCGTTCCACTATTCGTGGCTACTCTTAGTGACCAATGCACTATTCGTTCCACTATTCGTGGCTACATTAGTGACCAATGCACTATTCGTTCCACTATTCGTGGCTACATTAGTGACCAATGAACTGTTCGTTCCACTATTCGTGACTACATTAGTGACCAATGCACTATTCGTTCCACTATTCGTGGCTACTCCTAGTGACCAATGCACTATTCGTTCCACTATTCGTGGCTGCTCTTAGTAGCCAATGCTCTATTCGGTCCACTATTCGTTGCTATGTTTAATATCTGTCTAATTCACAGCATCCCACGCTTTATTTTACTTTGTCATACGGAATGTCTCAATAGCCTAGTGGTTAACGTTATGAAGTTTTAAATGACAGATCCTTAAATGAATTAAACTCTCGTGGGTTCGAATCCCAGCCGCGCTTATCTGAGAGTAAAATCTCCGACATTCGCTGGACTGGTTATTCTGAAAATGGAATAAATTGTCCAACGGTTTCAACGTATGGTATTAAAAGTGAAAGATATTGACATAGTTGATCATTTCACTATAATGCGTGTTTACTTTATAATATATACATGTATATATATATATATATATATATATATATATATGTATATATATATATATATATATATATACATGTATATATATATGTATATATAAAAAAATATATATATATATATATATATATATATATTATACATGTATATATAATACAGTAGTATATATATATAATATATAATATATATAATAAATATATATTTTTTACATGTATATATATCTAATATATATATATATACATTATATATAATATGTATAATATATATATATATATATTATATATATACTGTATATAATTATATACATGTATATAGATTATGTATATATTATATATATATATATATATATACATGGATAAATATATACATGTATATATATATATATATATATATACATGCATATATATATATGTATATATATATAGAATAGTATATATATATATACATTGTAGAATATAACTGTATATATATATATCATATATATATATATATATATATACATGCATCAATATAGGTATATATAATATATATATATATATATGTGTCGTGTGTGTGTGTGTGGGTTGTAATTTGTTGACTCTGAAAGAGTAGAATATCGCAATAGCCTAGTCGCCTTCGGGCGAACCACCATGAGAGCCAGGAGTAGATTAATCTACACTCCCCTGGTATATGGACTTGAGGAGGACAGGTAAACGGAAGGCAGAGACGAGTGTAGACGTTATATACCAGGGATCTGCCAGTAGGAAGTGATCTATATATATATATATATATATATATATATATATATATATATATATATATATATATATATATATATATATATATACACAAAATATGAATTGAATTTATATAATTTTCCTATATCCTGTTGGACATTTAACAATCTGTCTAACCATGTGATGACTGTTGCAGGTGATAATGTTGATGGTGAAGGTGTAGGTAAAGTACCTGAGAGACCTGCGAGTAGAGATCTCTCGCTAGATACTAACAGTAATGTGAAACTAGGGGCAGCTTCTGCTCAAGCTGCTGCTGAGTCGAGTGCAGCAACGGGTAATACACTTATATAAGCACACTCCCATACGCAATAAGTACACTTGCATTTTTCTACATTATATATATATATATATATATATATATATATATATATATATATATATATATATATAAGCTAAGGTTAACGTCAGTTTCCTCACTCGAAAGCGATGTCAGTGACGGGCGAGCCCTGGATTTGAACCCGCACCTACTGATCCGCGGTCGAATATCTTACCGACTTCGCCACTGGCTCCAGCCGGTATATACGGTATGTGTGTGTATATATATATATATATATATATATATATATATATATATATATATATATATATATAGCCTTTCGTGAAGGGATACATTTGTTAATCGATGGAGTGTCTGTCTGTGGAGCGTGACAGCTGACTGTGAATACAAATATGTACCTTGACTGGACCTGTACTTGGCAGAACAAATAGAAATAAAGACATGGTAAGCCTCGCTGTAATAACTCCTGACGATATCGTCGTTACCTGCGAGGGAATTTTGACGCTGTAGTTTTATTTAACAATTTCTTGAAGTCTACTCCAAGTATGCTGCTTATTACGCTACTTGGGCAACCAAAACACAAACAGAACAAAAAAATTGGCAAATGTACAGCAAACAAAAGAATATAAAATATAAAGAAAACAATAGACTGCATTGCGAAAAGCACGCAATAAGAGCATAAATATCACCAGCATTTAAACCGCACAGGTTGCACTTGACAAATGTACTCAACAGTACTTATACAGTACAGTGCTTACTGTTGTACTAAGTTACAGACATGATACTTTTCTCTCGCAATTGTTCAGAGGTGAGGTTTGAGGTGTAATAGATGTAAATTGTGAGCCTGTGAAGAAATATTTCTTTAATTTACAAGATATACTATAATAATAAGTCGTCTTGTGCGATATGACGTGCGTGGAACTAATTTTAAATGAAATTTAAAATTAATTTAATGGCAAACGATTGACTTGACTATAGTAGTCTATCAGTGATGACCGAATGGCTCACTGTCAAAGCCATTCGGTCATCAGATTGTTCTCGTAGAATAATGCCGCGTTCAAACCCTGAGCAAACGACAGACAGTTGATCGTAAAAATCAGAGTGTTGCTGTTGTCCATGACAACATCGAGCGCTAATGTGGCAAGTGCAAGCCGGTGAGTCAAGAGAAGGAACAAAACGGTGCAAATTCCAATTGCTCGCCGGCTTGATTTAAATATTATAAATAAATTTAAATATTAATTTAGGGTTCTTATAATGTACTCGGTACACTGTACTGTAGTTTTGTACTAAATTTTCTTCTGTCGATTACATGATTCTGTCTTTATTTTAGGAGACCAATCAGCGGCCATTAAGAAGAATTTAACTGCAGCAGGGATCCAATCAGATAGTTCCATTGGTAAAGAATCCTGTGTTGAAGACCAATCAGATCAATCTAATCCTCCAGAGTCCAAGGCAGAAGATTTAACGGATGTTGTTTATGTTTAGCTCTCCTATCATGTGATAAACAGACCTATTTCCATTACTATTGACCAATATTCTGAGCCTAATGATGATTCTATGTAGAACTTTTTACATGTAGTTTTTTCTTTCTATAAACTTACTGCTGTATTTATTTTTAGGCCGTAAAATGTAAAGTGGAAGAGGCAGGCCGAGATTAGAAATGTTAAGATGGTTTAAAAATCCACTTATATGCGGACTGAAGAGGAAACCATGGACCTGCCAGTAGGCAGTGCACTAAGAGTGAGAGAGAGAACCTTGAGCGTACTATGAGCATGTCCAATATTTGGCGCATTCTTCTAGGTTGTTTTTGCAGTTATTAAAATTGGTGCAACTGAGTTAATAGATATTCTTGTTGAGAATATAAAACAGGCTAAAAGCTGGAAAAATCTTTGTATATTCTGCTTATTTTAATGGCTTTGCATTTTAAAGTTTTCAGCTAATCTGCTTTTTAATTATAATTTGTATTGACTAGATAAGTTTCAAATTCTAATGTCAGTTGTTAATGTCAGTCCATCATTTTTTATCCACTGAAGAAAAGTTTAAAACTTTAAACACTAATTATATAAAATGATCATCTATGATGTTAGCTATCACTTTTCTTACCACATGTTTAACGATTAAGCAGATTATTCAGTTATCCATGTGTTCAATTATCCATTCAGTTAACCAGTTATCCAATGTCCTGTGAATGTCTGATATTTTACTCTCGTGATCTGCTCTAATGAGAATTGATCCCAAGCTCTCTGGAATAGTCATTTAATATTAATGACATTATCTAAAGCACCTACTCTCTGCGCTAGTTGGACTTTCTTAACCCTACTTTATGGCACATTTAACTAATATTCTTGGCGCAACGAGTTTAGATCTAAAGGGGCGGCATTTATTAGTGCATGTACGATTCGGAAACTGACTTTAAATTTCACTTTTAAATTTTTTAAATTTTAAATAGCAATATAGATTCAACGACCCATGCTCTTCCAAAGTTCAAATCAGGGACGTCTCAAACATGTGGAACTCCTTTGATATGAACTTATTTTTCCAATCTCTTGGGCGAATCACGGCAAGTCTATTCGCCTAAAATAATTGTCAAGATATTTGAAATAGAACGTGCTGAAAAGTGAAAGAGATTATCAAATATTATTGTTCAGGTGAATCTATAAACTCTGAAATCCAAAGGTTGTTTATTCCAGTTGCTCACTGATTTATAAAATACAATTTTGATATAGTAAGTCATATTAAATTCTTGAAAAACTTAAAAAGCATAATTTCTTGACTAATATTGGGATAGATTTGCCTTGGCTTAGCCTATAGTTTTAAGTTATAGTTGCTGGTGAACAATGTTATGTTGCACCGGATTTGTACAACAGACATTTTATTTCAGCATAGCACCCGACACGTTACTCTTGTGCTCAGGTAGTGAAAGTGTATATGTATATACATATATATATATATATATATATATATATATATATATATATATATATATATATATATATATATATAGCTATATTTATA